>OW203764.1:25853306-26330263 GCA_934045905.1 Leuctra nigra
ATGTTCTCTGCTTGAAGATCCTCGAAGCTGATTGGTTGAGCAAATGAAGGAGACGCGGTTTTGTTGGCCACGATTAACGCCTGTTGAACTCAAAACTTGGAACAACTTAAGTTCAACTTCAACACCACTTAATGCCGGATAAATAATTCAACTCCTGTTCCTGCTGAGCCAGCGAGGTCGGCTCAGACCGAGATGAGGCAAACTTTTACTACTTGAAGCGCTGCAATCGCGATTTCGACTAATTACTTAGAAAGATGGCTTCGCATAAAACTCTCACTGTTACTGATAAAGAGAATCATTAGATACATGAGCAAAAACCAGCGTAATGCAGTCATTAAAATTCCGAGGTTACAATCTCTTTACAAAAAAACATTACATAGGAAATTAACTGAGCTTAACCAAAATCTGCGAAGAACTGTCTTTTCCTTGTCAGATTTCCTTAGCAAAATGATGTTTGAGTGCATTGGATTTTATCGGAGAATAAATCATGTAATTAAAGTGAAAACCTCGGTATAATTTGTTTTGCAAGGTTAGTTAAACCCTTACACTAAGGCATGCAATTACAAATTAATTATTTTTAAAACTTAAAAAGAAGATAAAGACGTTAATTCAAGACTGATTACTTTTTCAATAAAATGATTATTTAATGTTTGAAACTCACTACACACATAATGGCATATTTTAAGGTGCCGTGATCTCTCAAGGCATGGTCACACATCATCATATTTTTGTGTATCTACTTAGCCTAGTAACAAATAACAATCATGTCATACACATCCCTCTAAGAATTAAACACTTCTTGATAAATTGAGTTGCCTCCTCCACGTTATCTTATGGCAGCCAAGGAAAATCGTGTCTATTTTAGGCTAATATTACAGATGAAGTTTGATGTATTCCCAGATTTGACTTAAAAAAAAACGGGTGGATAGATGGAAAACTATCAGGAAAAAAGCATATCTCCTACTGTTAAAGATTTGTTCATTCTCGGGAGACAATAAATTTAAATCTCATTATAACTTATAAGACAGGAGTTTTTTAAATTGTACATGATATTATATGATTATTTTATACTCAAAATAAGTATAGTTTGAAGAGTTGGGAAAATACATATGTATATATTTTGGCGGTTGGATCGGTTGAGCCACGTCAACGTTATATTTATAATCATTGTAATTGTTCTACACACCATGGGCAATCACATCATGGACTGCACCTACAAGTTGAGGCTCCAACATTGGTATTCTCCTCTTCCTATAGTTCAAGGAAAACCAGGAGGACCAGTAGTAAGTCCTGTACTAATAGTAGGGCGCATGCGATTTCAATATTCAACCTACTGTTTAAAACTGACCAAGATTTTCCATGTTACATAATTACATTTGCAATTACAAACGAATTGTATGTCTACTAAAAACTTTTTTTTTAATACCGGTATACTCTTGGCCCACAGTTCCGTAATTATCGTCCAAACATTCCCCCCCATTTAACACCAGCACTTTATTTATTCTTGTCTTCAAGGAACCGAAACAATTAACAAACAGAATGCTAATCTCATTCCGTGCAAATATTTCCTGCCAATACCGACGTCGCCGAAGAGCAATTTACACAGGATATACTCGGGATTGGTAAGCATCGCATTGTTTGGCTTCAACCACAAATAAAACCTTAGAGCGCTCAGTCAATAACACTTCAGTAATCAGTAAAGTCACCAACAAAATGTTCTAAATACAGTAAAAACCATCTAGTGATCAAAATTTGACTAGCACTTATTGTCGTTTCAGTCGTATCATTGCAGGTACAACAATCTTAAGTATGCATTACTTTCTTTAAAATACACACAATTTTATAATGTTGTTCAGTTTCAGTTTCTGTATTTGTGTACATAACACAAAAGGGTGACATTCGAGGTTCCACTCAGGCGTCCTGATCTTCCATGTAACCTATTGATATCTCGCAATATTTGTAAACTTAGTATCCAAATTTTGTGTAGATACTTTTTAGGACCCAATGCAAATCGTAGCATACCCCCTCACCCTAGCCACACTCCTCCGCATGGGAAAGATTATTTTCTGCAACGCCGTAGAGCAAGTCTACCTGCATTGCAAGAATGTAACCTTACCATGCACAGTTATTCGCACCTATGATGCTGATTTCGGTTTTATCGCTGTCGTTGCCAATACTGAATAGACACTTCAATTTATAAGATAAACAATGTAGTTATGACATCTTCACGGATAAAAATATTGTCATAACCTAGAAAGTTCCGGAACATATGATATCTTCTTCCAACAATCAACAATTTATTTTCTCTCGATACAAAATTAGCACCACAGGGTATTCTCCGATCAACACATAGTATGAAAGATGTGTATAACATCATGAATGAAAGATTGCGCCGTAAGCTAGGTTCTTATCTCTTTGGTAGAAGCTAGTCGTGGCTGGTTTTCTCACAAGAAATCATACTAAAGGATAAGTGCAAGAGCACAGTCGTTGGTAATGATGTGCAAACTGAACTAATGACTATTAAGAGAGAGAGAGAGAGAGAGAGAGAGAGAGAGAGAGAGAGAGAGAGAGAGAGAGAGAGAGAGGAGAGAGAGAGAGAGAGAGAGAGAGAGAGAGAGAGAGAGAGAGAGAGAGAGAGAGAGAGAGAGAGAAGTCATGAACCTCCCAATACTTTCGCAGCGGCTCTCAATTCATGTCCCACAAGGAGAGTGAAGCCGAGAGAAGCTTCCATAGCAGACTCCAATCGAATTCCGAGAGATTCGTACACTCCAAGAAATATTCCTATTTATTACGCCACCGTGCAGCTTCCAACAGAATTCAACCATTGCAAAATTATGTATTTATATAAAAACAAATGTAAAGAAATTTTGTTTTAGATGTCTTGATAGTTATTTTCGTTTAATATTCAACAGGTTTGAAATCATCAAATCAAACAAAATGTTTTCACGTTTGATTTTATAGACCAATTCTGAGATATGGGTTAGTTCCACTGATATCAGTGGGTAGCTCTTGTTTGCCAAGCATCACATTCGGAATAGTAGGTTTCTAAGACGAAGGCTACTAAAAAAAGCTCAAGTTTTTGGTGCTTTTGTACGTTTACACAGTTTTTTAGTTATCTATTGTAGTTAGTGGGATAATGTGGAAGTTATGGTTTTGTAAGAAATCCTTGATAATAAGTCTACAATCTTTCATGAAATTTAAACATTACTGTGCTTGCTTGTTTGGAACTGTTGTCGATTGTTTGATATATAAATAAAACTATTTAAAGCTAATATTTTTTACAATTAATATTCATATACGGATAATATCTAGTATTACCAACTATTTCGAATGTAAATATAACTACCCTTTAATCCTATTTAATCCAAATCATACCTGGCGTTGGTAATATCGGGAAAAGGTTCGATATTTCCAGCCAAGTCAACTTCACTCAACATTCTTCGAAGCAACATTTTACAAGTTCCGATCCAGCAACAAATTATCTAAGATAAAACTTTTTAATTGTAGCTTGATGATAACTTATCTTGAATTAGTGATATCCTTCGACAAGTGCTGCTCCATGCGGCAAGAGAAGAATCTACTTCCACTTAAAATCTCAAAGAGCACTTAAACTGTCTCAACTTTATCCAAGCAGTAAGTAATAATACCCACCTAACTATTGGCTTTTACATTAGCAATGTAGGTAGCGGCTGCATCGTTTACGCCTCCAAACCGAATCAGCAGAGTAAGCGAAACGTCGCTGTGTACAATAATGATAAGGAATTAACTCAGCTTAATATTGAATAATAATTAAATGTAAATATTCGTATAATAAGTACCTACATTATTTAGCTAGTTTTTTGAATAACGAAGCGTGGCCTTGAAGAGTTTTTTAATAGGTTTTTATCAATATCTTTTACCAATGTAATTGTTAACAAAAGGGCTTTGTACGAGTATAAAGAACAGTTCAATGAAAATAATTTCATAGTTTGAAATAAGTATTAGATTTATTTTGTCCAACAGATGTTTAGTACCATAATTTTACTAATTTTCGGGCACTGAACGCATGTAGGACAAAGTAAATCTAATAAACCATTACAAGCTATGGAATTATTTTCATTGAACTGTTCTGAATACTCGTACAAAGCCTTATTTTGTTAACAATTACATTGGTTAAAGATATTAAAAAAACTCTTCAAGGTCAAACTCACTACCCAGCCGTCTTACACTTTTTAAAATTGAGATTTGTCAAAAATGAGATTTTTAATACAATTCTTTCGTGTTTTCTTTAGCTTCATGGAATACATTCTGTAATATCAGTGAAGATAATTGTAATAAAGATTGTGTGAATATCACAATTTATCTAATTAAATTAGCTGCTTTTTCAGAAATTTTCTAAAATCGAAAAAGGCAATCAATACTCTATTGAGTGTAAACTGCTTCTGAAACTGATAGGGTAACTGATCAAAGGACTGAATATACTTGAGGAGCACAGATGGTCGGTGGACAGATACATAATGCATGATCCTCAGTCCTGTTGCATCAGCTCAGGAGCCGAGTGTCTTGGATCAGGTGATGAAGTGTTCCGCGATGGACCGCCGTCTTTGTGTGAGACTTAATCTTCCGGAGTGCCGCTGGCATTGAGGGGGAGCCTTTCAATAGATCGTCAGAAAATGGAGATTCCTTGAGAAGTGATTTTATACTTCAATGTAATCACATTACATGGGGTGTTTGTGGATACGGTTTAATTCCTAGGAGGAAGAGATTAATTTAAGTTAATAATGACTTTAAAAAAATTCATTAAACCAAATAACTGAATTTACGCAATATTTTGTATTATTAGAGAAGAACAAAATCGAATTATTTATTATTCTTTGAGGAAGACAGTTCTCTAATAGTGACATAGCATTTAAATATTATCACAATAATGTTTAATTACTTTATTTTGAACCATTTTATCAAAATTATTACTATTATAAAAAAAAAATCATTATATCCACTTTGAGTTTCATGGTATTTTGATGACGCAATCTAACGCAATAAATCTCAAATGTGTAATTGAAACTTTTGCTTTGGTAATTAAGAAAACATTCCCCTTCATCGACATGCTGGAGCATAGGATTTGCTAATGGAGATGAAACTGTGATTTTCGTAGTTTGTGTAAGTTTGATGGAGCTGTAATCAATCATTGCCGTCATCTGTGCAAAGTTGCTAGACAGAGCTGAAGACTTTGAACCATACAAGGTCTAGCTGCGAACTTGGATACAGTAGAATTCATCAACCCAACATGACCAACTTGCAACCGGATTTACTTCATTTTGTATTTTTAATAGGAGCTTTGTGAGTTCTGTGATCTATATAGATATATTCCTACACATGTTACATTTATAAAATCGAGTACTTAATAAAAATTAAACGGTAAGTATACCAGCTCATTTATTTTCCTCAATTTAATTTTGCATGTGCATTTTCCTCTTGATATAAAAACCAGACCATCCTCCATTCGCCCGGAATATACTACAACAATTTACAAAATAGGGAAAAATACGAAAAACAAAATATAATTAGTATAGCACTGAAAAAAATGTGTGCCTAATATACTCAACTATACGCAATTTTAGTTAATATATCTGTAACTTGCATATAATTTTTCTGATTTGTTTCTCTATTTTTTCTTCAATTATTATCATTTTGAACTCATCGAAAACGAATTCGTTCAAGAATAGTTCACCTAGGCGCTTGAAACTATTGAAAGCATATGAACATATCTAAATATTTTACTTCGCTTTCGTCAAATTCCCGCTCCCTCTTCCTTCCTGTCCCAGAGAAATAGCGTCAACTGAAAACAAAGATAATCCGTCCCAAGCTCATTGAGCCTATTCATCTTGACAATAGCTGCGTGCTGATTGGTTGTCGTCGTGATGCGGGGGTATTTGTCACATTAACTGGTAACTCTATTATTTAGAGATTGCGATGCGTCTTGTGGAAGAGATTGATTCGCACTCGACGAAGCGTCTCAATCCCGTGCTACATTCACATTCACAATGCAGAGCAAATGTTGCAACGATACAAGCACAGAACGACAGAATACACCATATCGAAACAGTTGAACGAAGATAAATACAATTTTGATGTATAATATCAATTACATTCGATCGCTATGTTTATATAACTCATTAAATATTTATTATAATTAATAACATTTTGATATTATTATAATAGTTTTTAAATATTCAGGATTGGGATGAACACAGACTTACTGGTCTTTGAACTTATCTCAAGAATCAAATAACAGGTATGGCTGAGTGGTAACGCTCTGAACTTGTATTCCGGAGGCCCGGGTTCGATTCCCGCGGCCGTCCTTCCTGACTGGGGCCTTTTCGTGGTATTCCCTCAGTCGACAGGCAAATGCTTGGAAGGTACCCTACTAATAGGCCACGACCGCCTCCTTCCCACCTTCCATCCTTACCTACTCTTCATCATCATCTAACAATCATCATCATAATCATTCATCCGTCGCCATTAGCCTCGCTGCAGAACAGTGCGACGTTAAGCCCCAGACAAAAAAAATTGATTACCGGCCTTCTACTTCTACATGATTATATTGGCATTTTCCAATAATATACATGCTCAGTATTCTTTGAACCGTGTAACTTATCGATTGATTTTCTTTCAAGGAAACGAATGGTATAAAACTTTAACTCTAGAGCAACTACATGATTAAAATTCACTACTTTTTTGTATGAAATTCTTGAATTCCAATGTAGTTCTGCCAAATACATTGTGTCGAGTCCTTTGTGCTATTCGTTCTATTGCATTGTGATCGAGACTTGCCTGTATACGAGTCTGAAAATATTCACATCTTGCGAATGTTCAACCTGTAAACTCCCCTTTCATTAACTAATTGAAATTGCGAGGCAGGTATGAAAAAGTGGAAAACGTTCTTTTGTGAAATTGTCATGGAAATAAAAAACCACTACAAAAGCGCCACGAGGCATTCCCTAACGAGCTACCTCTGTATACGAGGATTTGTGTTTGGAAACAAAACGTGACATTTGCATTCAGGTGTAAAGCGGAATAATAATTGTGACACCAATTGCGGATGTTTCCATTTACCATCACACTTGTTGAGTTCGTATGAAATTATTAGAGGGAATGTAATTAAGTAAAACCCTCGGAAAAGATGAACGTTTTAAAAGTCTGACAATGTTCAAGTTATCCTCCGCATAAAACTGCATACAGACGTTCTCACTTTATGCCACCAAGTAATACAAGATTTATCAATTGTCCCGTTTCAATTTTGCCGTTTGGCCGTTGTGTCCGTATATTACCGATACTATATTTGTCATGTGTGTGTTGATTTGTAGGGCATACTTTACATGATTGCAATCTGTATCTATTTTAAATAGAGCTATACGTAATTGGAATTTCATACAAGAGCGAACTGAAATATTCACCGTAACATCATATGTTATGGATCACATGTTATGGTATAACGTCACATGTTATGGATCACATAACTATGTAAATTAATTGATGTAAATTCATGGAACTGATTGGTAGAAAAGAAGGGATCCAATTAGGTATTATATTCGCTTGACTTGTCATACAAAATGGTAAACTAACTTTATCTGGATCCCGTTTTAAGTTTTAATTGCAATTAATTCACTGACTGCAAGATATATAGAGAAGTTTAAACACTGTAAAATACTTTTGCTAATGAGTAAATTGTGTTAAAATTGTGTTCAACTGTAGGTTAGGAATTTCAATGTAGAAATAGTGAAAAAGTTTGATTAGTTATCAAAATAGTCCATAAAATTAAAAATATTATTATTTGCCTGTACCTAACGTCTGGCCTTCTGTTTAATTTGACATTTCTAATTAAGTTTCCGCCACCGGTTCCCGTGTTCTTGGAATTTGCAACTTAACAAGAATTAACGCGATTAGTTTCTCAACATCAAGAGACAACGACATTTAGTCGCCGTCGCTTACCTTGTGTTGGCCGACGTGAACAGTTGCCTCTACCACGACGCGGTCACAAGCGACGGCATGACGTCACTCGGCAAGGCGTCGCGACGCACTGACATCGACGTCGACGGCGACGCTACCGGCGCTCGACGACGTCGGCGCAAGCGCTCTAGAGGGATCGTTTCTTCAAGACTGAGTACATATTACTTATCACTGGTGTGATGGGGTGGGGGAGAGACTGGACATTCTTATCCCTTAATATTACACCCTTGCCACAGTTTCTTTCGGTTTTTTATCGAGTAATGCGAGTAGTATTTTTTCGACCTTTATGGCATCTTATCTGTTTTTTCTGTCTTTGTTTTTTGTCCGTGCTACAGGTCAGATTGTTCTGGTGATTAATTAGATACAATTTTACAACCTTTTATCGAAACGTCAACTCAATTTGTCTTTTACTTTCCAACTTCCTTTAATTGGATGAAAAATTAAAATACAACATTTTCAACTAATATGATTGACATGTTGTACGGTTATTGCCGAGTTTTAGCTTTGTAATTTTGTTCGGAATTATTTTGCATCAATGACTTTATGAACGCGTTTATCGTCATCGACACGTTATGGCAAGCGTTGTCCAGCACATTATTAGAATGGAAACATTGATATTATGCTTCATTAAATCATAACTGACATAAAAAACAAATAGCAAATGATATAGGTAGCCGTTGTAATTCTAAATGAAGATGTTCTTGTTAAAATTATGTGAACTCAAAGAGTTGCCGATTTAGTTTGGGTGGTTACGTCATAGTCTTACATCCAAATTAATAAGAAAAATCGGAATCTAAAGAACTTTCACGAAATTGATATGAAAACGTGTTGGTTTATCATTGATTTTAAATTTTTCAAAATTTACTACAATACCCTTATAATAGATTTATTAATGAACATAAATAGCAATTCTCCCAATGCTAGAATATACCGACTTCTTTCGGTTAAACATGAAGTAATAGTGATTTACTGTTATAAGTAATTATTATTGATGCCTCTTAGGACTTATTCTCCTCGAGTTGCTCTGGAAGTTGCCGAAACGTCTTCTAAACTAACATCTCCAGAGAGTTGTGTGTCTCAATCTGGCAACTTTTCTACGAGAAACTCTGTGAAATGATAGATGACATCATCGCTCAGTGACAGCATTATACCCAATGTAATTGAATTTCCAGATCTTCTTCTTCGTCCTGAATGAAAGCTACAAACAAGTCTTAAACAAGATACATTTTCCCACTAATTCGTTTTGAAAGGAAATTGCTTTCTGACTTTTTGTCTCTCAGAAGGATTATATTTTGTGTGGACAGTTGGAATTGTCTTCAGCGGAATTGATTCACAAAGCGACGCGACTGTTATCTTTTATTGGATTTTGTGTTGGAGTGGTAACAACGACATTATCGACACTTGTCTCTTGCAGCCAATCAGAGGTCGTCTCGCCGCAGCTCAGTTTCAAACGTCATTTGCAGCTGGATCCCGTGGAAAATACGACGAAACTATCTTGTATTATTGCATTTTGTAAATAACTTTGTTCTTTCTTTCATATATAAGATGAAGGTAACATCGACTTACGGGTTTTAAAAGTCTTGAAAACGACATTTGTATCATGAGCCGGAGATCTACGGAAATGGAAGTTGGATCGAGGAACTATTTGGGTTAATTCTAGGAAAACTCGGTGTAACGCGTTGATGAGAGAGCACCGATACGTGCTAAATCTCGAACCGGAATTTTGTAACGTACAGGAAATATAGATCAAATTAAATTGGAATATGATCCACTCAATCAACATAAAAGTTAAAAGTATAATATACCTTTCATTGAAACTGAGAATAGCCATGAAACATAAAGAAAACCTGCAGTGGATTCCCATTCCGGTACAATCATTTCGGACAGCTATTTCAAAACGTTTGAAGTTACAAGTGGTCTTTACATTCTCTACTGATTTGGGCTAAAAATTTGTAAATACAAAGAGAAAATGGTAGGTATAGAATGTATAATAATAATGTATAGAATGTTAAGAATGACTTAATTGTCATGCCAAATTTCAACTTGTTCTGACCATTGATTTACGACCAATCAGAATATTTTAAATTTTAACCAATTGGAGACTTTGGCTGAAATGTATAACTCTAAAACTATACGACGGCCTTAAAAACTGCGAGAAAATGTCGATTTGATAGGTCAAATGGTGTGAGCTACAGGCCATTATCATTATTAACCAATCAGAGGGCAACGCACACAAATTATACACTATTAAGGTGATACTAGCGCTCGACCGTTTTAGAAAATTGGGAGAAAAAAATTGTTTCACTATTGGGTATAACTTTGATAGGATGTTCACATGATCAGTCTGATTGTATTAGTAGAACTTTTTCATTTTTACTTCTTGCATTGGGCGCCGGTTATTCAACAAAAGCGCTCAAAATGATGAAAATTCAGATACGATTGGAGACCATACACGTCAACCAATTAATCTCAAATTTTAATCATTATTTGATAAAATACAAATTTAGGGTTATCACTTGGCACATTATTTAAATTAAATTTCATACGGCACCCATTGAGACAAGAAAATATTAAATTTTTCACAAAAAAATCAACTGAAGATAACTAATTAATGAAGAAAAAAATTAAAATGTACAAAGGGATAACCACCCTAAGTTTGTATTTTAGCTAATCAATGGTTAAAATTTCAAATCATTTCGTCAACCCATTTTGTCTCCAATCGTATCCAAAAAAGTGCCTGCAAAACGCGGCAAAATCGCTCGCGCTTGCAACACCTTAAGTCAGAATAGCATAAGTATGTGTACAAAATGTCTGCTCGATCGGAAAATCAATGTGACCTTTAGCCTCAAGAAAAAAAAATATAAAGAGAGGAAGTGTCCGAAAGTGCCGAATGGAGGCGCTCGCTCAGTTATTCAAATTTACGGTAGTTCCATAATGTCGACCAATCACAGCACTGCGATCATATAACTTTGCTCGACAAACGATCGACATCTCTTATGGGAGAATAACATTGACACGTCATAGTCGATCGACTTTCAAGTCGAGTCAATGCTAATCTCTCATAAGAGTTGTCGATCGTTTGCCGAACAAAGTTATACGATCTCAGTGCTTATCATTGCGTTTAAATTGCATTGTCATGTCGAATATAGAGACACTCTTCGTGAAGCCACATCAACAACTTCAAATATTAGTAAAATAGGAGGATTACGATCTTTTCATTTTCAACCTTCATCTCGGAATCGATTCCGAGACTGAAAACATAATACACAAAATCAAATTTGTCTTCAATTATGAATTCATTTCAAATCTTTATCGTTGAAAGCAGTGGTTCGCAATCTTTGTGATACGAAATTGTTTGAACGAAACGATATCTTATTTTCTTTACCTATGAGGAACGTAATTGAATGTCTTTCCACACAAGGACTTTGAGATGGGCTGCGGTTTAGGAAACTCTTTTGTGCTTTGCCTTGATAAATTCTATATAAGAAATGATGAAGAAGAAACCCTTCAATTTCTAAGAGGAAGGTATATTACCTTGTCTTGAGTCTTTGTAGATCAAAAGTCCTCTATGATCACATATAAAATTCTAACTTGGTCTCATTGATATGAGCTAGTGCTAATGACAAGGTTTACACCCGCGGTCAGAAATAGTGACCGTAAACTACAATTACCGCAATATAGTGTTGAATGGAGAAATAATAAATATGTATGGTTGATTCTTCAAATCAAACCCTTCAACCCCACATGCTTGAAATCTGGGCTCACGTCTGGGTTTTCGTCAGGATAATCAAATTTTTAAAAAGGACTTCGAATTTTGCAAGCAATTTAATGTGATTGAGTGCGATTTGCGATTGCGATTTGATAGGTCGAACGCTGTGAGCTACAGGCCATTTTCAGTTATCAACCAATCACAGGATCCTGTTAAAAACGATCCCAGAGACCGCTAAGATTACGTTAGTATGTGTGCAAAATTTCAGATCGATTGGTTAAACGGTTTGACCTGGGCAAGGCAAGCAAAAAACAAATATACAAACAAACAAAAAGCACACAGAGAAAGGGCCATAAGAGTACCGTGGTGACGCTCGCTGCGCTCCCTTAATGACGATGGTTGCGATATGAAAATGTTTGCAGTGTAGACATCTGTTTTATAAATTTTTTCTTAAAGTTAGACATGCTCAACAAATAAATGTAAGTTAGTTCATTGAAACTTCCGCATTTTCGGCAGGGCGTGACTTAATTTGATCGTAGATTTGAGAAGAGTAAACGTATGTTTTGTTATCATCAGTAGATATTGACTCATTGCAGATATAGAGCTAAGGGAGCTCAGCTGTTGCCATTCATTCATACTTTCAACTGGATACAAACGATATTGAATCAAATGGTAAATAAAAGAAAATTTAAAAAAATTAATAGAAAAGGTTAGACAAAAATTCCAATTCCTAAACGAAATGTAAAAATTTCTAACGTAACCAACTCTTCTAACCAACATTTAGAAAAATATTCACTTTGGAAAAAACCTTCGCATTTTCGGCAAAATATTACATATCGTATTCAGGTAGAAAATAATATAATGTCATCTTATTAAAGGTGGTAAATAAATAAATTAGTTTAAAAAAAAGAGACTGTTATAAATCGAAACTTAAGGTTTGCTTACACGTAACCTACGCACATATTATTCACAGTGTTTCACATTGATCAAAATCTACCACAATATTTTGAAGAAATAATCTTCAAAATAATCCTCGATCCTAAATACGCGTACTACTATAGGTACTGATCTAATCCGTACCTTTTTTACAAGTTTGATTTGGCATGTTTGCTTAAAAGAAGATCAGTTCTAATCTCTCTTCCACACGTGTGAGATTGTGGTACATCCAGTGTCTATTGTTACGTGCTCGAGGATGGCCGTGCCTACCTCAAGCATCTTCGTCATCTTATTGGTGTTGTGCTACGCGATCGCGTATCCAGTGTATTACGAGTACTACGACACTTACGTGCAGTACGACGGATACGTCGATGAGAACTGTTGTCCACCAGAAGAAATCGAGGTGCAATATGTTAATGTAGATTGCGATGAAAGTGCTACTGAAGCAGGAAGTGAACCGTCACTAGTAACTACAAGTCCAACTACAACTACAAAAGTTACAACAACTAGTCCAACAACTAAAAAAACTTCTACAACAACAGTAAGTACAACTAAGAAATTGACTACAATATTATCTACTAAGAAAACAACGAAAAATCCTAAAACAACCACAACTACAATCCCTACTTCCAAGAAAACAACAAAGAGGCCTACGCCCCCGACTATTCCGACCGAAATAACTACGTACAGACCTACGACAACTGCAAGAGAAACTACCAAGATGACTACCACTACCACCCCTACTATTCCGTCCAAAAAAACTACGAAGAGCCCTAAAAACACAAAGAGGAAAACGACCAAGATGATAACTACTACCACCCCTACTATTCCTAACAAAGTACCTACAAAAAGCCCTAATCCAACAACCAGGAAAACTACCAAGATGACTACTACTACCACCCCAACTATTCCGACCAAAAAATCTATCACGGCAACCAGGAAAACTACCAAGATGACCACTACTACCACCCCAACTATTCCGACCAAAAGAACTACAAAGAGTACTACAACACTACCGCCTGATACTACGGAGGTGACAACAATACAGTCTGGGGCGACAAAAATACCGCCTGATACAACAGAGACCCCAACAATACAGTCTAAGGCGACAACAATACAGTCTGAAGTGACAACAATACCGTTTGATAGAACGGAGCCAACAACAATACTGTCTGATACAACGGAGGCCACAACAATACCATCTGAGGCGACAACAATACCGTCTGATGCAACGAAGCCCACAACAATACAGTCTGAAACGACCACAATACCATCTGATATAACAGAGGCCACAACAATACCGTCTGATACAACGGAGCCCACATCAATACAGTCTGCGGCGACAACAATACAGTCTGAGGCGACAACAATGCCGTCTGATACAACGGAGTGCACAACAATACCGTCTGATATAACGAAGACCACAACATTACAGTCTGAGGCGACTAGAATACCGTCTGAGGCGACAACAATACCGTCTGATACAACAGAGCCCACAACAATACAGTCTGAGGCGACCACAATACCGTCTGATATAACGGAGGCCACAACAATACAGTCTGGGGCGACAACAATACTGGCTGATACATTGGAGGCGACAACAATACAGTCTAAGACGGCAACAATACCGGCTGCTACAACAGAGGCGACAACAATACCGGCCGATACAACGGAGGCGACAACAATACCAGCTGCTACAACCGATGCGACAACAATACAGTCTGCTACAACAGAGGCGACAACAATACCGGCCGATACAACGGAGGCGACAACAATACCGTCTGTTACAACGAAGGAGACAACAATACATTCTGAGGCGACTACAATACCGGCCGATACAACGGATGCGACAACAATACAGTCTGCTACAACAGAGGCGACAACAATACCGCCCGATACAACAGAGGCGACAACATTACAGTCTGCTACAACAGAGGCGACAACAATACCGGCTGCTACAACGGTAGCGACAACGGTAGCGACAACAATACAGTCTGCTACAACAGAGGCGACAACAATACAGTCTGCTACAACAGAGGCGACAACAATACAGTCTGCTACAACAGAGGCGACAACAATACCGGCCGATACAGCGGAGGCGACAACAATACCGTCTGCTACAACTGAGGCGACAACAATACCGACCGATACAGCGGAAGCGACAACAATACCGGCTGATACAACGGAGGCGACAACAATACAGGCGGCTACAACTGAGGCGACAACAATACCGGCCGATACAGCGGAGGCGACAACAATACCGGCTGATACAACGGAGGCGACAAGAATACAGTCTGGGGCGACAACAATACCGGCCGATACAACGGAGGTGCCTACAATACAGGCTGGGGCGACAACAATACAGGCCGATACAACGGAGGCGACTACAATACAGTCTGGGGCGACAACAATACTTGCTGATACAACGGAGGCGACAACAATACCGGCCGATACAACGAAGGCGACAACAATACAGTCTGGGGCGACAACAATACTGGCTGATACAACGGGGGCGACAACAATACAGTCTAGGGCGACAACAATACCGGCCGATATAACGAAGGCGACAACAATACAGGCTGGGGCGACAACAATACTTGCTGATACAACGGAGGCGACAAGAATACAGTCTGGGGCGACAACAATACCGGCCGATACAACGAAGGCGACAACAATACAGGCTGGGGCGACAACAATACCGTCTGATACAACGGAGGCGACTACAATACAGGCTGGGGCGACAACAATACCGGCCGATACAACGAAGGCGACAACAATACAGGCTGGGGCGACAACAATACCGGCCGATACAACGGAGGCGACTACAATACAGGCTGGGGCGACAACAATACCGGCCGATACAACGGAGGCGACCATAATACAGTCTGGGGCGACAACAATACCGGCCGATACAACGAAGGCGACAACAATACAGGCTGGGGCGACAATAATACTTGCTGATACAACGGAGGCGACTACAATACAGGCTGGGGCGACAACAATACCGGCCGATACAACGGAGGTGACTACAATACAGGCTGGGGCGACAACAATACTTGCTGATACAACGGAGGCGACTACAATACAGGCTGGGGAGACAACAATACCGGCCGATACAACGAAGGCGACAACAATACAGGCTGGGGCGACAATAATACTTGCTGATACAACGGAGGCGACAATAATACAGTCTGGGGCGACAACAATACCGGCCGATACAACGAAGGCGACAACAATACAGGCTGGGGCGACAACAATACTTGCTGATACAACGGAGGCGACTACAATACAGGCTGGGGCGACAACAATACCAGCCGATACAACGGAGGTGACTACAATACAGGCTGGGGCGACAACAATACCGGCCGATACAACGGAGGCGACAACAATACAGGCGGCTACAACTGAGGCGACAACAATACCGGCCGATACAACGAAGGCGACAACAATACAGTCTGGGGCGACAACAATACCGGCCGATACAACGGAGGTGACAACAATACAGTCTGGGGCGACAACAATACCGGCCGATACAACGGAGGTGACAACAATACAGTCTGGGGCGACAACAATACCGGCCGATGCAACGGAGGCGACAACAATACAGGCTGGGGCGACAACAATACCGTCTGATACAACGAAGGCGACAACAATACAGTCTGGGGCGACAACAATACCGGCCGATACAACGGAAGCGACAACAATACAGTCTGGGGCGACAACAATACCGGCCGATACAACGGAGGCGACAACAATACAGTCTGGGGCGACAACAATTCCGTCTGATACAACAAAGGCGACAACAATACAGTCTGGGGCGACAACAATACCGGCCGATACAACGGAGGCGACAACAATACAGTCTGGGGCGACAACAATACCGTCTGATACAACGGAGGCGACAACAATACAGGCTGGGGCGACAACAATACCGGCCGATATAACGGAAGCGACAACAATACAGTCTGGGGCGACAACAATGCCGGCCGATACAACGGAGACGACAACAATACAGTCTGGGGCGACAACAATACCGGCCGATACAACGGAGGCGACAACAATACAGGCTGGGGCGACAACAATACCGGCCGATATAACGGAAGCGACAACATTACAGTCTGGGGCGACAACAATACCGGTCGATACAACGGAGGCGACAACAATACAGTCTGGGGCGACAACAATACCGGCCGCTACAACGGAGGCGACAACAATACAGTCTGGGGCGACAACAATACCGGCCGATACAACGGAGGCGACAACAATACAGGCTGGGGCGACAACAATACCGGCCGATATAACGGAAGCGACAACAATACAGGCTGGGGCGACAACAATACCGTCTGATACAACGGAGGCGACAAGAATACAGTCTGGGGCGACAACAATACTGGCCGATACAACGGAGGCGACTACAATACAGGCTGGGGCGACAACAATACCGGCCGATACAACGGAGGCGACAACATTACAGTCTGGGGTGACAACAATACCGGCCGATACAACGGAGGCGACAACAATACAGGCTGGGGCGACAACAATACCGTCTGATACAACGAAGGCGACAACAATACAGTCTAGGGCGACAACAATACCGGCCGATACAACGGAGGCGACAAGAATACAGTCTGGGGCGACAACAATACCGGCCGATACAACGGAGGCGACAACAATACAGTCTGGGGCGACAACAATACCGTCTGATACAACGGAGGCGACAACAATTCAGTCTGGGTCGACAACAATACCGGCCGATACAACGGAGGCGACAACAATACAGGCTGGGGCGACAACAATACCGTCTGATACAACGGAGGCGACAACAATACAGGCTGGGGCGACAACAATACCGTCTGATACAACGGAGGCGACAACAATACAGTCTGGGGCGACAACAATACCGTCTGATACAACGGAGGCGACAACAATACAGTCTGGGGCGACTACAATACCGGCCGATACAACGGAGGCGACTACAATACAGGCTGGGGCGACAACAATACCGGCCGATACAACGAAGGCGACAACAATACAGGCTTGGGCGACAACAATACCGGTCGATACAACGGAGGCGACAACAATACAGGCTTGGGCGACAACAATACAGGCCGATACAACGGAGGCGACAACAATACAGTCTGGGGCGACAACAATACCGTCTGATACAACGGAGGCGACAACAATACAGTCTGGGGCGACAACAATACCGGCCGATACAACGGAGGCGAAAACAATACAGGCTGGGGCGACAACAATACCGGCCGATACAACGGAGGCGACAACAATACAGTCTGGGGCGACAACAATACCGTCTGATACAACGGAGGCGACAACAATACAGGCTGGGGCGACATCAATACCGGCCGATACAACGGAGGCGACAACAATACAGTCTGGGGCGACAACAATACCGTCTGATACAACGGAGGCGACAACAATACAGGCTGGGGCGACAACAATACCGGCCGATACAACGGAGGCGACAACAATACAGTCTGGGGCGACAACAATACCGTCTGATACAACGGAGGCGACAACAATACAGTCTGGGGCGACAACAATACCGGCCGATACAACGGAGGCGACTACAATACAGGCTGGGGCGACAACAATACCGGCCGATACAACGGAGGCGACTACAATACAGGCTGGGGCGACAACAATACCGTCTGATACAACGGAGGCGACAACAATACAGTCTGGGGCGTCAAGAATACCGGCCGATACAACGGAGGCGACTACAATACAGGCTGGGGCGACAACAATACCGTCTGATACAACGGAGGCGACAACAATACAGGCTTGGGCGACAACAATACAGTCTGCTACAACGGAGCCCACAACAATGCCGGCTGATACTGAACCGACGTGGTTAACCGTCCCGACTCGTAATCGTATTGAGGAAATCTTCATGACGGAGCCGGTAACTATCAAGTTCGACAGTCCTTTGGAACCAACGGGGTCCAACAAACTTAATGATTATTAAAATATATCAAGGAGTGAATGTAGTAAATGTCATATTAGTCAGGCTTAGTGTCTTCGGAAAATGACTGCATATCATCATGTGTTAAAACTTCTCAACAAAACTCGGTGGTACTATTTTTTGTTTGACGAATCTAACGTTTTATACATTGGATTTTATTGTCTGCGTATTTTCATGTTTTCCGTAGTAAACATCAAGGTGTTTTACCTTTAAATTGCTATTTTATTTTATTTTTGCAAGTGGTACTTGTGATTGTGAGAGCGTAGAGCGTTTTGAAACCAACGTACAGTGCCATGATCAATATGATTAGAAGAAACAACAAGATCCAAGCGCCACTGCTAAGTTCATGCGAAAGTGCCAGGAAGTCTTAAAAAAAGACAAACACTTACGTCAAGTGAACCTCAAAATACTTATCGTGAGTAGCAGAATGTTGGTTTAAGGAATATTTGTTCATGATAAGGGACACAAGCATTTTCACATACTACTAGCTGATTGAAGGGCAATCTAGATTATTAACGTGAATAAATAATACATTGTAAAAACGATGTTTGTAAAATGTTTTGTGGTATGTAAATATGTTGCGTAGGTACCTATAGATACATAGTTCAAATTGACAAATTGTTAAAATTGACAAATTGTTTAAATTGAATTTCACAATTTCACAATTGTCAAATTGTGAAAATTCTCTCTAACTAACCACAAGGAAACGAATTGACATTTAAACACATCACAATTTTTCTCAATTATGTATAATATGTAGGTTTAGGTACTACTGATTCTGCAATGCCACGTGTGGGTTGAATTAAATTGGACATAACTTGGTAAAATTGGTTAATTCGATAAGAACTTCAATAAATGAAATGAAATGAAATGTTTTATGGGGAAAACGTGAATCATATTATTGTATTCATAACGTTTTTCAGTTTTCCGCACAATTTGTTTTGTAATTGATTTTTTCCCATACTTCGCATCGAATTCGCTTCCGGTTCGCTTCGCTTTCGCAAAATGGCTACCTTTTAACAAAGGAAATCGTCCATGTTTACATTCCCATGTTCGCGTGTTTCGGTTTCGTTTCGGTTTCGTCAAAGTTAAAATTGGCTCAACTTTAACGAAACCGAAACACGCGAAGATGCGAATGTAAACATGGACGATTTCCTTTGTTAAAAGGTAGCCATTTTGCGAAAGCGAAGCGAACCGGAAGCGAATTCGATGCGTAGTATGGGAACCCAGCTTTAATCGTTTCAATACTTGTGTAATACTATTTTTACCAATATTTGTATATAATTTAATACTTTCTCAATAAAAATTACAATATAATCTATCTCATTTCTCCACTTATCTGTTTGCTGAGACTTGTCTAATTCCCAGTCCCAATTGGGTGACACTTGACCATGCTTTTATTCGGAAATGTATTCCCCTTATCTTGTCCTGCATTTGTTGTGGGTTTGTCCGGCAAGAGGAGGCTATTAATGTTCAGGAATCACGACCCGTGGTCCAGCAGAGTGCTTCCAGCGATAAGTCTTGATCACGTGACGCGGCCGGGGCGAAGAGCAAGATCTCTTCTCGTCGTCGCGGCAGCACACTTCATTATTCCAGCGTTTCAAGAGGTGACTGAGGGAACCGCGGGGAACTGAAGACAGAGAAGTATTGCGTCTTGACAGAGGATTACATTTCTTGAAATACAACTCAAACAGAAACAAATGCAAATACGGAAACAAAAACTTATGTGTTACGGGATTATTTTAAGGGATATCTTGACATGGATATCTTGAAATTTAACTTCAATCATCTGCAGCAATTGAAATATAAAATACACATGAAAAAGTTTGAGTTCACTGGCGAGCTCGTATTTTTCTGATAATTTTTACCGTTTTCAAATGTTGTGTTACTGGATTAAATGTAGAGATAATCTGTAAAAACAGCATGATTTCGCCTGTTTCTATTAGAAACTACTGAATATCAAGTACATTACTTATTTCGTAGTGCTAAAATAATTTAAAATAATATCAATTTCTTGATATAATATCTCATATTTATGTACATAATTAGTATAATATATATCAACAAAACAAAATATATTTGTCCAATATTCATTTTTTTTATTTGAAAATCATACATCAAGTCACTGACTTGAATAAGGCATTAATGAATCATTTATTATTACTAAGTTCTGAGTGCGAAGTGTTGAATCATATCCAACTGTCTTTACGTGGTTGAAAACACGGATCCTTTTGAGACATTGATATTCTCAATTAGTTAGTAAACAGTGTCTTTATTTGTATTTCATTCAATTAGTTTCGTTTTATTTTTGACCACCTGTTAGAATGAATTGTTGTCTTCTCTTTAAAAGGTCTGATGGTTGTTCAGTCAGTCAAAAAGTTGCTTCTTTTATTAAATAATTTGCCACAGAACGAACCGCATTTTCTGAATTTAATATAACATTTTATTATACTGGTTTTCATTTTTGTTCTAATTTTGATATCATGTTATTCGTAACTGTACTTGATTCACTAACGTGATGTCAAAACAAGAATGAAAATGAGAATCTTTACGAAGTATTTGGAAATATTCTCAGATCCAAGACATTCGATTCCTCGGTTGACCAGTTCCGTAACCTGGCATAACCTATGACGTAATTTCAATTTTACGTAATTTCGTAATTAGTGCTTAATTGGTACCTAATTAGTGCCGTTGATTTCAGAATTAGTGCTCCAACCCACAAAAAGTTACGAGGAAAAAGCTATGGGATCATTAATTGCTCGACCCCCACCTTCCACGTACTTCATTACATCTGCCCATCCTTCATCGTCATCTCCCAATCACCCTCATCATCATTCATTCGTCGACTATAGTCCAGTTGTATTATATCTTAGTTTGGTGATGTCCTTTTACAACCAACCATACATAACATTCAAACCATTTAGTTTGTTTACTTTAGTTGAAACTCATGCAAATACATTGCCACTAGGTATAAACTAATTTGAGGCTCAGGTGCATCCATCTACTTCGTAGTAGGTAAGTAATTATTACTTAATTCAAATTAACTACTCTGTCAGTGTTTTTTTTTTCATAATTACGATTACCTTACAGATTACAGTAAACGATTCTCTAAACAACACATTTAGCTACTTGTGACTAGAAGAAACAATCGAATTCTGTACCTAAATATCATAAAGATATTATGATGATCGTGAAAATAGCATGAACATAAACATAGCTCTTCAAATTGTCTGCATTCTTTCTGCAACTTGTATGAACCATGAATAAAAGTTATCCATGAATATCAGAAGCTTTTCCACACACAATCCGTAACAAAAAGTTTTGAAGATTTCAGAGCACTTGGATGGCTGTGAGAGATATGAGTAATGATTTATGTGAAATGTTTGCTGTATGTCAAATATAAGAGCTAGCAATATGAGCTTGGAAAAGCGGGGGAGTTTAGTGAAGCCACAAATCATTCCAGATCGATGCAATACGCGAGGAAAATATTCGAGAGAATCTTGCTGAGCAAATATTGAGGAGAGAAAATAGATATAAGGAGCTGTCAAGCAAATGGTGTACTTAACATGACACAAGACTTGTCAAAGCATGTTTAGACTGACACGTCCAACGCGTATACTTAGAGGCTGACTCAATGACAGGGAATACCTACATTCAGTCTGCTTACAGACAGACATTTACAGAGAGTTTATAGAGGTTTTCAGCTGACAAAAAAAGAGTTTAAAAAAATTATAAAATCTTAAACAATTTTGATGTATTCAGATTTTAAAAATCTAAATCGAAATAATTCTATTATTTTATAATTGTATACACATACACAATATGTACACAATAAACATGTTATAACTGTATTTTTCATCACAAACAATAAACATAATGAAGTCCCGAAGTATGTGGAAAGAGATTTAGAATACTGAATACACAACTTGTCGGTATCAAAATGTGAAGCGAGGTAAGTACCAATAAAAATTATGTTTACTATTATTCTTTTATTTAATATTATCTTCGAATAAAGAAAAATTAGTTCGATGTTGCTGTTCAGATACCTGACGATTCGGTTTTCGCAAAATAATCAAATCCTACATATGCCACCATTTGTAAAAATCATCAAAATATAAAAAAGTTAAAATCTTGCACAAATTCATTTTCTAAGATCTCAGACGAAATCCTTCTATGAAAGCTAAAGTGAAAATCATCTTGTTTGAAAATTAGCCTTATAACGCTAATTTCCGCCAATGAATTTCTAATAATTAAACATTATTCTCCACAAGTAATCTTCCGACTGCACATGAAAGCGTTGCGAACAACAGGAAACTAATCCTGATTAAGTTCGCGCAGCCTGTGGTAGACTCAGTGCTGGGTTATTAAAGCTAATGCCACCAGTATATCATTGCAATATCAGTTCACCACTGCATTGTTTCGGTGACTTACATCAAGCCAGAAAATGCTCTCCACATTTTTCCATTGTAACTGGATTATGGTTTGTGCAACCATTTATCTTAGGGAATATGAATAATTAATATAAAAGAACAGAATATTACAAAGCATTCCGAACTTAATCTCTTTCAGGTTGTTAAAAGGTCCAGCAATGTGGTCTGGGCAACTCTTTTAGGCAAAGTACTCTTTCAAACACTTTTCGTGAGCTCAGCATATCCATGAACCACGGGTCGTGGTGATTATCATTTCGATTGGTCGAATTTCAGTTGTTGTAATTCTGACCAATGTACCGATCTAACATTTAAAATTTAAACACATAATTGTATATAAATTAATTATATTATATTTGCCGATTACTTTTACCATAGACATTAAGGCTATACAATGTCTATGCTTTTACATACATCTAATGCCAATCTATCATAAATTGCTGCGAATGTTCAATATTGATGCATAATATTGCTCAACATTACAGTGTTTTCTGACTCTCATACCACTACTAGCTGCCTATACTGTACCATACTATACTATACTGTATACTGTATTTACTGTACCTATAGCAAACTTACTTAATTTCAATTTGAATGTAAAAGCGATTATTTTCTTAAAAATAGAACGAAATTCGATTCTTGAAATAATTTCTTCAGCTAGAAACAAAGTTGAGTTGACTTGAGTTGAGTTCTATTCAGCATAGCAAGTCGCAAAGTTCACTTGTAAAGCAAATGATATATCTATTTACCAAACTTGTCGTGACTTGTTCTGAAATGTGGCTTCTCACTCATGAAATACCACCGCGCGTATAAACCTGAGTCGATAGTTGAACAAGACAGCATCATAATGTCACTCCGGTGTCGAATCCCTTTTCGATACGCCACTCTGCGCGATATTCCACCCCCGAGAGGTTGCCCCCCCCCCCCCTCACTGCCCCCTCGCCATCTATGGAAGCACGTGTTGTGAAAAAGTAGTCACAAAGCGGCTCTGTTGTCAGATGTAAGTGTGTTGCCTTTACATCATGGGATTATGAGTCAAAGTGAGTGGGGGGGGGGAGGAGGGGGGAAGCTGCTCCTTGAAGGGTTGGGATAATATTTCATGATAGACCTGATGGTTCTTCAGTAGGCTATTTATTTTCCTGTTAATCGAAGAGTGAGCTTTCTTAATTTCTCGTTTTAAGTAAGACTTTTCTTTTGACTCTTTGGCGTTTGTTCTTTCTGGCTCTGTTATTGTAAAAGACTAAATAAACCGTTTTCCGATCAGTTTAACAATTGTCAATGTCATCACGACCGCCATTATATTGTAATTTTCAGAAAAAAAAACGGTAGAGAATGTTAAGAGTTATTATCTGCTTAACACGTATAGCCTCTTGCATAGCATTGCTCTTCGTAGATGTTTTCTAAACCAGTGCAGATTGATTTTCCATAGTCATCTATTTTTGTTCTTACCTATCGTAGTAAAACACTTCATGTGAATCGTCCCAGATCTAATTTGGTCTAATTTAAAACATCGTCAAGTCTTGGTAATTTCCAATTTAACTTTTCTCATCTGAATTTTCATTTTGTTTAATTTTAATATGGCGGAAAAAATGGTATAAAACAACCTAAAACAATTAACTAATCTCGATAATGAAAACTACTTCTACAAACAAGTTAGTTTTCTTGCTGGCAGCTCAATCCGTCCCTACTAGCTTATCAACGAGATAGTCTACACACATAAAATCTCTCTAACAAATGGTCACGTGAATCTGATCGGCCCGCTTATTTAAGATCTCCACGCTCATTGGCTTAGAGGAGAAAAAAAATACGAACATCAAACATATCTCGGAATTTAATATGGTGATGTACCAATATTATTTTTTATTCGCGAAGCGTAGATTTTTTTTGTTGCATAGAAAACATTTTTTCCAAAGAATTGTCATTTGAAACACGCCCCTCAGACCTAGTTGAATCCTAACATTTCAATTCCAGACAGAAACAAACCATATAACACTGTGGTTAAAACTGCAATTTTAAAAGTGATATTTGGAAATCAATGTGGATATCCCATTGTTTTATGACATATTTGGAATCAGCATAATTTTATCTCTATAATGATGAAGTTTCATCGAAATATCATTAACATGAAGTTATGCTAGAGATAATTTAATACTCAGTCTAGTAATGACATCTCTTCCTCTCCACCCTCAAATATATTCCATCTCACTGCTTACCTTTTTTAATTTAGTGAGTGGTAAAGCATATCACTCAACAGATTGTTTACGTAGTCATGTAAATGACTAGCACATATGTAAATGTAGAAAATGATCCATGTTCAGACATTCAAATCAACTTAAATAAATTAATTATAATTAAGAAAGTGCAGGATTGCGTCATATGACAGAAGGCATGGGAATAATTTTTAATGCACCGAGAACTATGTATCTAATATTTGTGCATTGAGAAAATGATGTAGATGAGAGTATGTTTAAGAACGAGAAGATCAGGCACATATTATATTAATTTGTTGAAAAATTGGATTATCGTTTACTAGTTATCATTTGCAACATGCAAAATATTAAAACAGAGTTATATCACAGATGTCTTTGTTTGCAATTGACAAGACACCAGCCTTTCGGTCGATCAAAAGGTGTGAGCTACACGCAATTTTCAATTTTCAACCAATTCAACCAACCAATCACTAAAAAACTATACACTTCTAGTAAGAATGATATTAGTATGTGTGCGAATTTCAGCTCGATCTTAAAAAAAACAATGTGACCTGTGACGTCTGGAACAAAAAAAAGAGTCCAGACGTGCCGAATGGAGACAATGACCCGGGCACCACTTTTCAGCACTTTTTGCCACCAATATGGTAGAGCAGTGATAAGTGATCTGCAATAATATTATAGTGTTTTGGAGGTAACCTGCGAAATAAAAACGCGCACCCCGACTGGGAATCGAACCCAGATCCTTCGGGTTTCCGGCCCTATGCTTTAACCATTAAGCTATCGGGACGCATTCTTAATCAGCAGGTTGGGTTGCCATACAACTCTTGCGAGTCCGAGTATCTGACCTATACACGAAGACTGAAGCACTTCGACTTCATTTGACAACGTGAATACATCTCTCTCGAATGGCTATGCTCAAACTTCTGAGCTACGAGTGGATTGTTTGATAATGATGGAAAATTTAGTGAATCTCTCACTTAGGGATGGTGTTTTGGAGGTAACCTGCGAAATAAAAACGCGCACCCCGACTGGGAATCGAACCCAGATCCTTCGGGTTTCCGGCCCTATGCTTTAACCATTAAGCTATCGGGACGCATTCTTAATCAGCAGGTTGGGTTGCCATACAACTCTTGCGAGTCCGAGTATCTGACCTATACACAGGTCAGGTCAGATAGGTCAGATAGGTCAGGTCAGATACTCGGACTCGCAAGAGTTGTATGGCAACCCAACCTGCTGATTAAGAATGCGTCCCGATAGCTTAATGGTTAAAGCATAGGGCCGGAAACCCGAAGGATCTGGGTTCGATTCCCAGTCGGGGTGCGCGTTTTTATTTCGCAGGTTACCTCCAAAACACCATCCCTAAGTGAGAGATTCACTAAATTTTCCATCATTATCAAACAATCCACTCGTAGCTCAGAAGTTTGAGCATAGCCATTCGAGAGAGATGTATTCACGTTGTCAAATGAAGTCGAAGTGCTTCAGTCTTCGTGTATAGGTCAGATACTCGGACTCGCAAGAGTTGTATGGCAACCCAACCTGCTGATTAAGAATGCGTCCCGATAGCTTAATGGTTAAAGCATAGGGCCGGAAACCCGAAGGATCTCGGTTCGATTCCCAGTCGGGGTGCGCGTTTTTATTTCGCAGGTTACCTCCAAAACACCATCCCTAAGTGAGAGATTCACTAAATTTTCCATCATTATCAAACAATCCACTCGTAGCTCAGAAGTTTGAGCATAGCCATTCGAGAGAGATGTATTCACGTTGTCAAATGAAGTCGAAGTGCTTCAGTCTTCGTGTATAGGTCAGATACTCGGACTCGCAAGAGTTGTATGGCAACCCAACCTGCTGATTAAGAATGCGTCCCGATAGCTTAATGGTTAAAGCATAGGGCCGGAAACCCGAAGGATCTGGGTTCGATTCCCAGTCGGGGTGCGCGTTTTTATTTCGCAGGTTACCTCCAAAACACCATCCCTAAGTGAGAGATTCACTAAATTTTCCATCATTATCATTATCATCATTATCACTCGTAGCTCAGAAGTTTGAGCATAGCCATTCGAGAGAGATGTATTCACGTTGTCAAATGAAGTCGAAGTGCTTCAGTCTTCGTGTATAGGTCAGATACTCGGACTCGCAAGAGTTGTATGGCAACCCAACCTGCTGATTAAGAATGCGTCCCGATAGCTTAATGGTTAAAGCATAGGGCCGGAAACCCGAAGGATCTGGGTTCGATTCCCAGTCGGGGTGCGCGTTTTTATTTCGCAGGTTACCTCCAAAACACCATCCCTAAGTGAGAGATTCACTAAATTTTCCATCATTATCAAATATTATAGTGTATCTAATGGAGCGGTCGCTCCACGCCAGCCAAGTCGTACGGCGCGCGCACACTCTCATATAAAGGCTGGAGCAAACCCA
Organism: Leuctra nigra; assembly: GCA_934045905.1. Taxonomy (NCBI): domain Eukaryota; kingdom Metazoa; phylum Arthropoda; class Insecta; order Plecoptera; family Leuctridae; genus Leuctra; species Leuctra nigra. Next base: position 25,880,973 of record OW203764.1, read on the forward strand.
CTTTTACTGTAAGCATCAAAGTGGCATTTTCGGCCTACTGGATCTTAAAATTGGGAAATCTCACATTGTTGCGATATATCTAAATGTCGAGCTATGGCCCACCCTACAACATATACCAAATTTGGGAACAATAGGTTACGCCCTTTGCGAGCTAGAAGGCTGTGAAAACAGTGTTTTAGGGCGGTTTTAATCAGTAATCAGTATTAATCTCAGTAGGCTGGAGCTAGAATCCGGTAAACAGGCCACAGCATAAACGGCTGAACCGATTGATCTCACATTTTCACCACGTGTGCACTTTTGGCGTCTGATTTGCCCTTTTCCCCAAGAATTTTTTGTGCCGCCATTTTGAAACCGGAAGTGACGTCATATCTCGTCAACGGCTGGACCGATTGGAACGAAAATAGCGCCAAACGATTCGTAAGGTCAACTTTATGGATTATCAATAGCAACAGACTAAAATTTATGTTAACGAAACCGGAAATGACATCATGAAATTTGAAATTCATCGATTGGCATTTCGTCAACAAATTTGATCCGATTATTTTGATATTTATGTTACGTATGTACTTTTGATATCTCATTTGACTTGTTATAAAACCAACCGGAAGCCGCCATTATGAAACCGGAAGTGACATCATATCTCATTAACGGCTAAATATATTTGAACGAAACCAGCGCTAAACAATAAAGACGGTCAACTTTATGTATTATCATCAATAATATTTGCATTTTTTCTTACCAAAACCGGCAATGACGTCACACTTTTTAAAAATCTCACAAATTTACATTTTGATGCAATAAATATATTTAAGACAGCTCATAATAAAATAATATGATGTTTAAATTATAATTCAAGGGGTCAGTGATTTCAACAGCTATTTTGAAACCGGAAGAAACGCCATATCTCAAAAACTGGTTGACAGCTCGGTATGAAACTAGCGCCAAACGATTCGGAAGGCCATCTCTATCGAATAGGAACAGTCAAACTAGAATGTTCCTTTTTATGAGACCGAAAATGACGTCATTCAAATTTATAAATTATTATAATCCCCTCCTATACAATAAATACATATTCAGAAAGCTTAAAATGATACACATCATTTATAGTTATAAATTCTATGTGGCAGTGCAGTAAGTTCAGCAGCCATTTTGAAAACCAATATGTTGCCATATCTCGGACCTTGGTTGACCGATTGGAATGAAACCTTTGCTATTCTTCATGAGAATAACCAAATTGTAAAGGGTGATTTTTTTAAAGGATTTAGTAATTGTTCATTCGATTGTCACAAGTTCTAAGAATAAACTAAAAAAAGGAGTGATATCCCCATAAAAAACACTTCGTGTAAAAATAACAGCCAAGTCTCAACTAAAAAAAAATATGAAATATGAAAAATTCTGCACTGAAAAGTATTGATATCAAAAAATGAGCCAAGTCAAAACTTTATTTGAAAATCAAAAAATACTTGGCGCATCGTTTTTTAGGGCCATATAGGTATACTATGTACATGTATATTTTATATATATTTTATAATTGGCCTATACTTCTAAGCTATTTATATACCTACTCGATGCGCCAAGTATTTTTTGATTTTCAAATAAAGTTTTGACTTGGCTCATTTTTTGATATCAATACTTTTTAGTGCAGAATTTTTCATATTTCATATTTTTTTTTAGTTGAAGAGACTTGGCTGTTATTTTTACACGAAGTGTTTTTTTATGGGGTACTGTTTACTCAGAGTACTTAATAGTATTGTTGTTACGTATTACTACCTATTACTAGCTGTAGGTTCTAAGATTTACTCCAAGTATTTCTTCCTGGAACCGGAAGTCACGAATCTGGCCGCTGAGTTTCAAATGCCGAATGAAAACTTCATCATGTCCAGCTTCTTCCATTTAAGTTTCACCTCCAGGGCAGCAATGTAGCCACGCGTTGCATGTAGGTGCTTTAGCAGCTGAAATCCGCCTGGTAAATGTATAATCACGTGACCCACCACCGCCACCAAATGTAATGTGGTATTCATGAAAACGGAGCGGTCCAAGGTTTTTGTGTGAGGTTGTAATCATACAGAATCAGTGATCCTCAGTTGATGGACTCTCTGTGGACTTAGTTTTCTCACAGGCACAATCTAGTGGCGCGGAAATGAAAGATGATTAATTTATCATTTGATCTGTTCGGTTACAGACGGAAAGTGCTGTGGATTTTTTTTAATCTTTCGATTTTAAATATTTATTGTTTGGTGAATTAATAATGATTAGAAGTCGCGAGAAACTAGAATATCATCATGGTTTGTAATTTCAGAGCTGGAGTATAAAACAATTACAATCTTAAAATCTTTTGAAATGAATTATAAATAAGCGTGCATAACAATCTTCAATTTTTATAGAATATTTAAGTTTTTTTTCTATAAATATTAATTTTGTTTGTTTTAACTCGTTTATTATTTATTACAATTATAACAAAAAAACGAAAGGTCTACAAACCTCACAGAGCTCATCTGTGACAATAATTTTGGGAAACAAATTTATAAAGAACATACATGCTTTAGGTGCGCTTTTTACAGAAATCATAATAATTAACGAATTGAAGAACATGACAACCTATACCTACATATAATGTGTTCTTAAATTCAATATCATGAGCTTTAATTTTTATATCATCCGCAGGAAATAATATTAAAATAAAAATGTTTGAAAACAACGAAACGAGGAAAAAGTAAGATCAGCAAAAGAAACAAAGAGTACAAATTCGTTGAATACATTCACGTTTAGAAAATGAAATATAATTCGTAGAGGTTTTTCACATCACCAGTAAAAGCACGGGTTTCTACCATAACTTAGATGACAGCAGAATTAGGAAAAAGAAACTAAATTAAGAACGAAAAAAATTATAATTAAGATTAAGGAATGATAAAAGCCGAGACAAAGCCGGAACATTTCTTCTCGTTGATTGTGTTCTGCCGCTGGATAGCGCTAGTTGTAATTGCGCTGAGATGTTTTTGTGTAGTGTTCTTTATAGCGGCATTATTAGAGTGTCATGAACAGAATACGACGCTCTGACGTCATCAATCCTGACATGGAATGCAATTAAAGCGTTCTACAATCTTTCACATTTATATTGTTGCTAAAGCATTTTGAGTTTAATCAAGAACCATTGCCATAATGGAAGCATTAGAACTCTGGTATTTATCAATAACAACAAACGTGTCCAAACTTGTTTGACATAGTGCTGAATTTTGTTATTACCTACAGCATTTTGTGGATATTAGTTGACAGCAATAGTTGATAATCAATAGCTGATTCAGTAATTGTCTTACATGGCACCGTGATTCAGACGAATGGGATACCAGTGAACATCCGTTCGTACTGTCATACAGACGAATGTTAATATTATATAGTACACCCGCGGTCAGAATAATTGACGGTAAACCGCTAAGCATTACAGTCAATATTTGTAGAATGAAGATATAAGCATTACGTATAGGCAGTTGGTTGGTTTTATAAACAAACCCTCCAACCCCACATGCTTGAAATCTACTTTCACCTCTGTGTTTTCGTCTGGATAATGAAGTTTTGAATAAGGAATTAGAATTTTGCAAGCAATTTATGTGACCGCGGGTGTACATTAACTTTCGAGCACCAATATTAAATTATGTAAACTTTTTGATATTTATTGTTTTCTGTGAAGTATTTTCGAATTTGGGTGCGGATAAGAACAAAGAGTGAGTTTGAAGAATGAGGTGAATAATAAATTGGGTCTGGTTTCTCTCTACAACCACAATATGGTCAACAATATTCATATGATTTTTTTGTGAAAACTGTTCTATCCCGTATGAATGCAAATATCGCGGTCGCTGCTCGCGTCAAATGTCAACAACCGATGCATTCATCGCGAGCCCGTGTCAATGTCACCTGACTCCTAGAGGAAGTAATAACGACTGCAAAGTGCATGTTTGAGGGAGCCCAAGCGTAACCAATATCACTGCACATTGTCACTGGTGCAGAGATTGCATCCCCACTGGCGACGGAGCGACCTCAATCGGTTTGACAAACTCAATTCGTTTTACTTTTCATCTGAATTTGATGAAACAGGAAATTAGGTATTTACGGAATTTTTGTGAATTAAATCATTGTGAGATGTGATGCACACCAGTGCTCGCTTATCAACGCGTTACACCGAGCGTTTTCCTAGTGGTAGATTAGATGTACAAAAACAAAAACTTGTATCTAGTCGGGCGCTAGCTCGACGCTGCCAAGCACCGCTCTAATACAACGTGCGAGCTACTACCAGAGACTTATACCGCAACGGCTTAAGTGGTCGAAACGAGGTGTCGACAGGCATACATGCAGTGAGAAATGAAAGTTGAAAACCATGGTTATCGGGTATATTTAGCCACCTGACAACACCTAACCAAAAATCAAAGTGCTGCGATCATCCCTTCGGGGTGAATTTTGGGCCTCAAACATGCAAGGATTGACTTTGGGGCTGGCTGGCTGGCTGGCTGGCTGGCTAGCTAGGCACGTCGTTTTGCTTGCCCTTTTCTACAGATTGCACGGTTTGGTCTAGAGAGTTGAAATTTGGTAGACACATAGAGTCCCCCTTCTCACGCGTACTTCTGAAAGAAAATCTGAAATATTTTGACCGGAAGTGAATTTATCCAATTTTAAATTTTAATTTTTTTCAAAGGTCAAACGGGTCCATCGACAGTTTTGAAATTTGGCAACATTAAAGACAATGTATTGCTAGACACTCCACTTCAAGAAAAAACAAAATTTTCAAACCGGAAGTGGAAAAATTATCACTATTAAGCGTTCCGCTCTACCCCTTCATCTACCAACACAGCAGCTTCGCTGTCAACTCCACATATCCTGTCGGCCTGAATAGCTGAATTATCGGAGGCAGCTGGCTTGTGTTCCTGCATAACGGGTTCGATTCCCGATCCTAGAAAAACTTTTTTTTCACATCATCCTTTTTTAATTTGTGTAAGCGATGATACCTTCCAGTATATATATTCAAGTGAGAGGTCGAGGGATGCTGTGTAGATCATCAATAACCCGAAACATCGCCATCGCGGCACGCCGATTGCCATCGCGATCACAGATAGTATCAGGTTCGTAGGTAATGCTGCAGGTATGACGAGCGACATTGCGTCTTGTTGAAATCTTCGCCCATTTGCTCGTTTAGTGGTTACGAACGGCATACAGTATCGCCGTCCTGTTGGCGCAATAGACAGTGCATTGGCTTACGGTGTTAGGGGTCGCCGGTTCGATACCGGCCGGGGTCGTACTTTTTTATTTGCAATTTTTACAAGTTTTAATTCTGCCTAACCATAGAGTTATTTTTTTAAGTTGCACAGTTTTAATTTTCGCCAGTTCGACTTTGTCTATACCCATAGAGAGTTTTATTCCTTAGGCTGCCCAGTAAAACTTATGCGCGCGCCCTACGCCGCCTGGAGCACCTTCTGTCTCTAGCCGCTCGTAGAGTTCTAGGTGAACTTCATAATTTTGTCACATTGAAAGATTCAAACCTCAAATATACCTCAATATGACGACAGAATATGACGTAGTATCAACCATTTGAGAAAACTCGTTTGGATAGTTATTATGGATATCCAAGTATTGAGACAACAAACGAATAACAGACATCGATTCCGTTTCATAATGAAATCTTTAGTTCTACTACTTCACGTACCTATGAATATTATAATGTCTAAATTTATTTCGGTTTCGAGAGTATGGAAACTTCGTTTTGTGTAGAATAAAGAATAATAGATTAACTACGCACAATTTTATTTATCGTATGGATTTTATTGGAATACAAAGTCTTATTAAATATTAATCACATATACTTAAAATACAATAAATTGTTCTAAAAAATCTAAATTTTAACAATAAATTACAAATTTAAAGAGGTCAGCCAATCAATAGCTTCGCCTTTGAGGTCGGCAATATCCTGGATGTCACCAGGATATTTCAGGACAGCGCATTCCATCATAATATGATTGGTAGTTTGTTCCTGCTGCCCGCAGATGCAACTTGCGCTGTCAACGAACCCCCATTTGTGCATAAGGTAGTTGCATCGGCCTTGTTCTGTTCGCAAGCGATTTAGGTTGCACCAAGCCTTCCTTTGTAACTGAAACTGCAGGTGGTCCGATGGTCGACCTGTACTTGAGAAGCTGAAGATGGGACTGCTCCTGTTTCCTTGAATCCACTGAGAATCCCATGTGCCACTGACCTCAAAGTTCTCGTCCAGCAATCTCTGAGCCAGAGCTAATGGAGGCTTTCTTGATTTTAGTCTAAAAAGCGGAGGATTATATAGGTCAGCCCTAATAGGTATATCAGGGTTGTTCACAATCTTCTCGTGCTCCTTCAGTAAAGCTTGTTTCCTCCGCAAGTCAGGTGGTGCAATATTGCTGAGTGCCGGTAACCAAGCAAGTGGAGTTGAGCGTAATGTGCCTGTTATCCGTCTCATGGTTGCGTTCAACTGCACATCAACTTTGCTGGTGTGGCAGCTAGTAAGCCAAACAGGAGCGCAATACTCAGCAGCCGAGTACACCAGAGCAAGTGCAGATATGCGAATACAGCTTGCGGACGCTCCCCATGATGTATATGCCAGCTTTTGAATGATATTGTTTCGAGTACGAAGTTTGGCGGCCGTGTTTGTTAGATGAGCATCGTATGTGAGAGTTCTATCAAGTGTTACGCCTAGGTATTTAGGTTTAGAATTGTGTTTCAACACCGCACCATTCATGGCCACTTCCAATTGCCTATTTGCCTCGCTGTTGTTGAGATGAAAGCAGGTGACTTCAGTCTTCGTGGCACTTGGCTGTAATCGCCACTTTGCGCAATATTCGCTCAGCCCCTCTAAATCATCAGTTAGCATATTCTCCATATGGCTGAAGTCCTTATGCTGAACTGCATATGCCATGTCATCAGCATAGATGAATTTCCTCGCAATTGATGTAGGCAGATCGGCGATGTACAGGTTAAAGAGAGAAGGAGCTAATACTGAACCTTGGGGGAGTCCGTTGTTTAACTTCCTGATTCTGCTGCAATCACCATTCATGAATACTTGAAAGTAACGATCACTCAACATATTACTAATGAGATCGCAAACCTTAAGACATGGAACTACTTTGAACAGTTTTGTCAGCAGACCCTTTTTCCAAACTGTATCATAAGCAGCTGTAAGATCAATGAAGGCTACCGCTGTTTTCAGTTTTCTCTGAAAGCCACAATGAACAATGAACACAATGAACAATGAAACAATGAACAATGAACAATGAACAATGAACAATGAACAATGAACAATGGTATTCTGACGCCAATCGAATGCCTTGTGCGAAAGGTGTTTACAAACATGGTCAATTATGCAATGGCATTTTTAAAAGAATACCTAATGCACGAAATAATTCATACTGTCTAAAATATCAAAACAAACAATAAATCAATTAGATGCATCAACAATATGCCATCACTATCAGGAATAAAGACCGGTAGACTAATTGATTGTATGATCTATGCGTAATAAACACATACACCCCCTCCCCCCCCCCCCCACACACACACACCATAATCAATAAACAACAACAATAAAAGGTCATTTAATATCGTGAATCGTCATTGCTTGGAGAATAAACAATTCACATTCAGATCTATTCAGTGGCTGGTGGATTAGGGGTGGGGGTTGTGTTGTGAGCGTATCAGAGGTTTGGTTTCCTATGTTGTCTTGACACTTTTAAACGAATACAAATGTACGTAGATGACACTTGTTTTGGAATATAACATAATAGATACTGCTGCAGTAGGAGGCTGTCTTCTAGCACAATTGTATTTTCAAATAACTTATTTTCACACTATTTATTGTAAAATTGTATACTTCAAGACAATGAGTAAGCACACGACTCGTTCGAAGACGTCCCCAGGGTAAAATTAGTAATCGTAAAGGACTTTTATTTAAAGCCATTTCATTCAAAATGAAATAAAAAAATCTTATTCATAAATTACATTCATAACTATATTTGGTACTTTTTAAAAGAATTTGAACATTAGCTTGTATATTACATGACGTGTTGGATAAAGTCATATTTTAAACAATGTTTTTTTCACTTGAGTCTTGACGAGCAACAGTTTTTTTTAAATGTATAGGTACGCACTGAATGGGACCGAGGAGATAAAATACGCTCCATGTTACCATTTTTTCTCATTGTTATCATATATATATATATATATATATATATATATATATATATATATATATATATATTTATTTTTAATCATTTGAGATTTTTTATGTTAATTATCATTTAGTGAGATTTAAACAAAATATGGGTAGGTACATTGATTTTTAATTGATTGTCCCTCGTACATACCGATGTAAGCGGTAGACACCTTAGGGAATTTATAAGCGTGTGATCAAGGATTATGCGTCTGTTCTCCGGCAAAAATAGTGCTTTAGCTTCTCGGGTATCTTGGCAATCAGTCAGGTACAATCAGGTTGACCGTTCTTTGTTGGTTTGTTCGTGTGTTGGTGTGTTTTGTGACTGTTAATGATATACGTCCTACTCCTTCCCAACCAGCACTATAAACACCAGGTGGCTCAGCTAGTTAATCTTAAAGGAACTCTAGGTTGACATCTTCAAAATCAATTTTCACAACAAGGCAATATCAAATGGCCACATCCTTTGCCGTAATTCCTTTAACTTTCAGTAGTGTCTCTCTCTGCGCATGAACAAAGGAAAAGGCTTCTTGGTATGAACGTTCTTATTTTCTCCTACACCCTTTGACCGATCTCAACCAAATTTGGTGTACTCATTCTATATGAAATAACCCATACCGTATGATACTTGATCCCTTCCAACATCCCCTAATTTAAAAAATCACCCGTAGGTAATAATAGAAAATTATATATGCATATTCTGCATAACCCCACTCGTGATCTTTGGTACGTTTTTAAACTGTTGGCGGAAAAATTTGCGGCATAATCCATGTTATGGAACTATCACTAAACAGCAGTGTTGGATTAGTTCCTCAAAAAAAGGAACTAGTTCCAGTTCAAATAAAGAACTGGTTAGTTACCTACCTGGAAAGTTTCCAGAAACTGGAAAGTTAACTTATGAAATAAGTTCCTTTTAAGTTATATTGCCTTCCAAAACACATCCGGATTTTATTTAAAATGTGCTGTAAACATCTGTAAGCCTTAACGCTTTACCAATAGAGTTTTAATTACACAAAAAAGTGAACTTAGAAGAATTTAAAATTAAGGAAACGCATTTACAATCATCTACCTTTCGTGTACCTTTCAGTTTACCAACTGGCAACTAATATGCGTAGTACGAGATGACGCACAAATTCCGGTCTACACCGGAACAATACACCTACAATTTACGTTATTCACAAGTTGTGAACTTTTAGCAATTTAAAAGTTGAGATAACTCATATTCAACCAAAAGATATTGACTCTTTCGTTATACTAACTTGGGAACTATTGGAAGAAAAACAGAAATTTTTAGACAAGAAGTGACGTTGTTGGCGTTAACAATGTAATGATAGGTAACACTCAATGATCAATGAAAGCTGCTGTAAACTACCACCTCATGTGACATGTTGTACAAAAACAAAAACTTGTATATAGACTGCCAAGCACCTTTCCCCCTAAAAAGATTGAGATCTAAAAGAAGGTCGCAGCAATAATATATTGTTGAAACATTTTCGCACTTAAAATTCGTGAAATCATTTCGCCCAGTTACTGCCGCCAAGCACAACATTATAAACCAAACATTGTACCCAAATTTGAGATTGAAAAAATCTCTATGTGAACCATCATAGTATAAACTTTAAAACAATTATACTCATTTAAAACTAAAAATAGAAAGTATTCAAATTTTAAAAACGTAAACAAAATCAATTTAAAAACATTTTTTTTTACATAACTTAAAATACAAATTAAAAAAAATTATTTAAAATTAAATAAAACAAAATAAAAGTAAAAAAAATAAAAATAAAGCTTGGCGCATTGAATTTGCACCGTCATGTTGACTTCTTCCTTCTTTCCTTCATCATCTTCTTCTTCCTCTTTCTTTCGTCGTCTCCTTGGTCGACATTTTCTTTTTATGTTGCCCCCTCCTTGACACAATGCGCCAAGCTTTATTTTTATTTTTTTACTTTTATTTTGTTTTATTTAATTTTAAATAATTTTTTTTAATTTGTATTTTAAGTTATGTAAAAAAAAATGTTTTTAAATTGATTTTGTTTACGTTTTTAAAATTTGAATACTTTCTATTTTTAGTTTGAAATGAGTATAATTGTTTTAAAGTTTATACTATGATGGTTCACATAGAGATTTTTTCAATCTCAAATTTGGGTACAATGTTTGGTTTATAATGTTGTGCTTGGCGGCAGTAACTGGGCGAAATGATTTCACGAATTTTAAGTGCGAAAATGTTTCAACAATATATTATTACTGCGACCTTCTTTTAGATCTCAATCTTTTTAGGGGGAAAGGTGCTTGGCAGTCTATATACAAGTTTTTGTTTTTGTACAACATGTCACATGAGGTGGTAGTTTACAGCAGCTTTCATTGATCATTGAGTGTTACCTATCATTACATTGTTAACGCCAGCAACGTCACTTCTTGTCTAAAAATTTCTGTTTTTCTTCCAATTGTTCCCAAGTTAGTATAACGAAAGGGTCAATTTCTTTTGGTTGAATATGAGTTATCTCAACTTTTAAATTGCTAAAAGTTCACAACTTGTGAATAACGTAAATTGTAGGTGTATTGTTCCGGTGTAGACCGGAATTTGTGCGTCATCTCGTACTACGCATATTAGTTGCCAGTTGGTAAACTGAAAGGTACACGAAAGGTAGATGATTGTAAATGCGTTTCCTTAATTTTAAATTCTTCTAAGTTCACTTTTTTGTGTAATTAAAACTCTATTGGTAAAGCGTTAAGGCTTACAGATGTTTACAGCACATTTTAAATAAAATCCGGATGTGTTTTGGAAGGCAATATAACTTAAAAGGAACTTATTTCATAAGTTAACTTTCCAGTTTCTGGAAACTTTCCAGGTAGGTAACTAACCAGTTCTTTATTTGAACTGGAACTAGTTCCTTTTTTTGAGGAACTAATCCAACACTGCTGTTTAGTGATAGTTCCATAACATGGATTATGCCGCAAATTTTTCCGCCAACAGTTTAAAAACGTACCAAAGATCACGAGTGGGGTTATGCAGAATATGCATATATAATTTTCTATTATTACCTACGGGTGATTTTTTAAATTAGGGGATGTTGGAAGGGATCAAGTATCATACGGTATGGGTTATTTCATATAGAATGAGTACACCAAATTTGGTTGAGATCGGTCAAAGGGTGTAGGAGAAAATAAGAACGTTCATACCAAGAAGCCTTTTCCTTTGTTCATGCGCAGAGAGAGACACTACTGAAAGTTAAAGGAATTACGGCAAAGGATGTGGCCATTTGATATTGCCTTGTTGTGAAAATTGATTTTGAAGATGTCAACCTAGAGTTCCTTTAAGATTAACTAGCTGAGCCACCTGGTGTTTATAGTGCTGGTTGGGAAGGAGTAGGACGTATATCATTAACAGTCACAAAACACACCAACACACGAACAAACCAACAAAGAACGGTCAACCTGATTGTACCTGACTGATTGCCAAGATACCCGAGAAGCTAAAGCACTATTTTTGCCGGAGAACAGACGCATAATCCTTGATCACACGCTTATAAATTCCCTAAGGTGTCTACCGCTTACATCGGTATGTACGAGGGACAATCAATTAAAAATCAATGTACCTACCCATATTTTGTTTAAATCTCACTAAATGATAATTAACATAAAAAATCTCAAATGATTAAAAATAAATATATATATATATATATATATATATATATATATATATGATAACAATGAGAAAAAATGGTAACACGGAGCGTATTTTATCTCCTCGGTCCCATTCAGTGCGTACCTATACATTTAAAAAAAACTGTTGCTCGTCAAGACTCAAGTGAAAAAAACATTGTTTAAAATATGACTTTATCCAACACGTCATGTAATATACAAGCTAATGTTCAAATTCTTTTAAAAAGTACCAAATATAGTTATGAATGTAATTTATGAATAAGATTTTTTTATTTCATTTTGAATGAAATGGCTTTAAATAAAAGTCCTTTACGATTACTAATTTTACCCTGGGGACGTCTTCGAACGAGTCGTGTGCTTACTCATTGTCTTGAAGTATACAATTTTACAATAAATAGTGTGAAAATAAGTTATTTGAAAATACAATTGTGCTAGAAGACAGCCTCCTACTGCAGCAGTATCTATCTAGTGGAGCGGTCGCTCCACACAGCCAAGTCGTACCGTACACTCACAGTCACTCTACATATACCGTAAATGCCTATATAAACTGAGGAGCAGACCAACTACTTTTACTGTAAGCAACAACATAGCATTTTCAGCCTACTGGATCTCAACTATGAAAAATCTCTCATTGTTGTGAAATGTCTTAATTTTGAGCTATGGCCCACCTGACAACATATACATCACGCGACAACAACCAGTCATGCCGTTTACGACCTAGAGGGCAGTGAAAATCGTGAAATTACACCGCTTTCTTCTTCTTCTTCTTCTTCTTCTTCTTCTTCAGATGATATCAGAAAAGGTCGCTGTCACCGCCACAGCCTAAACGGCTGAACCGATCAACCTGAAATTTTTACCACATATGCACTTTTGGCGTCTGATGATACCTTGCCTCTTGTGATTTTTTGTGCCGCCATTTTTAAACCGGAAGTGACGTCATATATGAAAAACGGCTGGACCGATTAGAACGAAATTAGCGCCATTCGATTTAGATGGTCATCTATATGAAGTATGTTACTTAAAAATATAATTTTCTTATATTCTAAACCGGAAGTGACGTCATAAATTTGCAATATTTAGCTTATTTCATCAAATTATACTTTAAATACACATATCATTATCTTACATTGTAACAAAGACAATACAAAATTATAATTTCAATACACAGTGTTCTCGGCCGCCATTCCTGAAACCGGAAGTGACGTCATACATCGAAAACGCCTGTACCGATTGCCACTGAACTAGCTCCTGTATATTCATTCTGCAATCTATTTGAAAAATCAATTGGGATAAATGAATATACAAATTAACGGTACCGGAAATGGCGGCAGGAACCACTAAATGAAACCGGAAGTGACGTCATATATTGAAAACGGCATGAGCGATTTGACGGAAATTAGCGCTATTGAATTCAGAAGGTCATTCATGAAGTATCAACTAGATAAAACTAAATTGTTTTCTTATTACCTATACCGGAAATGACGTCATAAAAATGCTAAATGACGTCATTAATATTCTAAAGGACACTAAATTCACCACTTTATACTTTTAAATAGATATTTAGTAAACATACATTGTAAATAATTATAAATTCAAGGTTGCAGTGCTCTCGGCCGCCATTTTCTAAAACCGGAAGTGACGTCATATAACGAAAACGGCTGTACCGATTGCAACTAAATTTTGGAATTGTGTAGGACTTATAATTATGAATTTAATACGACATTAATTTCGGCCGCCATTGTTAAAACCGGAAGTGACGTCATATATCGAAAACGGATGTACCGATTGCAACCAAATTTTAGAATTATGTCGGACTAATATAATTATGAACTAAAGACGACATTATTTTCGGCCGCCATTGTCAAAACCGGAAGTGACGTCATATATCGAAAACGGCTGTACCAATTGCAACCAAATTTTGGAAATGTGTAGGACTAATAATTATGAATTAAAGACGACATTATTTTCGGCCGCCATTGTTAAAACCGAAGTGACGTCATTATCGAAAGCGGCTGTACCGATTGCAACCAAATTTTGGAAATAGTATGACTAATAATTATGAATTCAAGACGACATTATTTTCGGCCGCCATTTCAAAACCGGAAGGGACGTTATAATATATCGAAAACGGCTGTACCGATTGCAATCAAATTATGCAATTTTGTAGGACTAATAATTATGAATTCAAGACGACATTAATTTCGGCCGCCATTTCAAAACCGGAAGGGACGTTATAATATATCGAAAACGGCTGGACCGATTGTAATTTCTTAGTACCTATCCTAATCGGTTGAGGCGTATTTTTTTAAAGAAATTAGTCCTTGCTCGGACATGTGCTACAAGCTGTATGAATAAACTAACAAAAGAAGTGATATCCCAGAAAAAAACACTCCGTGTAAAAAAGGCAGCCAAGTCTCTTTACTTAAAAAAAAATCAACACCGAAAAGGAGTGATATCAAAAAAGGAGCCAAGTCAATGACATTTCCAAATATTTAATCGTATCTTTGAAATAAAAGTATAAACACCGAGAAATACTTTACAAAAGGACTTGGCGCATCGTTTTTTTAAAGACATTTTTCTATTCATAAGCATATGCCATTTATATACAACCGTAATTTAGAAATTTTAGAATAATAGGGACACAACTTTCAATTACATATTATACCTACATACCTACTGTAAAATATTTTCTATTTGAATATGTACGCGATGAAACTTGTTGCCTATATTTGTAATAAATATACAATAGTTATCTTCATATTATTGTTTCGTGGTCAACATAATTAAGTCTCATGCGTTATACCTTCTCACAATGAAATACATTTCTATTAATCCACATTTTATAACAATACATTTCACAAAGTACACAGTGAAGTCACATTGAACAACTATTAAAACCATAATAATATATACCATATAATGGTATAATATATACCATAATAATTTACTGCCATAATATAATAGTGTTCTATAAATAGTTAGTAATTATTTGACAACTTTTCATGATTTCCTTCAGTCATGATCAAATTATGAAAAGATATCCTTCTAATATCACCATATTAACAGTGCTATAAGAATATATATGAGCCCACTTCCTTGTTATTTAATTCTACCTCCCTTATTATTACTTCTATTACAGCATGACATCTTTCTTCTATCGCCATTACAAAATTATAAAATAGCCATTACCAAAAGTAGCTTGATTCATAGATACTGGCTCAAATAAAAAGAGGAATATGTACCTACTTGTTAATAATCTTTCCACTTTTAGGCTAGAATGATGTCTTTAAAAAAACGATGCGCCAAGTCCTTTTGTAAAGTATTTCTCGGTGTTTATACTTTTATTTCAAAGATACGATTAAATATTTGGAAATGTCATTGACTTGGCTCCTTTTTTGATATCACTCCTTTTCGGTGTTGATTTTTTTTTAAGTAAAGAGACTTGGCTGCCTTTTTTACACGGAGTGTTTTTTTCTGGGATTATGTTATATTCCAAAACAAGTGTCATCTACGTACATTTGTATTCGTTTAAAAGTGTCAAGACAACATAGGAAACCAAACCTCTGATACGCTCACAACACAACCCCCACCCCTAATCCACCAGCCACTGAATAGATCTGAATGTGAATTGTTTATTCTCCAAGCAATGACGATTCACGATATTAAATGACCTTTTATTGTTGTTGTTTATTGATTATGGTGTGTGTGTGTGGGGGGGGAGGGGGTGTATGTGTTTATTACGCATAGATCATACAATCAATTAGTCTACCGGTCTTTATTCCTGATAGTGATGGCATATTGTTGATGCATCTAATTGATTTATTGTTTGTTTTGATATTTTAGACAGTATGATTTATTTCGTGCATTAGGTATTCTTTTAAAAATGCCATTGCATAATTGACCATGTTTGTAAACACCTTTCGCACAAGGCATTCGATTGGCGTCAGAATACCATATTGTTCATTGTGCGTAGTTAATCTATTATTCTTTATTCTACACAAAACGAAGTTTCCATACTCTCGAAACTGAAATAAATTTAGATATTATAATATTCATACGTGAAGTAGTAGAAATAAAGATGTCATTATGGAACGGAATCGATGTCTGTTATTCGTTTGTATTATTGTCCCAATACTTGAATATCCATAAATACTATCCAAACTAGTTTTCTCAAATGGTTGATACTACGTCATATTCTGTCGTCATATTGAGGTACCTATATTTGAGGTTTGAATCTTTCAATGTGACAAAATTATGAAGTGCATAATGAATTCTTCTATGAACAGCACAATTAGTCGACAAATATCTATCGAGACGCAGTCTGCTGCCGATTTCTATAACAAGCAAATGGGCGAAGATTTCAACATGCAGTAAGTTAGTAGATAAAGGGGAAGAGCGGAACGCTTAATATTGATAAATTTTCCACTTCCGGTTTGAAATTTTTGTTTTTTCTTGAAGTGGAGTGTCTAGCAATACATTGTCTTTAATGTTGCCAAATTTCAAAACTGTCGATGGACCCGTTTGACTTTTGAAAAAAATTAAAATTTAAAATTGGATAAATTCACTTCCGGTCAAAATATTTCAGATTTTCTTTCAGAAGTACGCGTGAGAAGGGGGACTCTATGCGTCTACCAAATTTCAACTCTCTAGACCAAACCGTGCAATCTGTAGAAAAGGGCAAGCAAAACGACGTGCCTAGCTAGCTAGCTAGCCAGCCAGCCAGCCAGCCAGCCACCATGAAAGTCAATCCTTGCATGTTTGAGGCCCAAAATTCACCCCGAAGGGATGAACGCAGCACTTTGATATTTGGTTAGGTGTTGTCAGGTGGCTAAATATACCCGATAACCATGATTTTTAACTTTCATTTCTCACTGCATGTATGCCTGTCGACACCTCGTTTCGACCACTTAAGCCGTTGCGGTATAAGTCTCTGGTAGTAGCTCGCACGTTGTATTAGAGCGGTGCTTGGCAGCGTCGAGCTAACGCCCGACTAGATATAGTTATGAATGTAATTTATGAATAAGATTTTTCTAAATTTATTTTGAATGAAATAGCTTTAAAGAAAAGTCCTTTACGAATACTAATTTTACCCTGGGGAAGTCTTCTTCGAACGGGTTGTGTGCTTACTCATTATCTTGAAGTATACAATTTTACAATAAATAGTGTGAAAATAAGTTATTTGAAAATACAACTGTGCTAGAAGACAGCCTCCTACTGCAGCAGAATCTATTATGTTACATTCTAAAACAAGTGTCATCTACGTACATTTGTATTTCTTTTGTGTCAAGACAACATAGGAAACCAAACCTCTGATAATCACAACACAACCCCCACCCCTTATCCACCAGCCACTGAATGTTTATCTCTAGATCTGAATGTGCTTTGTGTATTTTCCAAGCAATGGATTCACGATATTAATTGACCTTTTATTATTTGTTTATTGATTATGGTGTGTGTGTGAGGGGGGGGGGGTGTTTATGTGTTTATTACGCATAGATCATACAATCAATTAGTCTACCGGTCCTTATTCCTGATGATGATGGCATATTGTTGATACATCTAATTGATTTATTGTTTGCGTTTCGATATTTTAGACAGAATGAATTATTTCGTGCATTTAGGTAGGTATTCTTTTAAAAATGCCATTACATATTGTTGACCATGTTTGTAAGCTCACAGACGGAAGATTCCGCGTGAGGCAATCGATTGGCGTCAGAATACAATACTATTGTTCATTGTGCGTAGTTAATCTATTATTCTTTATTCTACACAAAACGAAGTTTCCATACTCTCGAAACCGAAATAAATTTAGACATTATAATATTCATAGGTACGTGAAGTAGTAGAACTAAAGATTTCATTATGAAACGGAATCGATGTCTGTTATTCGTTTGTTGTCTCAATACTTGGATATCCATAATAACTATCCAAACGAGTTTTCTCAAATGGTTGATACTCCGTCATATTCTGTCGTCATATTGAGGTATATTTGAGGTTGAATCTTTCAATGTGACAAAATTATGAAGTTCACCTAGAATTCTACGAGCGGCTAGAGACAGAAGGTGCTCCAGGCGGCGTAGGGCGCGCGCATAAGTTTTACTGGGCAGCCTAAGGAATAAAACTCTCTATGGGTATAGACAAAGTCGAACTGGCGAAAATTAAAACTGTGCAACTTAAAAAAATAACTCTATGGTTAGGCAGAATTAAAACTTGTAAAAATTGCAAATAAAAAAGTACGACCCCGGCATCGTACTTTTTAAGTTGCACCCCGGCATGAAAGTCAATCCTTGCATGTTTGAGGCCCAAAATTCACCCCAAAGGGATGAACGCAGCACTTTGATATTTGGTTAGGTGTTGTCAGGTGGCTAAATATACCCGATAACCATGATTTTCAACTTTCATTTCTCACTGCATGTATGCCTGTCGACACCTCGTTTCGACCACTTAAGCCGTTGCGGTATAAGTCTCTGGTAGTAGCTCGCACGTTGTATGAGAGCGGTGCTTGGCAGCGTCGAGCTAGCGCCCGACTAGATAAGATTATTATGGTTTAACGGCGCGTCAACGACGAGGTTATATTGCGCACATGAATTTTTACTTGTAACTTTGTTGAATTAGGTGGAGGACATGGGGAGGGGGCGACCTAACGGGCCCGATCCGGGGGAGTCCAGCACTGGTGGGAAGGCCACGCCGGAATGGGGACAGACCGGGGGTGTGAGGTTTCGGGCCGGCGGGGCCCGACTTCAGGGGGATCACCAGCTCGAGGGGGAAGGCCGGCCCGACGGGACCGTTAATTCACGGGAGGGCATGGGTAGGTTGACCCTGGCTGCTCTTTGTCTGGGCCTCACCCCTGACCTGTCCGGCCTAGTGGTAGATTGTGGTTGTAAGATTAGCTGTGAGATTATAATTGGATGAGGATGAATAATAGGTAATGATACACGGTGGGAAGGAGCAGGCATGGCTAATTAGTAGGGAACCTACCCAGCATTTGCCTCGCGACTGAGAAAAGAAAAGGATTGGCTGCTGGTAAGGTTCATTGAAAATCAATCCTTGTTATTATCAATGAAATAAGAGCTCACCTACTAGAGGTAGATAATGCGTTAACACAGCCTTCATGGGATGATGTCATCAAACCTTAATCAGCCAATCCTTTTCTTTTCGAGTACCGATTTTTATTGGTTTGAGTGAACATAGAACGAGATAAAATTCAGAGCATCAACACTGCACAAACAGTGTGAACAAACACTGCGATTCAATAATGGTTGCCAAAAAGACAAAGTAGAGCAGAAATTGAAAATAGAACCACAAACAAATACGTAACATATTTTTAAATTAAACAGATTTTTGTTAATGCACTTGACAAGTGAAAGTAAGGAGTTAGGGGGAAAGTTAGGAGAAAGCACATTGATGTGAAGAAACTATGAGACCAAGAACTACCTGTTGATATCAATTTAATAATAAAAAACCTCAACAATCAACAACAGTGAGCTTAGCTTATCCCAATTATTACATGTCTCCAAGACAAACACACTGCATTTCAATAATGGTTGCATAAGGACACAGTTGAGCAGAAACTGAAAAAGTAAGTCTTAAGAATCACAAATAAGTAACAGATTTTAAATTTAAAATATTATTGTTAAATAAGCACTCTTGACAAGTCAAAGTTACGAGAGAGCTCTTTGATACGAAGAAATTATGAGATGAGATCAAACGCAAAGAACAGTACCTGTTGATATCAATTTAATAATAAAACCCATAACAATACACCAACAACAGTGTGTTTATCCCAATTATTACATGTCTTAGAAACCAGACAACCACAATGCAATCTCAAGTCATTGAGTTCGCTTCAGTTTTCTTTCCTCTCCAGATTATAAAATTGATTTCAGTCGATATTTTCTTTTGAATGGACACCAAAATGTTAAGACATCTAAAGAAACATTATGCCAATAGTTGTTTAATGTGAATTTGATTCCAATATTAAATAACTGTTTCTGAAATGTTACAAGATGAAAACACATTGCGTTGTTCCATGCAAATTGAAAAGTTACTGAATATTGGTGAAACTTTGAGTGTGATTTGAACGCAAGAATAATCCTGGAACAAGACTGAAGATGAGAGGAGCTGCGAGATCTTTCACTGATCCAGACCAACGAGCAGCAAACAGGAGCAATACAAGTACCTCATCATTTACTACTCGCCTACTGGCCTTACATAATATGGCTCATTCTGATAGCACGGTGCTACTTAGAGCCGTGCTACTTGTAGCACCGACCTTGAAGTCAGCACCATCATAGCACCAATATTTGGCAATATTATTAGGTAAAGCTAATGTTCACTAGATCAGTCCAATTGAATTTTAATTCAATTCTTGAATTTTAATTCTGTTTCTCTACTCTTGCTTCCTGCCTTGTTAAATAGTCCTCAGTTGTTAGTTTCCCCCCTCAAACTCTTGTGTCAGTACTACATATAACTTCTGAACTCTCTGAACTTGTATTCTGGAGGCCCGGGTTCGATTCTTGCGACCGTCCTTCCTGACTGGGGTTTTTTCGTGGTATTCCCTCAGTCGACAGGCAAATTCTGGGAAGGTACCCTACAAATAGGCCACGAACGCCACCTTCCCACCTTCCATCCTTACCTACTCTTCAACGTCATTTCCCAATCATCATCATAATCATTCACCCGTCGCCATTAGCCTCGCTGCAGAACAGTGCGACGTTAAGCCCCAGACAAAAAAATAAAATGGGTGACATAAGGACACTAGAGCAGAAATTAAAAAAATATATCTTAAAACCACAAATACGTCACAGATTTTTGTTAAATAATGCACTCTTGATAAGTCAAAGTTAAGAGAAAGGACATTGATATGAAGAAATTATGAGACCAAGCAACTAGAATTACCTGTTGATATTAACTTAATAATAATAACCACAACAATACATCAACAATGTTGTGTTTTTCCTAATAAAACCCCCAAGAATACACCAACAACAGTGTGCTTATCCCAATTATTACATGTCTTAGTAACCAGACAACCACATTGCAATCTCAAATCATTTAGTTCGCTTCAGTTTTTTTCCTCTCCAGATTATAAAATTGATTTCAGTCGATATTTTCTTTTGAATGGACATCAAAATGTTAAGACATCTAAAGATACATTACACCAACAGTTGTTTAGTGTGAATTTGATTCCAATATTAAATAACTATTTCTGAAATGTTACAAGATGAAAACACATTGAGTTGTTCCATGCAAAATGAAAAGTTACTGAATGATTTATATTGGTGAAACTTTGAGTGTGATTTGAACGCAAGAATAATCCTGGAACGAGACTGAAGATGAGAGGAGCTGCGAGATCTTTCACTGACATATTCGATACGTTCCCATCAGGAACAAGCGTAGAAGATGTCAGGTAGTTGCTTAAACATGATCCAGACCAACGAGCAGCAAACAGGAGCAATACAAGTACCTCATCATTTACTACTCGTACTCGCCTACTGGCCTTACATAATATGGCACATTCTGATAGCACCGTGCTACTTAGAACATGCTTAGAACCGTGCTAGTACTTGTAGCACCGACCTTGAATTCAGCACCATCATAGCACCAACATTTGGCGATATTATAAGGTATAAAGCTAAACTAATGTTTACTAGATGAGTCAGTTCAATTGAATTGTATTAGCTGTTTCTCTACTTTTGCTTCATGCCTAGTCATCAGTTTTTAGTTTCCCCCCTCAAACTCTTGTGTCAGTACCTATAACTTATTTTAATGTGTTCGGCCGTTGAAGCAAATTGAGAGAGATAAAATATTTCATAAGAGGGTGTAACTTTGATGGGATGTTCACATGATCAGTCTGATTGTATATTAGTAGAAAGAACAATCGGATATGATTGGAGATGGAGACCAAACACGTGAACCAATTGATCTCAAATGTTACAAGCGTATTGTTCAAGGATAAACTTAGGGTTGTTACAATTGGCACATTTTTAAAATTAATTATTATGCGGCACCCAGCGAGAAAAGAAATAGCCTTTTCTTTTACCAAAAATATATTAAATATTACTAATTCCCTACCTAGCAAAGCAAATAATTAAATATGAAAACCCTAAGTGTGTCTTATCCATGATTAAAAATTCAAATAATTTCTTCCAGACATTTCGTCTTTAAAAAAGTGTTGCAACAACCAGTCAGTGTCTTGTATGTCCAGTAGGAAGGATACGATCATGGCCTACAAGTAGGGAACCTTCCCATCCTTTGCCTCTCGACTGAGAGAAAACTACGCACAATCCTCCGTCGTGAATGATGGGAATTGAACCCGGCACCTTCGCAGTGCATGTGCCGAGTATTAACATTGCCAGCTCAACAATGCCTTGACGCAAGTTTAAGAACCACAGGATTCTAGTTAATTGTTCTAGAGACTATTTAGTCAACAATGTAGCTGAACCAGTCTCCGTGGTTTATTAAGATGAGAATAACCGCGAATGCAGCTGTCAATCTAAACACAGTATAAACCCTGATACGTAGCAGTGAAATCTTCAAACGAAACAACTAGGTATTAGGTTAGAGCAGCAACTGTCACACATCATCACGTTAATTAACACTTAATAGAAATGCTCGCTTATCAACGCGTTACACAGAGCGGTTTTCCAGCTCCTGTTTACAAATGTCGTTTTTCCTGCCGTGAATTCTATTATCTTGTGAAAAGTGTCAATAAGTTTGCTCAAAGAATTTTGAACGAAGACGGTAATAAAGAACAGAAACCCAGTTGAATGCAGGTAAGTTATACACAAATACACGATTAAATCTTAACTAGATTCCGTTCCTGAGGTTGGAATTGTTTTATTTTAAATATCAAAATAAATTGAACTAAAAAAAATATACCTCTTCACTAGGCTTAAGCATTTTAGGTCCTTTGCAATGCAGTATTGAAAAACTAGCCCCTAGTTCTTAAATTCATTGGAAAGTGATTCAATTTGATTGCAATAATTACAAATTAATATGCCAACAGAATCTGCTAGTGTCACTTTATTATTACAGGTCACCAGCGAGTCTACAGTCTACAGTCTACAGTCTACAGTCTACAGTCTACAGTTCATGGAACTTGAAGAACAGAATCCTGCTACTTCAAAACAATGCTAACTTCAAAACATGAAGTCAAAACAATGCAGCCTTGATCCTACTTTCCATAGACATTCAAATTATATTTACCTTTTACCTAGTATAATGAATAATGATAAGTGAATGCCCAGATAGAGCTAGATATTAATGTAGTTGTCATCACATCAAATTGTCTCAATCATTCAGAACAAATTGTCAGTTACACAGTTAAGGGCCATTAGTTTATTCTTCGGTTTAGTTAAACTCCACTTCGGGAAATGTGGTGTACTTCGCGGAATAGCTTAAACAAACTGCGGTCAAAGTCGCCTGAGATTAGTGTAAACTGGGGAAATAAGCTCCGGAATTGAATTGCAGTATATTAGTAATACACCGAGTTTTCTGAAGTGGAGGTTAACCTAACTGTAGCTTAAGCTAATGGTAATACCGGCCCTAAGTGACAGATAGCTATCAGCTGGATTACACATGAAGTCATAACCAATGATCTGCACACAGAGAAAGTCAACTGCCACTTTGTACACGATGATCAAAATAATCTCTAAAATAATCCTGAATTGTTGGTTGTTCAAATCAAGATACTTCCATACCTACTGTACAGTTCACTAATTCAATTCATCCATAAATAATACTAATTTAGGCGACCTTCTATGATATAAATCTGTAAGTCAGAGATATAAATGCGGATTGTCGTTTCTTGTTTGGCAAATGGAATGCTTTCTGTGTAGAACTGTGAATATAGGAAGTATCTTCATTTGATCAGCCTCTCTCTCTCTCTCTCTCTCTCTCTCTCTCTCTCTCTCTCTCTCTCTCTCTCTCTCTCTCTCTCTCTCTCTCTCTCTCTCTCTCTCTCTCTCTCTCTCTGCAGTAAGAATGAGATGATTTTAACGGCCATGTTTCTGTTGTCCACAGAGTTGAAACATAACTCCGAGATAGAAGTGACAAAAGATGCAATCCAAGTCTCGGACAATATAAACACAATTCACACAAGTACAAGACAGAAGCAGGCGTTTCACACGTAAGTGTCAATGGAAGACATTTCATACGATAAAATGACGTAGTAAGCATAGCTAAAGTTCGTTCACGATAAGAATATCACTGACGTTTTAGTCGATCACGTCGTTCATTGGTCAGTCACTTGAACACTGCCCTGTCAATGGCAAGACTTTCTTCTTTGTATTATTGAAATTGTATAAATTATGTCAAATACACAATTTTTAATAACTTAGTAAATATTATAAAAATTCAATAAAATTGATTTATTTTTATCTACAGCCTTATTATACACATTTTTTGATTATTATATTTATATTTACATGTTTAGGTATACGTTCACTTGACTACGGTAGTACACGCCGCCATTACGGCTTGCAATTCTAATCGTGAATGAACTTTATTATAATAGAAACAAATTAAAAATGGGCCAACCTATTCACACACATAGGCATGAACGAAAATGTTGAAAAACTGAGGAACCCTGCCTAAACCAAAGATGCCTATAAATCTAAAATTAATTTTTTCATAAATATGAACTTCACTAATGAATTTATTATGGTTTGACATTTTTGACATGAAATTTAATTATTGTCCTTAGCAGTACTCGTCAGTACCTAAGTAGGTGCATAAACATTCAAATGGGTCACTGAAATAATGTAATTACCCTCGTATTTGAAAGAAATTAATGACATTGAAGGACTTACATAATATGAAAATACATAAGGCTTTTATTGATGGTCACAGATGTTTCAGTGAAAATAAATAATTTCATTCAACAGGTAAACAAATGCTGAACGGTTAGAACATAAAACTAGAGCATAAGCTCACCAGTTAATAAACTGGCAGTAAGTACTATACATGTATTATATATCTTCCGTTTATTAGTTAAAACTAGTTCGTTAGTTTCGTAGTTTAGTTAGTTTGGTAGTTTAGTTAGTTTGATTTTTATTGAGCGAGCGTAGCGAGCGTCACCACGGTACTCTTATGGCACTTTCTCTGTGTGTTTGTTTGTTTTTTTGTGGTCACACCCCAGGTCAAACCGCTCAAGCAATCAATCTGAAATTTTGTACACATACTAACGTACTCTATGCGGTCCCTGGGATCGTTTTTGAACGGGATCCCGTGATTGGTTCAAATTTAAAAAAAATTATCTTTCGATTGGTTTATTTTATCAATTTGAAATTTTGACAAGTCATTACCACTAACATTTTACCCAATCATACAAAGTTTCAGCCAAATCCTCCCATTGGTTAAAATTTAAAAAAATCTTTCATATGAATTTTGAAATTTAAACTAGAACCGTATGACCGATCAACTTAAAACTTTGCATGGTCATTGGGACCAACATTATCTGTATTTTTGACAATTTTCAGACTTATCTGTGTTTAAATCCAAAAGTTATTGACATTTTACTGACATTTTGATTGTTATCTGTCAAATTTCTCGAAAATGTTGATCACGGCTTCTTCGACTCTTTATAGTTCCAAGGTAGTTAGAGCAGAAACTTTCAAACGTATGAAACTGATATGACCGTTCAACAGATCGTCTAATATTGTGTAAGTACAATCACTTTTATCATATGAGTGGTACCAGGTATATTTTTTAAAAATATATCCTATGATTTTTGAATTTTAACAAGGAACATTTTAATCATAAAGGTTCAATCGATCAACTTAAAACTTTGCATGGCTATTGGGACTAATACTTTAGGAATATTTGGAGATTTTTATACCTACAAGTCTGACGAATTTCAAGAATTATTGGCTTTTAATGATATTTTCGATAGACATATTTTCGGTTCGAGGTGTTGCGCGTGTCCGTGCTCGCTCATCAACGCGTTACTCAGAGCGTTTTCCTAGTTTAAACACACACTAACCGTTATGGGGATAGTGTCCCCATTTAAAACTCTAATAGCTGGACTTCAAGAGTGAAGCAAAGCAGTAAGTAGTATAAATGTATTATATATCTTCCGTTTATTAGTTAAAATTAGTTAATTAGTTATTTAGTTTGGTAGTTTAGTTATTTTGTTTTTTTATTTAAACACACACTATCCGTTATGGGGCTATCTTTTATCAGCGAAGATAGCAAAACCCTAGACAGCTGGACTTCAAGAACGTCAAGAGATCTTCACCAGTTAAGAGTTCTCACCAGTAAGTTGGTTTGGTAATTTAGTTAGTTAGTTTTTTATTTAAACACACACTATCCGTTATGGGGCTATCTTTTATCAGCGAAGATAGCAAAACCCTAGACAGCTGGACTTCAAGAACGTCAAGAGATCTTCACCAGTTAAGAGTTCTCACCAGTAAGTTGGTTTGGTAATTTAGTTAGTTAGTTTTTTATTTAAACACACACTATCCGTTATGGGGCTATCTTTTATCAGCGAAGATAGCAAAACCCTAGACAGCTGGACTTCAAGAACGTCAAGAGATCTTCACCAGTTAAGAGTTCTCACCAGTAAGTTAGTTTGGTAATTTAGTTAGTTAGTTTTTTATTTAAACACACACTATCCGTTATGGGGCTATCTTTTGTCAGCGAAGATAGCAAAACCCTAGACAGCTGGACTTCAAGAACGTCAAGAGATCTTCACCAGAGAAGAGTTCTTATCAGTTAGTTAGTTTGGTAATTTAGTTAGTTAGTTTTTTATTTAAACACACACTATCCGTTATGGGGCTATCTTTTATCAGCGAAGATAGCAAAACCCTAGACAGCTGGACTTCAAGAACGTCAAGAGATCTTGAAACCTGCGGGATTTGGCTCAGAGGGTAGAACACAAAGAATCAGCAATATTATAATTTGTTTATTACAAACAAAATAAATGTTCATTGATGTGAAAAGAGCAATCAAAAATTATGAAACAATATTACGTTCGATACGTCGGCAGTAGTGATGATGTCGTCTGGTTTGTTTACTTCCGCGTAAACAAGTGAATGGCGTTGACTCTTGCGTAGTGTGTCCAGTGAACTCCAGTCCACCAGCAGAATGAAATGACTGGATATGTCACCTCCTTCAGCTGCGATGCGATGATGTCGTCTAATAACCCCTTGGTTACCAGGACGTCCAGCAGTCCGTGCGCAAGGAGTGACCTCCTCGAGCAGTTGGATCAAGTTGGCTCAGGCTGATGACGTTCGTGGCTGCAGACTCGTCGGTTTCTCCCGGAGTTGCAATTCACTAACTTTTATACTTTAACATTTACTGACTTTAATGTTGAAACTGTTCAGTTGATCACTTGTAACTTGAAATTGTCTTAATGCGATATTATTTGCCTCAGCATTAGGCTTGAAGTTTGAATTTACTGGGTTGACGTTTATACAAAAATGTTATTTTAATGTTTACCTTCGATCACATCGGCACTGTCTCGCTGAAATTATACTATGTTGCGTGCACAAGGCTTCACGGTTCGCGAGGCAGGTCTCACTGCTCTGAGAAAACTCCGACTGATGATGTTTGGCTGGTAGCCTGACGTTTTATACCCTCTGACATCGTTTTCCCTCCAAAGAATCTGATTGGTTGGTTTCGTACACGTGGTAGCTAATTTTAGACATTCTGTCATTTCTAAAGCCCGCGAAACGACTTTCTTTCTGCACGTAGGCCCATGCTTTTCTTGGAATCACTGAAAACTAGTCTGGCTGACTGGTTTTGTAGCGTTATCACAATGACTGGTTCACTTGTTATTACGTGGTGACATCACAATTTAGGTAAGGTCACATACTTTTTATATGGATTCACTCACTTTCTTGATATAATTGCACATTGTTAAACTTATTTGATTGCTCGTTATATTTTTGTCTATATTTTGATTGCTGTTGAATTTTAAAGATTGTAAGTTTACATAATGATTCTAATTAATTACTTTGTGTTCAGTTAACCTTGACTCTAAGAATGCCATGCTACAAGCTTGTTCATTCTTTAAACCTACTTCAAGCAAACATTATTATTTTTAAAGTTAATTTTCTAACCTAGATAGGCCAACTTGTTACAGAGCCCCCTGAATTCTTGTTGTTCACCTTTTGACTGAAGTCAAATTTGAAACACATTGAAATTTTGAATGAGAAAATGGTGATAAAACAAGGATTCACATAGAGACTGGACTATCTAGCAGGAATAATTTCTTCCTTTTGACAAACAAAAAGTTTCCCTCAACAGATGCAAGTTTATTTCCTCTTACAGCTGTTTAATCTAAACCTGAATGAATGAACTCACCCCTCCACCTACCAAAACAAAAACAAACCTCATCCTACTTCCCGGAAACAATGCTCGACTCAACTCTCTCTCTTATCACAATCCCGTTATTGACCTAGTGACCTACTTTTGCTGGGTCATCATACTGCGACCATAACATCAACATTGCTGTTGTCATCATTAGGAATCAGCTGCTCGACGTATTGTTTTTCTATCTTCCGTCCACGATCGAATGGGAATGAAACTTTGGCATCTTCTTGAACATCTTGCGTTGGCCCTATTGAAATTACCTCAACTAGGTGTGTCCAGAAGAATTCTTCACGCTTATTCCTTGCAGTGGTCGATGTATAAGTTTCATTTTCTTTCTTGACTTCCGTTTCAGTTTCTTCGTTACTTTCTTCATCTTGAAAGTCTTTATCTTCAATTTGTAGAGATTCTTGCATCAACGGACATGTAATCTTCATCATTTCTTCGTATGCAATTTCTTCGAGCATTTCCATGTTTGATACGTAATCGAAGGGTTGTATTTTCTCGTCATAACTGGTTTCGGTCAACTCGTCGTTCAATGTTATTAATAACTCGTCATTCACTCGTTCAGTAATACTTGCGGCTGGAATCGAACTAAGCTCCGCACAAAAGTTGTAATTTTCGCTCTTCTCAAATTCTTGGACAAAACTAGACTCGGATTTAACTAATTGTTCTTGATCTGCTGCTTTTTCTTCAATAACTATGGTTTCAGTAACCATCTCAATAATCTCAATAATCTCCTCAATATCTTCAAGATTCTCAATAATCTTCACATCTTCAGTACGACCTTTGCGTCTGAAATCAACAAATTCTTCCTCCTCCAAATTCAATTCAACAACAACATTACAGTTCAGATCCTCCACACAACAAACAGTCTCCATTTCATCGCCGTCAAACTCAATATTGACCAAGGCTTGTCTAGTCACCTCAAATTCTTCATTTTCATCTCGTGAATTGTTCACGGTTTCCTCTGCAACTCCCTGTACCAAACATTCTGGAATGACTTCATCTTCGAACGATTCGTTTTCTTGACTCTCTGCTTTCTTTACAGCGTCTTCTTTAACACCTTCAATGACAACTTCACATGTCTTCAGCTGGTCTAAATCTTCTTGCTCTTTCGTGATGACGTCGTTGTTCTGCAACTCAACTTTCTCAATTTCAAATTGTTCACTGGTTTCTTCGAAATTATCTTGTGGAAGTATAATCTCGGCATCTTCTTCAATTTTCTCTCGTACTGAAATATCAGCGATTTCAACACGATCCTGACTCTGAATCTTCGTTTCTTCTTCTTCCTTCTTCTGTGTCTTGGGCAGACAAAAATCTTGAACATCTTCTTGCGGCGTTGTAACCTCATAAAAACTTTCTTCAACTTTGTCAGGCTGCTCACAGCTCTGCTCAGAATTCACATCTGATTGCAACCTATTGCAGACAACTTCTTCTTCTTCTTCTCTCGTTAAAACATCTGCTTCGAATGCAGCGTCTTTCTCCAGTTCATCCTTCCATTTTCTTGAAACTTCACGGACGTATTCTATGAGATTTACGCGTTCCCAATGCCACAATTGCTTCAAATCTTCACTTTCCGAATCTGCATAATCATCATAATATTCTGCTCCGTACACGTGGTCATCATATTCGGAACTTTGCTTGGAATACGTTTCCTCTGCTTCATATTTGTATTCCCTATATCTTCTCCAATTTTCGTCTTCTTTGTCGTATCTCCTAAGTAATTCTGCCCTTGCCCTTTTACTAATCTGCGCATTTTCTTCTGTCCTGTCGTGACAAATACTCATCAACTCTTCCTCATCCAATGTAGCAAATTCTTTCATCGTCCATTTTTCTTCTCTTCTTCTTTCAAATTCTATATAGATTCTTCTTGACAATTCATCAATTCGTTCTGTTCTCATTAAATGGTATAAATCCCGATTACTAAACTCGCAGAATTCTAATTTGACACTTCTATTTTCTTCTTGTTCTTCATATTCCTTCTTATTTAGCTCGACCCAGGATTTCCAATATTCTTCATCTTTTTCATCCATCGTAAAAGTTCTTTACGACTTATTCTTCAATTTTCTGAATCTTTACATCTTCTTCAGACGACTTCCGTCAACAATAATCAGCGACTGGGTTAGGTCATTTCTATCGATGCCTAATCTGGTTCCCACGGTATCAATAACAACAAACTTGTTCCCATGACAAATAACTACCCTGTTGATGTTTCTGCCCCCCTCTATCACCTGAATACTCGTGACCTCTGACTCACTAAGCTCTGCCCCCTCTACATCATCTAAATTCACTGTTGACGATAAACTTGCATCTCGATCTGTCATCGTAACAGATGTAATGAACTAACATGCACAAATCTACAGTTGGCTTTATCTTTACGTTAACGGGTTGATTCTATGTAAAATTTCCAAATACATGAAAATTTTACGCAATGCCTGTGTCCACAAGTTTCAGAACAACTGAATACTCTTTCACAATCAAGAAAACAATTATTTCTTTCAAAACAATTGCTCCCAGGAATGTTATTCGAGCCCCACACGTTGAGCGCCACTGAAACCTGCGGGATTTGGCTCAGAGGGTAGAACACAAAGAATCAGCAATATTATAATTTGTTTATTACAAACAAAATAAATGTTCATTGATGTGAAAAGAGCAATCAAAAATTATGAAACAATATTACGTTCGATACGTCGGCAGTAGTGATGATGTCGTCTGGTTTGTTTACTTCCGCGTAAACAAGTGAATGGCGTTGACTCTTGCGTAGTGTGTCCAGTGAACTCCAGTCCACCAGCAGAATGAAATGACTGGATATGTCACCTCCTTCAGCTGCGATGCGATGATGTCGTCTAATAACCCCTTGGTTACCAGGACGTCCAGCAGTCCGTGCGCAAGGAGTGACCTCCTCGAGCAGTTGGATCAAGTTGGCTCAGGCTGATGACGTTCGTGGCTGCAGACTCGTCGGTTTCTCCCGGAGTTGCAATTCACTAACTTTTATACTTTAACATTTACTGACTTTAATGTTGAAACTGTTCAGTTGATCACTTGTAACTTGAAATTGTCTTAATGCGATATTATTTGCCTCAGCATTAGGCTTGAAGTTTGAATTTACTGGGTTGACGTTTATACAAAAATGTTATTTTAATGTTTACCTTCGATCACATCGGCACTGTCTCGCTGAAATTATACTATGTTGCGTGCACAAGGCTTCACGGTTCGCGAGGCAGGTCTCACTGCTCTGAGAAAACTCCGACTGATGATGTTTGGCTGGTAGCCTGACGTTTTATACCCTCTGACATCGTTTTCCCTCCAAAGAATCTGATTGGTTGGTTTCGTACACGTGGTAGCTAATTTTAGACATTCTGTCATTTCTAAAGCCCGCGAAACGACTTTCTTTCTGCACGTAGGCCCATGCTTTTCTTGGAATCACTGAAAACTAGTCTGGCTGACTGGTTTTGTAGCGTTATCACAATGACTGGTTCACTTGTTATTACGTGGTGACATCACAATTTAGGTAAGGTCACATACTTTTTATATGGATTCACTCACTTTCTTGATATAATTGCACATTGTTAAACTTATTTGATTGCTCGTTATATTTTTGTCTATATTTTGATTGCTGTTGAATTTTAAAGATTGTAAGTTTACATAATGATTCTAATTAATTACTTTGTGTTCAGTTAACCTTGACTCTAAGAATGCCATGCTACAAGCTTGTTCATTCTTTAAACCTACTTCAAGCAAACATTATTATTTTTAAAGTTAATTTTCTAACCTAGATAGGCCAACTTGTTACAATCTTCACCAGTTAAGAGTTCTCACCAGTAAGTTAGTTTGGTAATTTAGTTAGTTAGTTTTTTATTTAAACACACACTATCCGTTATGGGGCTATCTTTTATCAGCGAAGATAGCAAAACCCTAGACAGCTGGACTTCAAGAACGTCAAGAGATCTTCACCAGTTAAGAGTTCTCACCAGTAAGTTAGTTTGGTAATTTAGTTAGTTAGTTTTTTATTTAAACACACACTATCCGTTATGGGGCTATCTTTTGTCAGCGAAGATAGCAAAACCCTAGACAGCTGGACTTCAAGAACGTCAAGAGATCTGCACCAGTTAAGAGTTCTCACCAGTGAGTTAGTTTGGTAATTTAGTTAGTTAGTTTTTTATTTAAACACACACTATCCGTTATGGGGCTATCTTTTATCAGCGAAGATAGCAAAACCCTAGACAGCTGGACTTCAAGAACGTCAAGAGATCTTCACCAGAGAAGAGTTCTCATCAGTTAGTTAGTTTGGTAATTTAGTTAGTTAGTTTTTTATTTAAACACACACTATCCGTTATGGGGCTATCTTTTATCAGCGAAGATAGCAAAACCCTAGACAGCTGGACTTCAAGAACGTCAAGAGATCTTCACCAGTAAAGAGTTCTCACCAGTAAGTTAGTTTGGTAATTTAGTTAGTTAGTTTTTTATTTATACACACACTATCCGTTATGGGGCTATCTTTTATCAGCGAAGATAGCAAAACCCTAGACAGCTGGACTTCAAGAACGTCAAGAGATCTTCACCAGTAAAGAGTTCTCACCAGTAAGTTGGTTTGGTAATTTAGTTAGTTAGTTTTTTATTTATACACACACTATCCGTTATGGGGCTATCTTTTATCAGCGAAGATAGCAAAACCCTAGACAGCTGGACTTCAAGAACGTCAAGAGATCTTCACCAGTAAAGAGTTCTCACCAGTAAGTTGGTTTGGTAATTTAGTTAGTTAGTTTTTTATTTATACACACACTATCCGTTATGGGGCTATCTTTTATCAGCGAAGATAGCAAAACCCTAGACAGCTGGACTTCAAGAACGTCAAGAGATCTTCACCAGTAAAGAGTTCTCACCAGTAAGTTGGTTTGGTAATTTAGTTAGTTAGTTTTTTATTTAAACACACACTATCCGTTATGGGGCTATCTTTTATCAGCGAAGATAGCAAAACCCTAGACAGCTGGACTTCAAGAACGTCAAGAGATCTTCACCAGTGAAGAGTTATCACCAGTAAGTTAGTTTGGTAATTTAGTTAGTTAGTTTTTTATTTAAACACACACTATCCGTTATGGGGCTATCTTTTATCAGCGAAGATAGCAAAACCCTAGACAGCTGGACTTCAAGAACGTCAAGAGATCTTCACCAGTAAAGAGTTCTCACCAGTAAGTTGGTTTGGTAATTTAGTTAGTTAGTTTTTTATTTATACACACACTATCCGTTATGGGGCTATCTTTTATCAGCGAAGATAGCAAAACCCTAGACAGCTGGACTTCAAGAACGTCAAGAGATCTTCACCAGTTAAGAGTTCTCACCAGTAAGTTAGTTTGGTAATTTAGTTAGTTAGTTTTTTATTTAAACACACACTATCCGTTATGGGGCTATCTTTTATCAGCGAAGATAGCAAAACCCTAGACAGCTGGACTTCAAGAACGTCAAGAGATCTTCACCAGTTAAGAGTTCTCACCAGTTAGTTAGTTTGGTAATTTAGTTAGTTAGTTTTTTATTTAAACACACACTATCCGTTATGGGGCTATCTTTTATCAGCGAAGATAGCAAAACCCTAGACAGCTGGACTTCAAGAGTGTCAAGAGATCTTCACCAGTGAAGAAAATGTCTTCACGTCAGCGTCAAAAGCTGTCACCATCACGAGGTAAACTTTTGAAAATAATCACCCATTATTAATATTGTAATATAAACTACATTCGGATTCCATCCACAGCAAATGAATGCAAACAGTTTGATCGCCTAAATGTGAAAACTAAACATCCCCACATCACGATGGATGAATAGAACATGTGAAGACGCAGCTAGAGAGATGATGATACAGGACCACCGGAGGATGACATCTCATCAGTGCTTCTATCTCAGGTAAGCAATGATCATGATGTGGCTTGTTGGCTGAATGATTGAGATATTTCATCCAGTTTATAATGAGTCAATAGCGTGATTCTATTTCCTCTGTGATAAAAATGGGCACGATAATCTTTTAGAATAGTAACCTTTATGTATTATGCCAATCACTCAGTCAATTCACATAGGTATAGTCCTTTTATATGCTATCTGAAAATGTATAATAGTTACAACATTTATACCTAGCTTAATAGGTACATAGGTATCTAGTTTCTGGGCATTCACTTATTTTGTATAATATAAGATGTTTTGATTTTGTTTCGTTGTGATTTGTGTGTTTTTTCCAACAGATTTAACTTGACTTTCTTGTCTGCATTACATTCTAATAATTAAAATATCCATGGAAAGATTTCCAGAACTTGTTACCTAATTATTAATCATGTTGTTTTTATTGATGAACGAACACAAAGAGCGGTTGGCTTTTTATTTTGATTTGGTTTTGATTTATAGTGTGTGTAAGGTTTTGTGGCAACCTTCCCAGTTTCTGAAGAAAATTTGAGCTCTTCTGTGATTCTGCTAGTGATTATTCGGGTAAGTATGTACTTCATTTCGGTTAGATCATTGTAAGATGTGCTTCACAAACCGGTGCTCGCTTATCAACGCGTTACACCGAGCGTTTTGCTAGTAGTGGATTATAATTGTGAGATTATGATTATGAGTGTGAGATTATGATGACGATGACGATGACGATGACGATGACGATGACGATGACGATGACGATGACGATGACGATGACGATGACGATGATGATGATGATTTGTGATGAAGAATAAGTAAGGACGAACGGTGGGAATGAGGCAGTAATGGCTAATTAGTAGGGAACCTACCCATCATGTACCTCATTTGGAAACCACAAAACAACACAGTCATCATAAAGGACGACATTTAGAAAAGTTCAATAGAGTAGCGTCAATTCAATTGACTGTAGGTACAAAATTTTAGTTTAAAAGCCAAAAGACACGACTACCTATACCTACGTGAACGAATAAAATGCAGCAAATTCAAGTTTTTACGTTCGCGTCAATTGTTCAATCCGTTGATTGAAAATTTTTCAATTTTGTCAATAAAAAACTAGTATCAGTTTGGTTTCAACTTTAGGTAAGTACTACATTGGAAATAGAAAGTGAATAAAATTAGAAACTTACTTCAATCTTGCTCCCCAGTCCCCATGAATGTCAAATCCAACCAATGGCAATCACAACTTCACTTGTTTTGATTATAATAAGAGCAACACATAGTTTTCATGATTCTGACACATTAACACTTTATTTAGATATAAAAAACAGAACGCAATACACTTTAATGGCGTTTTTGGTTTATATATCGTACACACATCTTTTAGTGAAAATTCGAGTTAAATGTCACTAGAAACACTATGACAGTTCTGCTTTGTTTACATCGGCCATCTTGGACATCGGCCTGGTGGATGTCAGTCCACTGAACATTCAGTAAACGACCGTCATGTATAGGAGGCAATGAAATCGGAACGCCGCGCGACAATGAGTGGATGAGACGGTCGTCATACCCGCGGACACCCGCGCGAAGCTGTCTTATGGAGAATGTAGCATTGACGATCGAACATGATACTACTCTTCCAGATAACAACAGACTTTGATCGGCAATTTTGAAATTTGGAATAATAATATAAATCCCATAAATTTCAACTACGAAAACTCAGAGTGAACGCGTTGATATTGATAAGCGATCACCCGAATTACAAGGAAAGTGACAGACTCTCCTTTCGGTTCTTTTGGCACGGACCTCTGTTTTGGCATTTGCCGGCCCAGCCACCCTGTAGTTACGCCGCTGAGGAAAACCTATTAAAGAGATCGCAGATGTAGACGGCCTGAAGTCAAAATGTCTCGCCCCAGCCATGATTGTTTATACTTTTCCAAAAAAAAATTGAAGATGAACGTAAAAATCAGTAATTATCCGTCAGAAAGTGTAGATGAGAATCTTGCAACAGGAAAACCATGCAATGATCTTAAATGTATATTGGAAAATACATTCCAAATCTGTCAAATAGGGAGTTGACTGAGAACACAATTATTGTAATAATACGTCATTTCATATTACAAATTACTTGGTAGTTTGAATGGCACGTTGTAAGCATCCTTGGCCATGCTCCTCCAGAAGTGTAATTGGCACACCAAAGTACTTCTAATCTCAACTCGGGTACAGAGTTGTGAGAAGTCTTCACAGTAACACACATACTTAAAACATACATGTACTAGACTTGCTGTGCTGCCATGGCTGGATATGATGGCAAGTTATTTTCAACTTCTATATAGTACACTGTTGTACCAATCTAAACCCGTAGGCTTACCTAATCCCAGATTAATTCTACAATTAAAAATAATAAATATGTTTCCAATTAATTATCGTGCATTGAAAAGGTATTATTAATAATTTAAGGATAATTCGAAACAAATTGGTAATTTTTCATACATTTTATAAATCTACTCTATTTGGAGCTATTGTGCTAATTGGCAGAACGATTTTACATGAAACGAATTATTAATTGCAAATCTGTTTTAATTACCCATATTCCAGTCGACGTAAAGTAGTCGATATACTGCTTATAATACGAGGCACATTAAGATAATAATGTAAAGTATATAATATTGTCATCAGAGTCTCATTCAGACCAGGAGCCAGTCACACAATGTAATGACCCAGGCTCCGCAAGTAAAATCAGAATCACCAGGACGATGTTGCCACATCTCTCTTGGTGAAGCATTCACATAAACATTGCGCGCTGGGAGGAATCAAAGAAGACTTTAGGTCTGTTCGTTTTGCTTACTGCAGTTGCAGTAGCAGCAGCTTACAGTAGGCCCTGGTAACTCTTGCAGTAGCTTGCTGTACCAAAAAACGAACGCATTTGCAGCAGGATGGCAGGCTGGCCTTTTCCTATTGGTTGGGAGGTTTGTGAATTTGGCGGGAAGAATGTAAAAATAAGTGAGGTTATGTTCTGCATTTATAGAATTCTTGTCTAATCCCAATGCATTTTCATATAAATATGTATCATTCCATAACATATAACTAAACTCAACTCTGAAACAAATACTCATTTCCCTCCTCCTTAGGCGTTTTTTCACTATCCTTCCATAAGAAACACATTTTACATTTCAAACATCCGCCATTTTGCCGCCTACTGCAAAGTTACTGCATTTACATCACCTCCCTACCCAGCTGTAAGAGCAGTCACTGCGCAGCTACTGTCAATAGGTCTGTTCGTTTTGCTTACTGCAGTTGCAGTAGCAGCAGCTTACAGTAGGCCCTGGTAACTCTTGCAGTAGCTTGCTGTACCAACACAAAACGAACGCATTTGCAGCAGGATGGCAGTCTGGCCTTTTCCTATTGGTTGGGAGGTTTGTGAATTTGGCGGGAAGAATGTAAAAATAAGTGAGGTTATGTTCTGCATTTATAGAATTCTTGTCTAATCCCAATGCATTTTTATATAAATATGTATCATTTCATAACATATAACTAAACTAAACTCTGAAACAAATACTCATTTCCCTCCTCCTTAGGCGTTTTTTCACTATCCATCCATAAGAAACACATTTTACATTTCAAACATCGGCCATTTTGCCGCCTACTGCAAAGTTACTGCATTTACATCACCTCCCTACCCAGCTGTAAGAGCAGTCACTGCGCAGCTACTAGGTCTGTTCGTTTTGCTTACTGCACTTTACTGCTCACTGCAAATCCGTTCGTTTTGCATCAAACTTGCTGTTCCGTCACTGCGATTGTGTTCGATTTGACACTGACAGTAGCTGCGCAGTGACTGCTCTTACAGCTGGGTAGGGAGGTGATGTAAATGCAGTAACTTTGCAGTAGGCGGCAAAATGGCCGATGTTTGAAATGTAAAATGTGTTTCTTATGGATGGATAGTGAAAAAACGCCTAAGGAGGAGGGAATTGAGTATTTGTTTCAGAGTTTAGTTTAGTTATATGTTATGAAATGATACATATTTATATAAAAATGCATTGGGATTAGACAAGAATTCTATAAATGCAGAACATAACCTCACTTATTTTTACATTCTTCCCGCCAAATTCACAAACCTCCCAACCAATAGGAAAAGGCCAGCCTGCCATCCTGCTGCAAATGCGTTCGTTTTGTGTTGGTACAGCAAGCTACTCAGGGCCTACTGTAAGCTGCTGCTACTGCAACTGCAGTAAGCAAAACGAACAGACCTACTGTCATTGTCAAATCGAACACAATCGCAGTGACGGAACAGCAAGTTTGATGCAAAACGAACGGATTTGCAGTGAGCAGTAAAGTGCAGTAAGCAAAACGAACAGACCTAGTGTCAAATCGAACACAATCGCAGTGACGGAACAGCAAGTTTGATGCAAAACGAACGGATTTGCAGTGAGCAGTAAAGTGCAGTAAGCAAAACGAACAGACCTTTTATTAAGGTATTCTCTTGGTTTGTTTCGTTTACCCTGCCGAAACCAGCCGCAACCTGCCACGAACAACACCTCATCGGGATGATTGTGTAGCAAGTGAAGTTTTGGCAGTTTGGCAGTTTCGGCAGGGTAAGAATGAAATCAACAAACGTACGTATATTGTTCCGATAAAATAAATTACAGACTGAAGTTGCAGCGAAAATCTTTTATGCGTTGTACGAAATAATACCTACGAGTTAAAATATATGGAACAAGTTTGGAGTGAAATTAACGAAAATGGTAGAGATGAGATGGTTATTATGCAAACGCCATTTATGTTCACAATTATATTTTATTTTTAAAATGTATGTACGTGTTCAATTGAATTGATTTCGTGGATTTTTCACAACGGAATCTGTCATTAATTTCATTTGAATTCCATGAACGTGTTCGAATGATTATTTTATCAGTCAGAGAGTCGCTTCGTTCCTTTTGCGTCATGCAGTGGAGGATATGAAGGTTTGGATTAAAAGAAGAAAAGAAGAGTAATAAGAGTACAACGTAATGAAAACTCCGATATCCTCCAAGTCCATGAAACACGCACTGGTATCAGCAATATAAAGAAACAAATACAACCAAAATTATATTTCGAAGATATTGTCTTCACTTGGTTTGTTTGTTGCAAACCAATTTTCACTTTTTCTGAGTTAGCTAATGCATCGTAATCCTTCGCGTTTGTTTTTTCCTAAATTATCGTGAAAAAATGTGTTATTTCAAGTCAGAATATTCATTTTGTACGGTTACGTTTTGTTGAATATCCACCACACCACACAACGATTGAAGTTACTTCGTTATTCGCGAAACAGCTCACCTAAAAATCGACGGAGTCAAAATGTTATTTCAAGTATAGGTAGCTCCGTGTGAAGCTCCTAGAGCTATGCTTGATTTGATATGGGACAAAAGAATTTTCATGGGCATGGTGCTTCGTTATTTTCCTTTGTCTCATATTCGAAACAAAAAGAGTTTTATTTCTTTGATAATGATATCTTTGTATGTTCATTTTAAATATAAAGAATTGTTAACATTTTACTATTTGATGATATCTTCACTCGTCTGTTTTTATTATAAAATTTGAATTTTTCGAATATGGGACACAAAAAATAACCCGTTGCACAATATTTTTGAAAGTTCTTTGTCCCACATCTACATCAAAAAATATTTATAAATAATTGAATAATTGAAAATATTGGTACTATTCGACGGCCTAAAAATTAAGAAAAATGCCGATTTGAGGTCAAACGGAGCTAGAGCTCAGCTAGAGCTAATAACTTCAGCTAGAGGTCATTTTCATTTTTAACCAATCAGATAGCAGCGCTCAAAAACTGTACACTGAATGATATTAGTATGTGTGCAAAATTATAGCTCAATCAGAAAAACAATGGGACCTGTGGCGTCAAAAAATAAGAAAAAAGTGAAAGTACTTTGTCCCATATCCAAATAAAAAAAATAATGCCTAAATAATGCTTGAAATTGTCATAATATTAGCATGTTTATTTTTTTTCGATTGATTGCAATTCGAAATTGATTATCTCGGAATCCAAAAATTGTGGACATGCAACAACAAACATCTCTGAAATAGTGTGTAGATCTGACACTGATGACACCCACCAAGCAGTGTTCTAGACAAGAAGGCAAATGCAGAGGGAAAACCGGGAGTCTTAAACGCATTAGCTCTCAAGTTTAATGAGTAAATAATTATTAAGTCGTGTTACAATGTTATTAATATCTAGGATAATAACACCACTGTCGACAGTGGAGTTATCTTCCTAGGTAATATCATATATTTTTCCGGGATAGACTTTTTATGGGGGTCCTCTCCCCAAAACAACTCATTGTTTTCGTCCGGCCCCCTGTCACCACTCCCTCCTCATGATTTTTCCTGGACACCTAAAGACTTCACATTATTTCAAAATTGCCAATAGACATTGTTATTCAGAAGGATTAATTTAATATGTCTTCCTGATCGTCAATGCTAAGTTCCTCATAAGACTCGTCGTCCGGGTGTTCCGGATACACCGATCATCTCATCTTCTCGTTGACGTCCCAAATGTGTTTTCAACTTCATGCTAATTTTCACTACAATAACTTCAGGCCCGGTTTTTCAATGCTCTGTTAAAACCAGTACCTAGTTAGTTTAAATGGTCATTCAAGGAATGTTATTGGTTGTTACTATGGCACTTTAGACCTGATCAACCGTTTATAATTTAGCAGGGCATTGGAAAACTGGCCTAAATCTGTGTAATTAAAATCGTTATAAAAGTGAGCCAGTAAAAATATCCACGCGAAATTTTGCTTATTATTATTAAAGTAGGCAAGTTTTAAACGCATGCTTTAAATTGTTCCATATTTCAAAATTGGCGCTCGAAAGCTAATGTTTTTGAAAATATTAGTATTTCCATGTCCGATCGTCAATGGTAAATTATTCATAAAGACTCATCGTTCGGGTGTTCCTTGGTATACCGACCGTCTCGTACACTCATTGACGCTCGGTGTCCCTATTCACTGCCTCCTGTATAACTGGTTGCTGAATGAATGTTCAGCGACTGACATTCAGCCTGAATTCAAGAGGCCGATGTCCAAATGTAAACAAACGAAGAACTGTCAAATGTGTTTTCATTGACATTTCAAGCGAATTTGCACTGTAAAACTTTTGAATATGAACTAAAAACGTGAAAAAGTGCAGTTCTGTGATAGTGATGAATCGCAGGTAATAGGTATACTTATTATAGGTACTACCTACCAGGTACTACCTACCTCTATGGTACTTTTTAGATAGGTAAAAACGTGAAGTTCAGGATGGTGGCTGCAATATCAAGGTGTCTAAAGAAATATAGGTGCACCCAACAAATCATAAAACGGTATTTGCACAAAACGGATTGGCTGCTGGTCTGGTTCCTTGACAGTCAATCCTTGTTATTTATCAATGAAATCAGAGCTCACACTAGAAGTAGATGACAAGCTAGCGTCAACTTCATCGGATGATGATGCCTTCACATTTTATTCAGCTAATCCATTTCTTTCAAATACCGTTTTATCATTTGTTGAGTGTACATACAATGATGATTCAATGATATTCTTCTCGTCAATCGGTACATACTACAGCCCAATAGCTGTACCTATTTAGCCAATACCTCGCCCAAAATTCACCCAAATAAATATTTTCGGGGAAAACACGATTTTCGTTCAAAACAATAATTGCATCTGGGGTAGGGTCTCCAGCCACTTGTGGGCCCGAAGATCGGAAAATATCGAATTTCAATCATGCATTTAGAGACCACTTCTTTCTGTGGTTTGAACATGGTACTAGTACTAGGATTTACAGCAATTTGAAAAAATAAAATAATTTAATTAAAATAATTATATATTTTTTTTCAATTTATTATGAGATTTTTGGGGCTCAATATAATATAACCTAAAACCTATGTATATTTTACCATTTTGACATGGGGCTCCCACCAACTCCTAGAATTTATTTAACAAGATGTCGATAAATATTCAAAACTTTTTTTTCTATATTATTAGAAATAACACAATTTTTTTGTTTTTTTTATTTTATAAGAAATAATAATTAATAGAAATAACACCCCTTGTTAACTATTTTTGGGGAAAATGCCTTAACAACATCCAAAATCTGCCAAAGTGTATGATTTTAATTACTTCATTCTCTGGGGGGTTATTCTAAATTCCCTTGTCGTCTCGTATCAGTTGATACGGCGTCACTATCATGTT
Source organism: Leuctra nigra (assembly GCA_934045905.1). Lineage (NCBI taxonomy): Eukaryota > Metazoa > Arthropoda > Insecta > Plecoptera > Leuctridae > Leuctra > Leuctra nigra. Next base: position 25,923,291 of record OW203764.1, read on the forward strand.
AAATAGATAGCAGTGAGACCGTATCAAGTGAAACGAGACGACAAGGAAATTTAGAATTTAGAATTTCCGTGTCGTGTCGTTTCACGTGATACGGGCTCACTGCACACTAGAGTGCTATCTATTTAACATGGAAGTGACACCGTATCAATTGATACGAGACGACAAGGAAATTTAGAATAACCCCCCTGGAGTAATCACAGATAAAGCTAGGATGAAGTTTTCATGATTTTGACGAAACTTAACCTCCTATAGCATTTTTCACTTCATGCTGTGGTTTAATTTTTTATTACATGCTACCTACAATTAAATATAAGGAAATGTCAATAACTTGACTCCTTTTTTCATATTAGGTGACTCCTTGTCAGTGCTGAATTTTTTGTTTTCCTCTATTTTTTTTAGTTGAGACTTGGCTGCCATTTTTTACAGGGAGAGTTTTTTTATAAATGGAATTTTTAATTTCACCAAAAAAAGGCTACATTCAGATTGTACTACATTGTATTTGGTATGTTGAATACAGGGTATTAAGATTTTCTGGTCTTCCTTTGATGACCTTAGAGATATAATATTTCTAGTACTAAACTAATAACAAAATTATTAACTTCACAAATTAATTTGTAAGAAAGAAGTTAGGTATATGAAGGCTACAGTGAAAACACACAAAAACAATTAAACAATTCGTAAAAATATTTTGGTGGAAATGCAGATTCTTTTATAATAGATAACAATTGTTTTTTTTTTAATGCAGCTAGTTAATATTTAAGGCTACTACAATCGAAACGAAACTCAATTAAATGTAAATTAAATAATTCAAAATATAGCTAACAATCTGTAGGTATATTCATTATCTGTTCGGCAACACTGCATCTAGCTCTTCAAGTCGCTTCAGTTCTCCTCGTAATGCCAGAATCTGAAACAAGAAACATCAACTTGACAATTATTTTATAAAAAAAAGTCATCATTTGTAAAAGTACACCATCTCTTCAGAATTGCCTAAATGTCCCAAGTGAACTTGATTTTGTGACACCAATGAGAGAGCTCTCTGCTTTCATCTGCACTTGATAGTGTGTCCCGTGTTTGTGGCTCCGTTGTTAACTTGTAATGAAGAACTACTTGCGTAGACTTACTGACCTTGTCCGTGTTAGTTTTCTGAACTTGTTCCGAGGCTTTGGCACTGTATCCTTGTCGAGTTGTGATTGCGATTAGTTTGTCTAGCTGCTGCTCGATCTTCTTCTGCTTTCTCCCGAGTGTGTCCTTAGCCGCCGCAATGACTTCACCTGCGTAGAACAAAACCATCACAATTACGACATTATACTCGACAAAACCCTGCATTGAACGATTAGGGCATACCACCAGTTAAAATATACTACTCGAATCATGTTTTCGACTACATAGTCAATGGTCTACTTTCCAAAATTATTAGTAAAGTATTTAAAGTATGACATATGATAAGGAATTTATGACTCTCATCGTTGCATCAATGGTGCTTCAAATATAAGCAATGATTTTGACCAAGTACTAAGGATATTTTTCAACTTCGCTACATTCTAATGAGAAGGCCAACATTGTCCATTGTCCTATGGAATTTTACTAAATAAAATTCCGTTGTATGTTTGCTCTGACCATAAACAACCTCTGCAACTGATTACTGTCCAGATGATTGTATGTCACCCCACTTTTAATTGCTATTAAAGTGAAACATCTATCAAGACATGTAGTAATGACTCTACACATACCTTGAGTAATGAGATGCACAGAGCAGTTGCTGCCCACGGTTTCGGCCACGGAAGTCGAGTCTAAATCCCGAGCGCTTTCTCGTGAAGTCGTGACTTCTGAGCAGTGAGTCAGACTTGCGATCACAGAGCAGTAAGCCCCAACGTTCTCCGTCCGAGTGCTCACAATCCGAACTAGAACAAGTTAGTCACTAACTTTCTGCTTCTTTAAACTCTTTTCGGATGTAATTATTAACACAGAGCAGGAAGAATGGAATATGTGCAGGAAAAAGTGAGAAGATGTATGAGAGGATGTATGAGAGTGAGATATGTATGTATGTAGATATTATGTAGTGAGGATGTATGAGAGTGAGAGGATGTATGGAAGATCAACGACTCGATTGTTGAATGCAGACCAATTGTGTAGGTACCTATTTTATGTGCTCAATAAATTATATTATTATTATTATTATTATTATTATTATTATTATTATTATTATTATTATTATTATTATTATTATTATTATTATTATTATTATTATTATTATTATTATTATTATTATTATTATTATTATTATTATTAAAAACTACATTGATAATAGGCTGTGTTCTACAGCCAATTTGCTTGCTCAATGATATAATAATATCGTTTTCTAAAAACTTAATCTTACTTGTGGGTTTCTGTTTTGTGATTCCGCACATCTTCTTCAGCCGTCGGACAGTTGTAATAATCTCAAGAACAAACTCCATTTCCTTCTCCAGATCTTCGTTCCTCCATCCTGACCACTAAATAAATACAAAACATTGTATATAAATTCAATATAAATCCCTGCAATATGAATTCTAAAATTACTCAATTTATTTTCTGAGTATTTAAAAGTTCAGCTTTAATGAAAAGTCCACAGAAAAGCAAAATGATCAACCTAACAAATGAGCTAGAAGTATCCAGCAGGGTTAGCTGGATTTATGAGACTTACGTGACTTTTTGACAACATAAAAGTTGATCTAAAAACTCACTTTTTCTCACTTTCTCACTTAAGATGGATTCATAGAAAGAAGACTGAGAAGCGCACCTGATCCGAGGTGGGGAACGAAGCCAACATGATGCTGTCGTGAGTTTGCAGCGGCAGTTGCTGGTAGAGCTGTTCACATACGAACGGCATGAAAGGCGAGAGGGACAGCAGACACGTGTGCAAGCAAGACAACAATGTGTGGCAAGTTCGACCTGCCATCAAACTGTCATTGCCACGCAGAACTTGTTTCGTACACTCCTGGAAAACAACAAGAAGGATATGGGATGTCATGGAAGACTTCGGGAACTTGAGCAACCAAAAAACCACAAACTCCAACATCGAAGTTTTAAATCACTTCACAACATTCTAATACTACACATTTTAAGTTAGACATGCATGAAACCTGCAGATGCAAAATTACTATGGTTTCCTCCTCCAGTCTAATGATCTGAATTATCACAAGTTAAAAAAAAATACATAATTTTATTTCTGAAATTATTCAAATTTTATCAAACCCATTTTCCTGTCCTGTAGCAAGTGAAAAAAAACAAATTTTCAAATATTTACAAAATTACAAATTAATCTACATTTTTCATTTGATTAGTTTAGGCCCAGAATAACCAAAGTTAAATTGTGCTGGATTAACTAACTTTTGGATTAAATTAAATTGTTTCACTCATTTTGAGGTATCTGATTGGCTGTGCCGCCAATTTAGTCCAATATTTAGTTAATCCGCCTCAGATTAACTTTGGTTATACCGGCCCTAAATAAAACAGGCCTGTACAAAATATCTTCCATAGGTACTTACTAAATAGACATCACAGAAGTCATAGTAAATGAAGCTCTTGAGCGCGGAGGTCGCAAGATGAAAGTTACAACTCTCTATCCCGCAGTTAACTTCCGTCACCATGACCGCCAGCCGGCTGAGTATCCAGCGGTCTACGTTGCCGAGCTGTCGGTCGTCGTCCGCGCTCACTGGCGGCCGCTTCTCGACGGCGAGGGCGACGTACTTGCTCGCTTGCCACAGTTTGTTGCAGAACAGTCGGTTAGTGTGGCATTCGCTCACATCGAAGTTGATGAAATGATCTGTAGAAGAGTTCATCAGTTAGTTAGTAAGGAAGTTTTCAAACATTGTCTACAAGTGTTTTAATAAAAAATTTGCATGTAGGTATATCTTCAGTGGTTAATTTGAGGGTGGACGAGAGCGGACGTCCCCCCACTCTTTTTTCAGGGTGGACACCGTCCCCCTACTTATTTTTCAAGGAAGTAAAAATTGTCTTTAAATTGTGTACATATCGCTTGAAAATGCACCAAATTTGTTATGGATTTCAAAATTTTCCCGGGGCTATGCGCCCCGGACTCGCATTCAATTGGGGGGCCCTATCCCCCCAAACCCCCCATTGTTTTCGTAGACAAATACGTTTCCTAAACAATCGCCAAGCGTCCACCCACGTATTATTTAACAAATATCTTTTATCTTTTTATCACTGTATATCTTTGATGTGTCCCTTACATTGACTTCAAAATTAAACATGATATGCAATATGTGTACAGAAAATAAAAATGCGGTAACCTACTTTGAATTTAATAGGTACATCAGTCAGTAGGTCAGTAGGCATTTTGTAGGATTTTTTTAACGTTCATAAAACATTCATGAAATTCCATGAAATTTCAATTTTATAATTCAAATATTGATACACATATCTCTGGATTTCTGTCATCTTGCAAACTGCTTTCCCTCTCAGCTTACTTTTAATATTGTGCGAACACAGCGTGAATCTGAGGGCATCTGTGCCGCACTCCGGGATTCCGCTGGGGAAAGCCTTCTCTTGAGCGGCCACCGCTTTTGCCAAGTCTGCTTGAGACATCACACCGCTCTCGAAACTTAACTCCGCTTGCCGCTGTAGATCCTGGAATTAATTTACTCAGATAAAATGTTTGGATTGAGCATGAAATATGAAATTACGTATATCCACTCCCAAAATGTCAATTCAATCTGTTTATTCAACGACAGGGCCTAGATCGTATATATGTAATGATTGAGTTGAGTGAGAATCTGATAAGATCTAGTAAGATGTAGTTGATGGTTCTTTTGGTATCATGTGAAGTTTTCCAGATACGTTGGTTCCAAATGGTTGTGAAAAATGGTCCTTTGTATGTAACGAAGAACCATCATTAATGTTTTTTTATTCTTGAACTAATCAATTATTCAAATTAAAAAAAAAATAAAATTTGTGCGATCAATGAACTCGGGTGAAATTGATGTAAATTGATGTGCATTTGGATAGTTTACCTTCAGTGAGATTCCGTTTATGATGTTCTCCGGTGAAATCACATTTCCCAAGCTTTTTGACATTTTCCTGCCGTGCGAATCACAGATTATTCCATGGAGGATGATTTTCTACAACGTCATAATTTCAATGTCGATTACATCCCTAAATAGAAGTATTGATGCCGCATCAAGAATGAATCAACATGTTTCACACTTACGTTGAATGGCAGTTGACCGGTGAGCTGTTGACCCAGCATGACCATCCGAGCAACCCAGAAGAAGAGGATGTCATGACCCGTCTCCATGAGGGTCAGAGGATAGAAGCGCTCCAGATCTTCTGTCTGTGAAACAAACAGATGGAGTTGTGAAACAACTTACATGTCCAGTCCAGTCCAGTAGATCAGAGACAAGGAAAAATAATAGAAATAATACCATTTTGCAGTAGGTACAGTGGGCCGTAAGTGAAATGTTAACCATCCATTCAACCCTCCCCCCCACATTCAAACAACTTTTCCAGTGTGACCGGTCGAGGGGGAGGATTCTAAACTAACGTAAATGATGGAAAGGAAGGGATGGAGGATTAAAACAAGTCTTAAAGTGGGGTGTACCTACCTACCAAGTATTTTGCTAAAGACTAGGTATTATTAAATATTAGATTATTATTAAAGACTATTTACTAAAGGTATCTCATTCATAAAAATCAGTCACTCACCCCAATATAATTTCACACCAATCTAAAGAAAGGGACACATTTAGCTCTGTACGAACGCAATACATTTGTAAATTTTCAAATGCCGTGAAGTTAAATATTCAGACTCTGATATCCTAAGAACTCAACTGAGTGTCACCCAAGGTAAATTCAATGCCTACAACGTGGCCTATAATTACAAGGATTAAGAAATAATGTAGATTTTGTGTCTAATCCCAAAACACGTATGGACATGGACATGGACATGGATTTCTCCAGGACATGACTCAGTGCTATTACCCACTTGTTTAGGCCATCCGAAGACCGTAAACGGAAGAAGCGCGGACGAGAACCAAGTATCCAACACGTCCTCGTCTTGGATAACTCGCAGTTTGTGGCTGTCTTCTGCCGAGAGTTGGAAGCGAGCTGCGGCCTGCTCCCGAGCGCCGACTTCACTTGCCGCTGCGAGCCACACGCTGCTCTCTCGATCGTCGGACAAGAAGCACTCGTACATGGGCACTCGATGCCCCCACCACAGTTGTCGGGACACACACCAATCCCTGGGCAAGAGAACATCATAGATAACAAACCTAGCAGAACTTCAATAAAAACAAGGATGCAAATTAAGAAAGCTTTTGACAACAGAAATTGAGTGTTGTAACAGTCCAATAAAGTTGGTTTTATCGCATTTGTTTTATTTTATCATAGGTAGCAATAACTTTTCATTTCCAAGAAAAATATTTTTCGGATGGAAACCTTTCATGAATTAAATCCGGGGAAAGCAATCCCTGAACTGGACACATGAATGAAGCAAACATAGAGGGCAGTGGTTCAGTTCATTCACTGAACTGTTGGAGTGTACGTAAGATGACTGACGAAAAGTAGATCCTGGACAAGGATGATAACTGTGAAATGCAAATCCTACAAACTATTACAACTGTCACTAAAAGCCCTTCACTTGCCTGATATTCTCCAGCCAATGGAACCACGTGACTTGAAACTGCGGTGGCTCAATCACCAACTCTCCGCTGCGTACTGCCGCAACCGCAAGTTCAGCCATGCCGCGACAGTTGATGAACCACTGAGGCTTCAACAGCAGTTCGACGACATCCCCCGAGCGACTGCATATTGGAAGCTGCATGCTGTGAGGCCTTCGGTCACGGAGAAGCCCAAGCTTGTTCAGTTCGGACGAGATTGCCGTGCGGGCCGAGAACCGTGGCATGCCCTTGGGGTAGTAGCATAGTTCATTATTACACTTATTCTCATGCCTTGTTAACAAGTAGGTATAATATTGAAACTCAGTATGAACTATATTCTAGACTATTTATTATCCATCCATTGTTTGACATTTAAATTAAGAATGTGAGCTAAAACATAGCTAGTTCGAAAATAATTGACACTCTCCTGCTCTGCTTTACACCGCATTAAACTTGATTTGAATACCACTTACAATAAAAGGTCCGCACTTGTCATTCATGTTTCCGTCTTCTGCAATGACAGACATCACATCCAGTCCGTGTTTCTTAGAAGCTTCAAAATCCTTCATATCGTGGGCTGGAGTCAACTTCACAGCACCTATGGGTACCAGATCATGAATCAACTTGATGTTCTAATTTTAGTGATCATTAATGTGATGTGACATAGATTTTCTCAAAATTTAAATATAATATGATTCCATTGGCTGGACCATAGTGAGTGTCTTTTTATTGATAGGCAGGAAAAGTAACTTTTTAACAAAAAACTTTTTATTTTGTTATTAAGCTTAATATAGATTGCTATTCCGCCAGCAATCGAAAATAAATTCAAATGAAATAACTGAATCACTACCTTCTATGTTTTCTTCTTTCCCATCACTTACCTACTTCACGAACTTGTGTCGTGTAGGTAGTTCAGGGAGGTTATTCTAAATTTCCTTGTCGTCTCGTATCAATTGATACGGTGTCACTACCATGTTAAATAGATAGCACTCCAGTGTGCAGTGAGCCCGTATCACGTGAAACGAGACGACACGGATATTTAGAATAAGTAACCCTCCAGGGATTCTTTGCCCTAGATTAGAAATTCTAATTCTAATCCAAAATCGTACTCCTAGCTATTAAAATTTAAATATTATAGTTAGTTACGCGACACATTTCAAAACACAACTCAATACCATATTCAAATTGGTTACCTAAAAAATATTTTACAAAATCAAATCATAATTCCAATGTATATCCATCAACTCATCTTTTCAACGCACCTGTGCCGAAGTGTGGATCCACGAAGCTATCAGGGATTACAGGAATGCGCTGCCGTCTGAACGGATGCCAGACAAATGAGCCATGAAGATGTGTGTATCTTTCATCGTCGGGATGAACAGCGACTGCCACGTCACCCAACATCGTTTCAATCCGGGTTGTCGACACCACAACTTCACCCTCTGATGGCATACATTAGTGTTGTATTATTTTTGTTTAACATTACAATGCACACATTTGTAAAAATAAAACAATTTCCTTTAGTAGGATCACCCCAAAATAATTAGGTTAGTTAGGGCCCGTATTACCAAAGTTAATCTGAGCCGGATTAACTAAATATTGGATTAAATTGGCGGCACAGCCAATCAGATACCTCAAAATGACAGAAACAGTTGAATTTAATCCAAAAGTTAGTTAATCCAGCATATTTAACTTTGGTAATACCGGGCCTTAGTTGAACAGAAAGCAATTTAACAAAACATTTTACTAAATTTTTTAGTTAAAAATAGAAAATTGCTGGATTATTCTTCTGCATGCTTAGGTGTGTGTTCTAATGATGATGCGCACCTTGAAAAACATGTGCAAAACCGGGCTTGAACCCAGGACCTGACTACTGTATGTTTTCGACAAAACCCAGTATCTGGGTATCCTATAGGTACAGTATACTACCTAGTCTTCAATTCAGGGTATAAATGATAAGAACACCCAACTTCCTCCAAACCTTGGCACTACTAAAGTACTGAATTACATCCACAGACAAACAAATTGCTTGTGGCGCCCATGTTTAGCAAAGCTATTTACTTTGAATCTGACCTTTATCACAGAGTTTGTAAGCGAAGTCTTGAATGACTCCAAATTCCACTGGCTGCTGATATCCCGGTACCGATATCAACGTCGGACCCGCGACTTCCAGCCAATCCACCTCGATGTCTGAGATGGCGGACCGCAAGTTACATGACCAGTTGACAAGAGAGTTGGAGCGGTAAACAAGTCCGAGCGCGTGCAGACGGATGAACGCTTCACTCACAGCTGCACTCTGATGCTGAAATCAACAACATGTCAATAAACAAAAGGTAGGTACCTAATACAAGTCTTGTAGTATACGTTTTTGTATCTTACTTACTAGGTACTACATTTAAGAAATTATGTGCCAGGTCACGCTTAATAAGTACTTGAACAATCTCGAAATTAAGGAATTTGCATACCTATTACAGACAATGCTAAAAAACAGACAATGGAAAATGCTTAAAGCTGCAGTGACAGCCACAGCAGAGCAAGTAGTGGGATTTCAGCCAGTGGATAGAAGAGACCCTTGGTTCAATGCAGAGTGCAAGGAGGCCATAGCGAATAGAAATGAGGCCAGGAAGAAAATGCTACAGAGAGGAACAAGAACCAACTGCAGTGAGTTCTCAAGACTGCGAGCAGTGGCTAAGAAAGCTTGTAGAAGAGAGAAGAGGAAGTGGGAGAAGCAGAAAGTAGAGGAAATTGAGGAGTTGGCCAGACGGAAGGAAACTAGAAAAATGTACTCCAAAATAAGGGATGAGAAGAATGGGTTCCAGGCGCGGACGAGCATGTGCAACGACAAGGAGGGAAACCTGATTGCGGAAGGGAAGAGGGTTGTGGAGCGGTGGGCAGAACATTTTAAGGAACTGCTGAACGGCGCCGGTGGGAGCGGGGATCAGGCAGAAAATGTTCAAGAGCTAGTCGAAGCGGGCCCAGACGTTGCCGACCCCTCACTAGGCGAGACGGAGGAAGCCATTCGCAGAATGAAGAATCACAAGGCACCAGGCGAGGACATGATCACGGCAGAACTACTGAAGTACGGCGGAGAGGAATTGAAGCATGAACTACATGGCATCATCATGAGGATTTGGCAAGAGGAGAAGATGCCAAGCGAGTGGAGAGTAGCCCTGATATGTCCCATACACAAGAAGGGATCAAAGTTGGAGTGTGCCAACTACCGTGGCATTTCACTGCTCAACACTGGATACAAGATCCTAACGAAGATAATTGCAAGACGTATTGAGCCATATGCCGAACAAGTGCTGGGAGACTACCAATGCGGGTTCCGTCACAACAGATCCACAACGGACCAGATTTTCACCATTCGCACTATTCTAGAAAAATGTTATGAGCACAATATCACCGTGCACCAGCTGTTCATCGATTACAAACAAGCGTACGACAGTGTGAATTGCGATTATTTGTATGAGACTCTGGACGTTCTGGGAGTACCGAAGAAGCTGGCTCAGCTAGTACGTATGACTCTGGCGAACTCAACATGCAAGGTAAAGGTGCAGAACAACATATCACGAGAGTTCCAAGTGAGCAGAGGTTTGAGGCAGGGGGATTCGCTGTCGTGTCTGCTGTTCAACTTGACGTTGGAGAGAGTTATCCGGAACATCGACATCAATGGAGGCGGGACACTACTGAACCGGACAGTCCATTACCTGGCATATGCTGATGATGTTGACCTCTTGAGCAGAAATGAAAGGGCGTTGAAGGAGAGCTTCGTCCAGCTGGAGGAGGCGTCGGAGCGCGCAGGACTGGTTGTCAATGAGAGCAAAACCAAGTACATGGTCATGGAGCGGAACTACAGAAACCAACGTGAGTCATTGTCTGTGAATCAGCATCAGTTTGAAAGAGTGGACAACTTCAAGTACCTCGGCTCACTCGTCACGGAGACTAATGAGACTCACTTGGAGATCATGGCCAGGATTAGCGCTGGGAACAGATGCTACTTCAGCATCTTTGACCTTCTAAAGTCAAATTCACTCTCCAGGAAGACTAAGAAAACGATCTACCGAGTAGTTATCCGGCCTGTTGTTACATATGGAAGCGAGACCTGGGTGCTGACTGCTGACGAAGAGGGATGAGGACGCTCTTAATACCTGGGAGCGCAAGATCCTCCGCCGAATCTACGGACCTGTACAGGACGATGGCGAATGGAGGATTCGTAGAAACGATGAGATTTATGACATCTACGAAGATCCATCCATCTCGACAGAGGTGAGGAAGGGAAGACTACGTTGGGCCGGCCACATGGAGCGTATGCCTGAGGAAAGGGGAGCCCAAAAGGCCTACAGGCAGAAACCGGAAGGAAGAAGACTCCCGGGACGACCACGCAAGAGGTGGCTGGACGACGTGGAGGAGGATTTGCGTAGGCTTGGGGTGCGAGGATGGAGGAGGCGGGCCCTGGATCGGGAAGTGTGGAGAGGAGTAGTGGAGGAGGCCAGGGCTCTACAAGGGCCGTAGCGCCATAGGGTAAGGTAAGGTATTACAGACAAAATTAATATTGGTTGTTTCTAGTTTCTACTCACATTGTCCATTGTGAAATATTCCTTGGACCAATCGAGTGATGCACCAAGACATCTAAGTTGACTTGTAATAAGACCACCCTTTTCATGTTTCCATTTCCAAACCTCCTCAACGAAACGTTCACGACCCACGTCATGTCTCGTCTTTCCTTCCTCACGAAGTAGCTTTTTCTCCACGACAACTTGTGTCGCAATACCAGCGTGATCGGTACCTGGCACCCATGAGACAGGATGTCCTTGCATTCGATGCCATCGTGCTAATACATCCTGAAGAGTCGCTGTCAAAGCATGACCGAGGTGAAGTGTGCCAGTAACGTTGGGTGGCGGAAGTAGAATATTGAATTGTTTAGAAGTGGTGTTAGCTTTAGGTGTAAAGAATCCCTTTGATTCCCACCAGTGATACCATCCTTCCTCGACATCTTTTGGCGAGTAAGCTAGGTTTGTACCTTTATTTATTCCTAAACACAAGAATAATAGGTAGTGTTAGAAAACTGTAGGTTACCCACTAACCTATAAAACGTACTCTATGTCACCTTTACCTGGTTTCGCAACACGATTACTTCCCAAATCACTGAAGAAATTGCACGCTAATACACCTTTGTTGTTTTTCAAATGTACTAGATTTTTATTACGATTTAATGTACAAAAAAATGTTATAAAATGTGAAATTTTATACATGTTGACATTTCAAAATCCGCCGCCATTACTATTCACGAATTTCCAGTGTTGCCAAGTTGTTGCAAGATGGAAATAGAAAATTTAATTTTGAATATTTGTAAAAAAAATGTTTATTTTTCTTTGTTTATTTATTAAAATTGGATCCTATTATATTTTATACCTATTATAATGAATAGCAAATTGGGGACTATCTATTGTTACTGATCAACGAATATACCACTATTATCATAATAAGATGAAAAAAGTCGAATTCTTCAAAATACTGATTTGATTGTTTGAAATACGTTTTTTTTTAATTTTGTACCCTTACATTTTTCATACGAAGTTTGGAGAAAGTAATTTATAGGAAAGTCTTTTGTCTGATCATAGACAATGTCTGTGGTCTGATGAGCAACATAAGTTTTTGCAACAATATTAAATTCCATTTTCCATTACTAAATGAAAAAGTGCAAAGATACTTTCGTGGCATCGAAATCATATACAGAAATATTGCAGGTATTTATCAGCCTCTCAAAAGGTGTGCATTATCTAATCAGAATGGATTATCCCACAATAGCAATCATAACTCCATCAAACAATAAGATACGCTATCAATATTAACGAAAACAATGAGTGATTTTCGGCAGTGTGAGCGCAGCTAACATGAAGTTCTGTGTCGCTGCCATCTTGGTGGCCGCGTGTTTGGTGCCTGGCAGTGTGTCTCAGGTGACTGCACCTAATGTGACCATCACTCAAGGCACGGTCATAGGTCGGGTTGGCTCGACCCTACGAGGGCGAACTTTCTTCTCGTACAGAGGAATTCCCTACGCCAAGCCACCCATAGGGGCCAATCGATTCAAGGTAATTGGGATTTACTATTTCACGACTTGTTTAGGATATAACAGTTTAGGATAGTTTAGGATCTATGATTCTTGATCATGGAGTAGGACAGTATTGTTACATTTTGGATAGATTTGCATAGCCGACTGTAGGATTTCTTTAACGAGCAAGTTGCAAGACGTTAAAATTTAGATTAGGAAAATTTTTGTACATTTTAACTCAATTCCTAGCATTTTGGTGCGTTATGGGCATTTTCTGTGTTCAAGTTTATGCTGAAATGGAACTTACAGCCTGAAACAGGTGTTTTCCTCCTATTTGAGCAATATTTTTCAATGTTTTTAGAATCATTAAAATACGCTCCGTCAGAAATTAGCCCAAAAATATCAGAGGTGAGACAAAATATTCACTGTCCTCGAAATAGTTAAAACAAAACAAATAGTTACATTTATTTTTTGTCGTAGTATTTTCATTTTATTTCTCGGTCTTCTCTCATTCACCCCTCCCACTGAAGGCCCATGTGCCATGTAGATTTGATTTCCCGTGTTGTTTCAGTTTCAGTTTTCAGTTTTATTTCCAATTCATAGGTTGCATGTGATGCCATCTCATTGTTGCCGTCGCCATCTTAATGGCACGCAGAATAGCTGTGATTCTCTGCTTTTTTGACGATATTTTGTAAATGAGTACCTGGGAAATTGTATAGGCTCCGGAGATTACTTTAATACGAAGAGAAATCACTCACATTACAAAATTACATCGGTTTGCCTCAATAAAGTTATAAATCTGACCCGTCAACGTGCCAACGTAATGGGTGGACAATTCAATAATTTAGCATTGCTGATATAAAACAAAAGACGTTCGTGCAAGCTATGAATTGATAAAAAAAAGAATAAAACGAATAAAGAATATGTGAATGTAATAGGGTTTTGATGTTTGCAGGCACCTGAACCTGTTGATCCAAGTGACACTGTTCAAGAATATGTGAATGTAATAGGGTTTTGATGTTTGCAGGCACCTGAACCTGTTGATCCAAGTGACACTGTTGTGGACGCCAGGTTCGATGGACCGTATTGCGTACAGAAGAACTTCTTCCTCATCCCGCCTATTTCTGGCGGCGTTGAAGACTGCCTCAACGTCAACGTCTACTCACCAGATGTAAGACTCGTCAACATTTACTGTGTCCTTGTTCCTGTATACATACACAGGTCATACTCATGAATATTACACAAATTCAATGGTATAGTTTCTCTGGTTAAAAGTAATTTTCAATAACATTATCAAAGTAAGTCTATTTCTACCACTCGCACAACTGTACCAAAAATCAATATGAAATTTCACACGGTTATTGAGACGTGATTGAAACAAAATAAACATGCCTCTGTTGCGCAAGAAAAGAAAGAGGGTTCAATATACGAAAAGGGCTCCAATGCTAGTTTTTTGGACATTTATTAAACAACATTCAAACTGTTTAAAGTCCACTTTGAAGATTAATACATCTGAATAGTATAAATTTTTGCTTCTTGACACCTTTACAGCCTGTTAAAACATAAAATTCCCAATAAATGGAGCCTACATGCAGATCATATTCCCATACGTGTTAACATGGAGAGCCTGCGTCAATGTGTCATAACGAATGCAACCTGAAACTCTGGACCATCAGGTGTCTGGAGAGCTTCCTGTGATGGTGTTCATTCACGGGGGTGGTTTCTTCGCGGGGGGTGGCGCCAGTTACATCGCCGGCGCCAACTACTTGCTGGACAAGGACGTGGTGTTGGTGACCTTCAACTACCGGCTGGGAGCTCTCGGTAAGTCCACATAAACAAAATTGACAGTCAGGACGAACTAAACCAACCCTTTATGATTCGTAACAATCGCATTGTAGTCTACGAGGTGCAATAATGGGGCAAATATTATCTACAGAATACAGATACTGCACAATGTAACGGGAGCACCGAGCACTCACCTTCTGTCAAAATATATCTAATTGTGTCGGGGTTACTTACATTCTACTGAAATGCACTCCATCCCACTATTTGTGTCGGGGCTACCCACATGCCACTGAAACCGGCTCATTGCGCCAATGTGACCTACATTCTACTGAATCCTGTGCAACCTGTTGAATGTTCCCCCAGGATTTCTGAGCACTGGTGACGCTGCGTCGCCTGGCAACTACGGGATGAAGGATCAGGTGCTGCTGCTGCGCTGGGTCCAGGAGAACATTGCACAGTTTGGCGGGAATCCAGACTCCGTGACGATCTTTGGTCAGAGCGCAGGTGCTGCGTGTGTGCATTTCCATCTCTTCTCAGACTTATCGGAAGGTACATAAAAGATTCATGCAAGTGCAAAGTTCATTACAGCTGGACAAATTCCGTGATTGGTTGCAACTCACTTTCCTCAATTTCTAAACACGATAATATTAGGCAAACATCTTCGTTTGCGGTCACTGAGATCCAAAATATGTTATTTTTTCAATTACACATCATACTAAAGTTTGTAAACAGACAGCCAAGTAATTATTACAAAAAAGTTTGGAAATGAAGCAGTATACCCGAGGCCCTCGTTATACTCACTTCGTACCTCCTACTTCTGTTAGAACACAGCTATCTGATCTCGAGGCCCTATTATATAACATCACTTGGAAGTCAGAAGATTTCATTCTATTCCGACAATTTATTTCCCACCATTGTTCGAGGTTGTTGATATGCCACTTTTGGTTTCAAGATAGGGTCAAGTCTGGTCTATTTTGAAATGACATGTGTGAAACATTGGTCTCAGTCCTTCTCACCACTATCAGGACTGTTTCACCGCGCAATCAGTGAGAGCGGCTCAGCGCTGAGCGTGTGGGCGTGGCCTCCTGATCCTCTGCCAATGGCTCAGCAGCAAGCAGCAGTGTTCGACTGTCCGCAGAACGACTCGGAACTGCTGGTCGAATGTCTGAGACAAGTCGATGCCGTCGCGTTGGCAGACAGTAGCGACATCTTTCATGTGAGTTCTTGTACTAGTCATCACAAATCACGCCTCACCAATGGACTGCTACCTTGACGCGGCGGTGGGCTAAGGGCGGCCTCACATTGCGAGTTGGTCCAATCTAAGTGCAGTCCAGGGTCGACCTAGCCCCATGCCCTCCCCAAATTCATGGGTCTCTCGGGCCGGCCGGCTTCCCCCCTCGAGATGGTGATCCCCCTGAAATCGGGTCCCACCGGCCCGAAGCCTCCCCCCTTGGTCTGTCCACATTCTAAACTGGTTTTCCCACCAGTTTCAGACTCCCCCGGATCGGGCCCGCTAGGTCGACCCTTCCCCATGTCCTCCCTAGAATTCAACAAAGTTAACAAAATCTTACAATGTGCGCAAAATGACCTCGCTGTCGACGCAACATTAAACACTATTATACTTCTTCACAAATCAAGTAATGAGAACTGGATCAAAAAAGGTTTTAAGGGCCACTTTATGCCGGAATACCATTATAACTCTCAATATATCCATTATCAGGACATTATCATGTTAAAACTTAATAATCATTAAAAATAGGGATTTGTAGGATTAAATTCATAAAGATGGTAATTGCTAATATTCATATTAGGTTTTTCGGTCATAAAGTTATACTTTTTTTGTAAATCCAGCCGCTGGAAAATGGTATTATCGTACCACGAGTACAGAAAAGGTAGAAATGCTGGACGCAAACATCCCAAAAGCAGTTTCTAACATCAATGTGTCTTCCGAAGCATTCCTTCTGAATCTTTACTTATGATTGAAAGAGAAATCTCGTCAAAATGCATTAATGTTTCAGTTCTGGGGCATTGACCCCATCACCATGTACCGACCTGTGGTTGAAGCTCCTTGGGACGGGATATCGGAGGAGCCCTTCCTGACAGGAGTCCCGCAGGAGCTGATGCAACAGGGACTGTTCCAGAAGAAGCCCTGGATGACGGGGGTAGTTGCACAGGAGGGAATACTTCGGGGACAACGTAAGTCTGGGTTAAAGGAACACAGATTGCTTCTGCCTAATAAATCTCGTGAGAAGGAGTCTATAATCTACATAAAAGGGAGCTATATCTCGATTTAATATCTGAAGGGTACAGGGAAATAACGCTATAAGTCACATTCGGATGAAACTGAGATAAACGAAGTTTTATGTTGAAACTTGTATCTATCTTCCATACAAATCGATATTTCAATTGCGTTTTTCAAGACTTTGTGGCAATATTTTCTAAAAACAGAGGGTATTATTCTGAAAGCTCATAAAAATCGCTGCAAGATTACTCATTGTTTCAAAAAATTTACTCACTTTCCGTGTATCCTTCATTTTCTATAATGTCAAAAGGCAACAAAAGCGAAGACAGTTTCACTGACTGCAAAGTGGACGTTTGTTTATTTAAATTCAGTTACAACGCATACATTTCCAAAATAAATTGAATTTATTTATTAGATTCTATTCTCCTTCTCTGCTCCAATGACTCTGCTCTGGTATACAACAGATCGTATACATAATCTGTACAACTCCAAATGTCAGTCGTTTGTCCACTGGTCGGTTTTAAATTTGAAAATAGTAAAATAAATCAATGGTAGCTGCTGATTATGTTTGCTGCCAGATGAAGTATTTTGCACAATATTATATTTTCATATTTTGAGGGTCCAGTGTAAAAAATCCTTAAGTTACATTTAGGCATTGAGCGCATTTTCCCTCTCATGCAAATACTCTTTAAATGAAATTTCAAATTAATTCCTAAATTTTAAAAATCTCTGTAGGAGGTTTGTCAGCTTTTCACACCACAACATTGAGTTCCCATGTTTACAATGTAACATGTAAAAAAGATGTTTGCTTCCACTCTCCTTGTCAGCTATTCTCGCCAACCCCGACGACTTGAACGAGCTGAACGCCAACTGGACAACTCTGGGACCTCGCGTCTTCGACCTGTGGTCAAGCCTGACGGATCAGGCTGACGTGGATCAGTTCTGGACCAATTGCACGGCCTTCTACTTCAACAACAACCTACCTCTCACAGCTGACAACGGCCTCGACTTCATTGATGTAACTAACACAATACAACCGATGATAATCAGCAATCATTGAGTGCAATCAACATTTTATCGAATCATCATCTAGTCGGGCGTTAGCTCGACGCTACCACCTTAGCGCGGTGGTGGGGTTTGTGTTGGCCAATGATCCATTGCAGCTAGATCGCAGCTAGGAGAGCATATGCTCATGTGTAAGGGCTTCCCATGCCGGACAGGTCAGTGGCAAGGCCCAGACCAAGAGCAGCCAGGGTCGACCTATCCACCTATCCTACCTATCCTAGGTATAGGACCTATCCTATCCTTACCTTGAATTTCGATCCCCACGGGCCGACCGTCCCCCTCGAGATGGTGATCCTCCTGAAATCGGGTTCCGCCGGCCCGAACCCTCACACCCCCCGGTCCGTCCCCATTCCGGCCTGGCTTTCCCCCCAGTGCTGGACTTCCCCGGATCGCGCCCGTTAGGTCGACCCCTCCCCATGTCCTCCACTGATATTCAACAAAGTTAAAAGTAGAAATTAATGTGCGCAATATAACCTCGTCGTTGACGCACCGTTAAAATATAATAATCTAAATCTAATCGACGCTGCCAAGCACCGTTTTGTACCATACGCTTTTTTTATACATAACTCTCATAATTTATATAACTTTCGTCCTTAGTCTTAGTACCTTCTGATGGTGTAACAAATTATTCTCTAATAGGTATCATCAGTCACTTAAAGCATAGAGATATATTACAGAGAGGGGTAACTACTGGTTAATGCTTGACTAATTTTGAAAGATCCTTTTTCTCCATATTGGAGATATTTAATAATTCACTGCCACTGAAATGGAAAATTAATTCGGAAGGCAGTGAAAAAATTACTTTGAGCTGTCAAATTTTAAACTTACTAGAAACACGTTTTTAACTTGAATCAGAAGACTATTACAATATTATATCTTGTTTTTACTGTACATTTATTTGTTCTGTGTTGTTTGTTACTGTGAAGTATGCACTGAAGGTTAGTACAAAGTAACATTCAAGTCTCTTGCCAACAACATTACAATCGAGGGGGGTGCCATTTTTAAAGTAATTTTTGAAATAATCTCCAAGATGGTGGCTGAGCATGCTCAGATCTACCCTGACAATGTACATCGCATCATACCAAGGCTGGCTATCTACTTGCCCCTCTCTGTAAGTATATGAATCTCTATGCTTAAAGCCTGTTTAAGTTCTGGGTTCTATTCCAATCGAGATGCTGGTTCTTTTTCAATTCCTAAGAACTTGTTTCACTTTTCAGATGTACTCGGATCGGTTTTTCATGCACGGAATTCACAAGTCTTCTCAGCTGCAATCTCAGAACGGCCACGATTCCATTTTCCTCTACAACTTCAACTATCGGGGACTCTACAGCTACGCAAACACATTTGCCGAGTTTCCAGTCGACTACGGTTCGTTCATACTTTAGTTAAGAAACTACAAGTTATCAGAAGTTGTCTAGTGGCGTGGGAATGTCGTCCAATATAGAGGGGGGGGGGGGGGGGGGCAAATTAACACTTTTTGAGTTACATGAAAATTGAAAATTATAAAGTAATAACATTCTTCTCAGTACAAGTTATGGGCTCACAGTGGCTGGGGGTGGGGGGGGGGGCATTACACTCTTGCTATGAACCAAATGTTTAGAAATACATCCTGACGATTACTTTGATTTGAATGAAATTTCCCATATGTTTCTGATTCTGCTTTTTTCCAGGTAGTTTTTATCCCACTTTGTTTCTACTTGTTCCAGGTATATCGCACAACGATGATTTAATCTATCTCTTTAAACCATTCGGTCTCTTTCCTGATTGGCCTGAAAATCATCCGGACTTGAAAGTAGTAGATAGTTTGGTCACACTTTGGACGAACTTTGCAACTTATGGGTACGTTCATACCACTTTTACCTATACCACACATGCAGACATTAATTTGTGAGTTAAACCTTGGAGAGTTTTTTAATCGTTTTTTATCAAACCTATCTTTTACTAATGTAAATTTTAATAAATTAAGGCTTTGTAAAAGTCTTCAGAACAGTTTAACGAAAATAACTTCAAATCTTGTAATGGTTTATTATTTTTAATTTGTCCTACGGACGTTTGACGTTTAGTGCAGGAAAATTAGGACCGGTCTTTCAATACTCTGCTAAAGTCTCAATTAGCTCTTAACTGTTAGTTAGTACAAAACTCTGTCATTCAATTGGTTGTTGCCATGACAATACAGTCCTAATCAACCGCTTAAAAGTTAGCAGAGTATTGAAAGACTGGCCCATAATCCAATAATCCATTCCAAACTATGAAATTATTTTCATTAAAGAGATCTGAAGACTCGTACAAAGCCTTATTTTATTAACAATTACATTGGTAAAAGATATTGATAAAAATCGATTAGGAAACTCGCTTCAAGGCCACGCTCACTACTCAGCGTTCCTGTCAAAATAAAACTATTATCACAAACAATATTGCAGGACACCAACTCCCACTGGGTCACTTGACGGTGTACAATGCGACCTCAACAGCGTGGACACTGACAACACTTGTGACCTGCGTGACCTCGCATGGTCGCCTGTGACCTCGGGTCGCACGAACCACCTCTTCATCAACCCCAACAACGCCACTTCAACGCTGGACTTCGTCAACGCCGAGGGATTCTATGCGGAGAGGATGAGGTTCTGGGACAACGCAGTGTTGTCGGAGAATCAGGGTGTAGTTGACGTTGAAGAGCTGCACGGTGCAACTGGCGACAATCATGCAACATTGCATCTGATACTGGCAGTTGCTCTCACACAATGGATTATACAACACTTTCATTAACATCATTTTACTCATTTTGTAATGTTTTTCAGATAAATTGTATAAAGATGTTGTAAATATGAAATAAAATGTCAATGATGTTACAGATACTTGAATTCAACTCATTACGTGTGACTAAAACAATGCGTCATAGTTCTGTGTAAATTCTTATTCATTTGATGCCTCCTAAACAGGCGCGTAGGAAGGGGGGGGGGATCAGGCGCGTAGGAACTTTATTTTGACAGGGGGGGTCAAAATTATAGGGGATCGAAGGATGTCAGGAAAATGTAGTTTACTGCTATACGAGGGGTCTGGGGGACTCACCCCCAGTTAGCCCCGCAGGGCCTTTTTTGAATTTTTGATACAAAATAATCGAATTTTAAGCTATTCTTCTCAAAGAAATGTAAAATGTGTGATATGCAATATTCTGTGGGAACTTAAGAAAACTTGTTTTTATAGAATTCCCAATTAAAAAATCGATTTCGACGCTATTTTGGCATCATTTTTACAGAAATTTAAAATGTGTGTCCTATGCAATATTCTTGGGGATACAAGAGACAAAATAAAATTTTGTTATTTGACAAAATCCTAAATGGCTCCGCAGGGATATTCTTGAATTCTAGTGAAAGAGAATCGATTATGAATTGATTTTGGAATCGACATTTGAAAAAGGTTGCAAGAGCAACAGCAATAAGCAATTTCAATAAGAAAAATCTGAATGTGTTTTGGAATCTACTAGGAAAACGCTATGTGTAACGCGTTGATGAACGAGCACCGACAAGCGCAACATCGCCAATCGAGCACGATCCATTCATTCAAAGATAACTAACAAGATAACTCATTACTGATTATCAACGCAACTTTCCATAAACATTCTGGAAATTTATTATAACAGATCAATTACCATGAATTTGATAGGTACTTCTCCATCAATCTCTGAATCTAGTGGAGCGGTCGCTCCACCCAGCCAAGTCGTACCGTACACTCACACTCACTCAACATACCGTAAATGACTAATAAACTGAGGAGCAGACCAACCACTTTTACTGTAAGCAACAACATGGCATTTTCGGCCTACTGGATCTTAAAATTGGAAAATCTCACATTGTTGCGATATATCTTAATTTCGAGCTATGGCCCACTTCACTACATATACCAAATTAGGGAACAATATGTTATGCCGTTTGCGAGCTAGAGGGCCGAGAAAACAGTGAAATTACACCACTTTCTGATTCTGAAGATATCAGGAAACGTTGCTATCACCGCCACAGCCTAAACGGCTAAACCGATCGACCTGAAACTTTTACCACATATGCACTTTTGGCGTCTGATGATACCTTGCCTCTTGTGATTTTTTGTGCCGCCATTTTTAAACCGGAAGTGACGTCATAACTCAAAAACGTCTGGACCGATTAGAACGAAATTAGCGCCATTCGATTTAGATGGTCATCTATATGAAGTATCAATAAAAAAAATATTATTTTCTTATTTTCTAAACCGGAAGTGACGTCATAAATACGCAATATTTAACTTATTTCAACAAATTATACTTAAAATACGTACATAATTAACTTACATTGTAACATAGACAATACAATTTATATATTCAAGGTAGCAGTGTTCTCGGCCGCCATTCCTGAAACCGGAAGTGACGTCATATATCTAAAACGCCTGTACCGATTGCAACTGAACTAGCTCCTGCGTATTCATTCTGCTATTTATTTGAAAAATCAATTGTGAAAAATGAATAAATAAATTAATGGTACCGGAAATGGCGGCAGGAACCACTAAATGAAACCGGAAGTGACGTCATATATTACAAACGGCATGACCGATTTTACGGAAATATAGGGATTAGGAATTCAGATGGTCGTTCATGAAGGTATCAACTAGATAAAACTAGATTGTTTTCTTATTACCTATACCGGAATTCGGCCGCTATTTCAAAACCGGAAGTGACGTCATGTATCGAAAACGGCTGGATCGATTATAACGAAACTTAAGCTATTCTTCTTGGATAATCATTGTCATCTTATACCAAACGCAACTTTTCATAGTAACCAAATCGGTTGAGGCGTATTTTTTTAAAGAAATTAGTCCCTGCTCGGACATGTGCTACAAGCTGTATGTATAAACTAACAAAAGAAGTGATATCCCAGAAAAAACACTCCGTGTAAAAATACCAGCCAAGTCTCTTTAACTATAAAAAAAAATAGAAGAAATCTAAAAATTCAGCACTGAAAAGGAGTGATATCAAAAAAGGAGCCAAGTCAACGAATTTTCCAAATTTTAATCGTACCATTGAAATAAAAATATCAACCCCCGAGAAATACTTAAAAAAAGGACTTGGCGCATCGTTTTTTTAAAGACATTTTTCTATTCTTAAGCTTAAGCCACTCACATACTACGTAGTTCAGAAATGCCTAGAAAAATTGGGACAAAACTTTCAAATTAAATATTGAACATTCTGTAAAATATTTTAAATTTAAATATAAGTACGCAAAGAAACATAGCATTGTCTTACAAGCAATAAATACAGAACAGTTGTGTTTGTGATTGGTAGGTACCTATAGTTTTGTGGGTACATCAACATACCTACTACAGCATTATACTTTGAACCTTCTCGCCGTGTAATTAATTGCTATTAATTAACATTTTATACCAAAAAAATTCATAAATTACATAACGTATTACTTTAGATAAAAATCTAGTCAGTAATTATTTGAGCAGCATGGCTCAGTGCACTAGTCACTTATACAAATCTCATTGACGGCCTTCTTGTAATGAGCGCTTTCGCTATTTCCCTCAGTCACGATATTGAGAAGTATGATTGATTAATATGACCCTAGAAATAGTGGCAATAACGAATAGACTAGGCCGCTTCCGTTTATTCGTTATTCGTTTATCCGTTTATTTCCTCTGAATATTGACAAAATACCAAAACTGCCAGTAGGTAAGAGTACTAGTTATATTAAAACGTAGTATGATTCGTCGATAATGAATGTGATATACTCAGGAAAATATACTTGTAGAGTTCTTCCTATACTTTTAGGATAGAAAAGTGTCTTTAAAAAAACGATGCGCCAAGTCCTTTTTTTAAGTATTTCTCGGGGGTTGATATTTTTATTTCAATGGTACGATTAAAATTTGGAAAATTCGTTGACTTGGCTCCTTTTTTGATATCACTCCTTTTCAGTGCTGAATTTTTAGATTTCTTCTATTTTTTTTTATAGTTAAAGAGACTTGGCTGGTATTTTTACACGGAGTGTTTTTTCTGGGTAGATACTTAACATAGAAATAAGTCTGTAAATTCTTGACCGATTGGGCTGGAATTCAAACGTCATAACTGTGAAACACGATCCATATTAAAAAAAAATATATATAATACCTACCTAGGTATACATAACATACTTACACATAAAATACATCCTTTATGAATTACAATATAACCCACACAATCAACAAGAATATGCTTTTTATTGAAACTCAGAATTGCCATCTATACACTTTGGTATATAAATAAAACAATCCAGAAAGAAGTGGAATTTTCCTATCAATTCTGACAGTTGCAAACATTGAAAAATGTCAATAAGTGCATAAGTTATCTAATGATTGGGCTGAAAACTTGTAAAATAAGGGAAAATGGTAGTCTTAATGTCCATGCAAAATATGAACTTAATCGTAACATTTTGATTTTCGACCAATCAGGAGATATTTTCATTTTTGAACCAATCAAATGACAGCTCTCAAAAACTATACACGATTAAGTTAGAATGATATTAGTATGTGTGCAAAATTTCAGCTCGACAGAGAAAGTGTCCAAAAGTGCAGAATGGAGACGCTCGCTAGTCGCTAGGCTCGCTCAATTAGTTTAACGTGTAATTATTTAATTTGATTCATGAGGATGATCATGTTGGACAAATGAGTAAATGAGTTGTCTCTGTTCAATTAGTTTTGGAAAACTTGAGAAAATTTTGAGAATTCAACCTCATAATGGAGCAAAACTGTGCATTCTGTGCAACACTTAATCAACATTTGTGAATATCTGGATGTATTCAGCATCTCTAGCAGGGGTGGTCAGGATCTCTGGTAGGGGGGGGTCAGGCTCCAGACAGGGGAGGGGTCCGTTCCCCCCTTTTCCCCCCTATTCCTACGCGCCTGGGGGGATTATCCCCCTCCCCACTTGAGCAGGCTGACCCCCCATTCACCATACAAAATTAATTTTAGTGACGAAGAATCACTTTAAAATTGTTTAAATTCTAAAGAAAACGCCCTGCGGGGCAAAAATAGGGAGTTATTTGTTGTAATTTGAGCAGAATCCCAGAATCTCTGGGAGATTGATCCCAGAATCAATTTTAACTGGGTTAAATTCTAACGCCCTGCGGGGCTAAAACTGTGGGGCTGGGCCCCCTAGCTAGACCCCCTTTCCGGGTGTCGCAATCCCCCCCCCCCCCCCCCCCCCCAACCATGATGAAGGTAGTTCCTACGCGCCTGCTCCTAAAGGTAGCCTAAAGACTAGTGAAACGCTCGTACCTCTAACAAGTTGATAAACGAATTTTTGTATGAATATAATGTAGTATAATGTAATTCTTTCTCGATTAAAAAATTTGAATCGTAGAACAGACGCATGTGTCTGAATCGCCTTTTTTAATTCATGCAAATAAAACTTATACAATTATAATAACATGATGTTCTTGAAATTTGACGGATTTGTCTGAAAATGTGTAAAATAAAATGTGATAAAAAGGTATTCCAGTGACCATGCAAAATTACAACTTGAAAATCAAAAACAAATAAACAAACAAAACGCCCTAATCTTGTATTCCGGAGGCCCGGGTTCGATTCCCGCGGCCGTCCTTCCTGACTGTTT
This sequence comes from Leuctra nigra, assembly GCA_934045905.1. Classification (NCBI taxonomy): domain Eukaryota; kingdom Metazoa; phylum Arthropoda; class Insecta; order Plecoptera; family Leuctridae; genus Leuctra; species Leuctra nigra. The sequence goes on from OW203764.1 coordinate 25,948,712, forward strand.
TTTTAGTGATTCCCTCAGTCGACAGGCAAATGCTGGGAAGGTAGGTACCCTACTAAGCGCACGACCGCCTCCTTCCACCTTCCATCCTTACCTACACTTCACCATCATCTCCCAAACATCATCATAATCATTCATCCGTCGCCATTAGCCTCGCTGCAGAACAGTGCGAAGTTAAGCCCCAGACAAAAAAACAACAGCCAAATCAACAAATTAACAAACAAACACGGATAAAGGCTTAACCACGATAAAACTCCCTATTCACAACAATAATGAATTTTAGTCATTCTATCTGTGATTTTTTTTATCCAACATGATAAAAGAACAATGCGCGGTAGTAAAGAACGAGACTCCACGTTCCGTTGGTGAAAGCAGGAGGACCGTGTAAAGCTTGGAATCAAGAAGCTACAGTTCGTTTTTCCTATGTTTGAACAGACCGAGACACCGTCAGTTGTTCTGTTGGGCCGAGAAAGACAACATTGTAAGGTGAGCGCGCAATGAAGTCTTTCTCGGCCTAGCAGAACAACTGACTGTGGCTCCATCTGGTGAGAGTTCATACAGTAAAAAAGCAGACTGTAGCTCCTCGGCACTTTTAAAAATTGCGCCATTGTAAGAAAATAGTTCTGATGGTTAATTTCGAGGGCAGTGGGAACTGGGAATGTGAATCTCAAAACAAACATGGCGCATGTATGTTCGTAAATATTGCCCTAGTTTTGATTTTAGTTTTACAGGTCTTTGAAGAACTACAATGGATTCAAAAAGTGTGGAATTTAAGCAAAATAAGAAGAGACCTTTGAGAAAAAGATGTGATTCTTCAGATGAAGATAGCAGACCTAGTGAAGATGCTGATAATGTCAGGTAAGAATTACGTTGTTGACGGACTTAACCTGAAATTTACACAAAATCTGTTGAAATATTATAAAATCTGAAGAGATAATGATTGCTTTGGAATTATTAATAATTTTAGCTCGAAACTGGAGGAAATGAGATCACTTCAGAAATTACGCCATCGTCAGCATGGTGTTAGTGTTGCCAGTTTAGCACTTGGCAAAAAAGCTCCAATCGATGACGAAACACTTCAAAATGATCCTTTTAAAGTCAAATCTGGTGGTATGATGAACATGAATGCATTAAAAAGTGGCAAAATCAAACGAGCAGATGATGCCTACGACACTGGTATAGGAACACAGTTTTCTGCTGAGACAAACAAGAGAGACGAAGACGAGGAAATGTAAGCGTTTACTCTATTCAACATTAAAATCATTGAAACTTGGGGGTTCTTAATTGTTTTCAAACATTTTTCTAAGTGCCTGAATTATGTACCTTCCTACACAGATTTAAGTTGAGTATCATTTTCTTTGCACTTCCTTATAGGATGAAATACATAGAAGACCAGTTGTCGAAGAGAAAAGGCAATGAATCAAAAGATGACGAATTAGCTGCTGATGCGGAGGATTTCAAATACTGTTCCCCTGAAGAGGCGGCGCTGCAGGCAGTTCCAGACCACTTACGAGCTTCCTCCACACAGCGCTCGGAGGAAATGTTGTCCAATCAAATGCTGAGTGGTATTCCGGAGGTTGACCTTGGCATTGAGTTAGTCACTTTTTACCTTAATGTATTTATAAAAAACTTAACAAATCCCAGCTCATCAGGAGTCAGGACTAATTTTATGATACTTAAGCACACTTACATTGGAAAACAAAATATCAGTGACGAAGTATCGTTCAATTTGCCCTTTTTAGGGCCAAGGATAAACTGTCGATTTGTTTCATAACAATAACGATTCCAAAAATATCCATAAAATCGGTGTGAAGAACAACGATATATCAATTTTAATGCACTTACCTATTAGTGGCCCAGAATATATTTAGAATATAATTCTAAATTTGTAAATATCAACACAAAAAATAATTTTCTGGTTTTGAATCCATTCTATAATTAGAGAGAGTTCCCTATTGTTGTAGGTAATATAACCTACTTTCAAAATCATGATTTTGTTCTAGTGCAAAAATTCGCAATATCGAGGCAACAGAAGAAGCCAAATTGAAGTTGCTCTGGGAGAGACATAGCAAGAAAGATGTTCCTTCTCAGTTTGTACCAACTAACATGGCTGTCAACTTTGTTCAACACAACCGATGTAAGAATAGATTTTACACAACAATTTCTACTTTTATGTTAAAAGTAGTAAAGTTTGTCCCAGAATAAATTAAATTGTTAATCTAATTTGTTATTTCTTGTAGTCAACATCGAAGACCCAGAAGCACCCCGTAAGCGAGTTGCCGCCCCTGTTGAGGAGAAGAAGAAACCTGTTGTGATCGGACCAAACACAAGCAACACGAAAGGTAAAGGAGGACGGGAAGGAGGAGAGAAAGCTACAGATGATTACCATTACGAAAGATTCAAGAAGCAATTCAGAAGATATTAATTATTTGTGACTAGTGTTGGGACATGAAAATTCCAATGAAATTTTCAAGGCTGGTTGAAATTTTTTTCCATAATTGTTTCAATTTTTTTTGGTCAAGTTGTACGATTTTTGCGGACACTACAGCCTTCTTGTTTTGTATTTCAAATTGCGTCTACCTTACTGGCAGATTTATATTACTAAATTTAGGATTTACAAACTAACATGGAAATTATAGACTACATATGTACTGAATTTTATTTTCAATTTTTGTACATAGTAATGTATTTTAATTTTTAAATGTTAATTTATACTAGGGTACATTTAATATTAATGTAATTGGATGTGTATAACATTTTCAGTTTATTAATAAATCCTGCTCATTTCCTTTATATTATTTTGATAATGATATAGATGCACTGTAATGACATTTCCCATGCCTTGACCTCCCCTCAATGTCCTTGCATGCTTATACTGCTTATACCTACTCCATTTTTATCCTCCTATTTGTAAGAGGATAAAATTCTTCTTGGAGACCATTCTCCAAGAAGCCCTTGACAAAATAGTGAATTGGTCAGATTCTAACGGAATGAAATTGAATGGGGCAAAGACGAAAGTCATCAGTTTCACCAGAAGAAATGAGATTAAAACCGAGTACACACAGCAAGGACTACAACTATCCAAAACTTCCTCTTGCAAGTACCTCGGCATTAACTTACATCATGATCTCTCCTGGACTCCACATATTTCTGATACCCTCTAAAGCAAGGCGTAGCCTGCACTTCGTCATGCGAAATCTAAAGAACAGCCTTCCCAAGACGAAAGAACACGCCTTCAAGTGCTTGATTCGGCCACTTCTCGAGTACAGTAGTGCCTGCTGGGATCCACATACTGCGTGCATGGAGGACGCTCTGGAGGCCGTCCAGAGCAAAGCAGCACGTTACGTCTTCAACCACCACCGGCGTTGGTGCCGACAGAAGAAACGTCCATCCTTCAGTGTGAGTCAGGCCAAAGCTAGCCTCCAATGGGAGCCACTGAGTGTTCGACGCTCTATTGCCAGTCTGCGCTGCCTTCATAAAGCCTTAGCTGGCCACCAAGCATGGAGTGAGTTAGCCCAACTTACAAAAAAACCAACATTCTTGGGGAAAAATGATCATCCACAAAAAATCTTTGTCCCGAGACATAGAACGAACCTGGGACGCCACTCCTTTCTCGGCCGGACAAGAACTCTGGACAAGACTCTGGAACGGGCTGCCTCTTCACCTGATGAAGGATTTCCCGCAGGACTTCAAAGAAATTGCTGAAACTGTTGGGATTCCTGTCTGGACATGATGAACTTACTACGTCAACGATATTCTACGTCTACGAACTGACTACGATATTATATTCATATTATGTTATTTGTGTATTGCCAGTAATAAAAACTTATGTAAGCCACCGGAAGTGCAAATAAAAAAAAAATAAAAACAGCAATAAAAACAATTACAATTACAAAAAAATGCAGAAAAAATACTTTAAATCTGAAGAGTTTGGTAAGTTTAAATTATGTGTTGATTTTTGATATAATAATTACTAATTAGAATTACCAAACTAAACAGAATAATTATTATTCCAATCAAAAAATGTCATAATTTTTTTATTAGATTCGCAGAGAAAATGATTCAAAATTCCCGCGTGCTGACTGACCTTGAGAACGTTCTGAATCTGTGCACCATGGTTGCACGTGATCGTAGGTTGCACTTTGTACTGAACTGTTCCTCGTATCGAGTATACATCTGTCAGTCATTAAAGGTTATGTAATAGTATAATTTTCTTTAAGCTGGGAGCTATCGCGGTGATTATTGACCTGCAGTACAGAGGTGCCTTGTCACCATACGTAACAGGTTAGGTTCGGCGATTAATGAAGTTTGTGGGAGGGGATAACAAACAGGTTGATAAACGTCACCTCCATTAGTGCAAGTGTGTGTGCGTGCGGCATTTCAAGCTTTTCATTACAAACAACAGGTCATAATGGTGTCGCTAACTCCTAAATATTCGCAGGTAAGTAACCGTAATTCTTAAATAATTCTAATAATAATTGAGGCCTAGGTGTGCCCCAACGGTGTGCCCTATCTAAGTTTAGCCAAATGTTTAGCAATGAATCCTGTAAATTTGATCAAGAACAGCCAACAAAACAAATGTTATTATTAGCTTACCTTGATATTCCACCGGCCACCCAATAAAAAAAAGCTCTTAACCTGCATAGTTCATTTTGGCTGCTAATTGACATACCTACCTAAAACCCTAGTCAACAGTTAACTTTCAAGTAAACCTATATTACATCTAGGATTATAATCCTAGATTACATCTAGGTAGGTACCAGGACTTGATGGTTGCCAGTGTTGGGTAGGAACGGAACGAAATAGTTCCGTTCCTAGGAACTAGTTCCTTTTCTTAGGAACTATGGAACGTCTTAGTTCCTTTTTTCTAGGGAGGAACTATGGAACGGCTTAGTTCCTTTTTTTGAGGAACTGTAACGATTTTTGCTAAGTTCCTTTGTTTAAAACTTGAATGTACTTTTATTCCGAAAAACTGCACTCGTCTACAAACATATTAATTCTGTCAGAAGTCAGATGTCCCCCTAGCTATTTGGCAAGGTTCTAAAATATTGGCTATTTGGCTAAAAATAACTCAAACCAGTCGTCACCTACCCTAACACAATGGACATCTATCTACCTGTAGTCGCGTGGCCAACCCTTCAGACCAAAGAACTCCATTCCTAGTAATGACTAATGACTCGTGAACAAGTGAGTGCGCAGGCACACAGATTTCAGATCTCAGATCGTCGTCTTTTTAGATTTTACTTTGTTTCCTTCCTCCCATTTCCTTTCCGATCACTGTGTAGGTAGGACACATCACATCGCCACTGAATTTTTATTTTTTATAAATCTTCTTATCTCTCTTATAATCTTTACAAATCTGCTGTGATACAGTGATTAAATTTTCAATTTTCAATTTTGAATTTGCAGATTGCAATTTTTAATATTCCAATTAAAATTACAGCTTTCTTTAAAAAGGAACTAAAAGGAACTAAGTTTCTTTTATAAAGGAACTAGGAACGGAATAGTTCCTTTCATTATTGAAGGAACTGGAACTGGAACTAGTTCCTTTTTTCGGCGAGGAACTTGGAACGGGAACTAGTTCCTTTTCAAAAGGAACTTACCCAACACTGATGGTTGCTGGTTACATGTAGGTATTGGCCAATCAGGAAGAAGATTCGTTGTTTCACGATTACTGGCTAAGTGTGGCTCATACAATCCGCATGTACCTAGCATCAAAGTGTCTTACATGTATCGTTCTCTGCGTGAGCTAAAACTTGGCTAAAATAGACTGGTTTTACCGGTTTCCATTGCACTGGAAGAATCCCCTCGGTGGTAATTAGTACGCCTAGTTTCCAAAACTCCCAATATATTACACACCGATTTTAAGGAACCCTGAACAATGATCTATATTCCTTCCAACAATGTCTGGTTGGGGGTGAAGATAAATCCACCAGGGCCCTGATTCTATAACTCCATTGCGACCGCTTAGCAATTATTTCAATGTTAATCCTTAAGAAATTGCTAAGCGGTCGCAATGGAGTTATAGAATCTCACCTCAGGGCTGCCTCCTGAGGCTGAAACAGTTGACCACTACATCCTTCCACCTCATTGTCTACCGTTTCTTCTTCATTCTCCTGCTTCCTCCATTTGCTCCTCCACCAACTCCTTCCACCTCTCTCTGTCTTCCTGCCATTTCTCTCTTCTTACACGGCCCCAATCTTGAATCTTCTCATCTCTCTTCACCGTCATCTTCAATGGCATCCTGCCACGACTTTCTTCACTTGTCTTCCATTTTCACATTATCTTCTAGAAATTCTCTTCTCCCATTCTCTGCATATACCCAAAACTGCTCATTATCTCTTGCATATCCCAGCTCTTTCATCTTCTTACTTCTGATCTTATCCATAGCACTCCCACTCCCTCCAACCCTCTCAAAAACTTTGTCTGTGCTGAATGGATTTCTGCTAGTTTCTTCCTTATTTTAATATCGACATAAAAATTAACTCTAAAATTTCAGCTACACATAGAGTATTATTCCAGACACATAATAATTGAGAATAACTCACATGAAATGGTATTTTTACTATGTTGTTTGAATGTTGAATTTGTCTGATTTACAGTTGCTTGGAGGTGCTGTGCGGAACTGTTTACGAGCATTCTCAAGCTCTGCAAGCTCAACTGGGTATAGATTTGGTTAGTAAATTTCACACCTATCTACAGCCTCATGTTCAAAGGGTATTGCAGATTTATCAACACAAGTGCCCATAGTCTACTGCAGCGGTCGCCAACCTTTTTTACCTCGCGGACCACTTATATGGCAATTTTACATCTCGCGGACCACTCAGACCCGTAAAATACGTATGCCGGGAAATACGATATGTGAGGGAGACAATGGGGGGCTGGGGGGAGGGCCTCCCAGTAATAAGCGGGTCCGGGGCACTTAGCCCCAGAAAATTTTTGTTTTCAGGAAGTCCTCTGGCGCGTTTCTACGCAATTTCAGCCAACTTTTATTTCGAGAAAAAGCGTATTTACTTTTAGGTTTTTGGAAAAATACTCGGAAACTGATTATTTTCATTATAGAGCTAGTGAATATGAATATACTTTGTAAAAGGCATATTTACGTTTTGAAACATGTCTGAATTCAGTACATTTGTATTGGATTGCCATTTTTCTAATAATAATAATCTTCCTCCCGGTTCCAAGAGTTGGGTCGGGGGGTGGCGAAGCCACCATTACTAGGGCCCGGACTCCTAAGCTAGCTGGCCAGGCTTGGCTCTTCCTCTTCGTTCTTCTTCTCTACCAGTTTTTTCCACTTCTTCCTGTCTTCCCACCACCTTCCTTCTTCCACTTCTTCCCACTTCTCCAGTCTCTCTTGTACATCTTCTGCTACCAGCTCTCTCCACTTTTCCCTCGGTCTTCCAACTCTCCTTTTATCACTTCTCGCAGCTTCGAACTCCCGACGCGGTATTCTCTCCCTCTGCATTCTCTTCATGTGGCCAAACCACCGTAGCCGCTCTCTCCCCATTTTAAATGCCAACCTCTCTACCTTCAAGTCTCCTCTAATCTTTTCACTCCTGATCTTGTCCATCTTAGTTACTCCTTGTATGCTTCGTAAAAATTTCATTTCTGCTGCCTGCAACTGGCTCTCCTCCTTTCCTCCAATCGCCCACGTTACGGAACCATAGGTGAGTATTGGCAGGAAATAGCTTTTGAAAAGGAGTATCTTGCATTTCTGGGGGAACTGCTCATTCCAAAGAAGTTTCCTGACTAACTGGAAAAATGTGTTAGCCTGTTGTACTCTTGATGTTATCTCTCTTCCTATTTTTCCATCCTTAGTTAGCCAGCTCCCCAGATACTTAAACTCTCCTCTCTCCGCCAGTTCCAAGCCCCGTAGCCTGATCTTCACATTTCTTGTTGCCTTCCTCTCCACTACTAGTGTCTCACTCTTTTCCTGACTTATTCGCATACCGTATTCTTCAGTCATCTGGCTCCATCTATCAATCTTTTCTTGAACACATTCGCTGGTTCCTCCCCACACTACGATATCATCTGCATATACCAGTGTATTCGTCTCCTGGTCTTCGCTTGGTTCTACTTTTCTCAGCAGCTCATCCATGACAATGACAAATAGTGTCGGGGAAAGAACGCTGCCCTGTCGAAGTCCTTCCTTCACCTCAAACCATCCTGACTTCCCCTCCACTGTTTGTACACAGCTCTCGTTCTTCTCATATGTGCTCTTGATTCTCTCAATCAGACCCAATCCCACCCCCTTCCGCTTCAGACATTCCCATACTTTCTTCCTTGGTAGGCGATCGTAGGCCTTTTCCAAGTCTAGAAAAACCATGTACAGTTTTTCTCCACTCTCCCACTTTCTCTCCATGACTTGTCGGATAGTGAATATTGGATCAATGGTTGATCTACCTGGCCTGAACCCATATTGTTCCTCCCTGAGCTTTTCCTCTACTACTTCTTTCAGTCTAAATTCCACCACTTTTTCGAATACTTTGGCACACTGACACATCAAAGTAATTCCCCTGTAGTTGCTGCACTTCTTCCTGTCACCCTTTTTGTAGATCGGTACAATCACTCCCTTTCTCCAATCGTCCGGTATGGTCCTCTGTTTCCATGCCGCACTCATTACTCGAAACAACCATCTTTTTCCAATTTCCCCAGCAGCTCTTACCATCTCCACTGTTATCTCATCTATTCCGGGTGATCGACCATTCTTCATCTCGTTTAGCGCTTTCTCCACTTCTCCCTCTCTCAAAGCACACTCCTCCTCTTCCTCGTTCTCACTCTGTAGTATTCTACTACTTTCTGGTAGTGCCACTCCATCAACATTCAGTAGTTCCTTGAAGTACTCTTTCCACAGTGCCTGTACTTCTACTGGGTCATTGATCAATCCTCCGCAAGCATCCACCATGCATGCCTGTCCAACTTTTCTTGTCCTCTTTTCCTTTATTATGCCATAAAGCATCTTTTTATTGCCTTCAAAATCCGTTTCTAGTTTACCAGCAAGTTCTTCCATGGACTTCTTCTTTTCTTCTTCTACTGTCTCTCTTACTCGTATTTTCCACCTTCGGTATTCGGCCTTGTTGAGGGTAGATCTATCTATCTAAATTAAATAAATTTCATGGCATCTTAAAAGTAAACTTCCAAATTTCTCTGCGGACCACCAAAATTTAATCGCGAACCACCAGTGGTCCGCAGACCACCGGTTGGCGACCGTTGGTCTACTGGATTCCGTCCATAATATTATTAGCACACTGTCTAGTGTCTTGTGGTGTTGAAGATTGACATCTGCAAATATCTACTTGCTACTACATATTAGAGCTTTAGCAGCTCTAATATATTTTACCTTCATCTATGCAATTTTCCTTGTAGGTAAGCCTACTTTAAAACTAAATGGCATGGTTTAAAATTTAAATGAAACATGAACTGTGGCCATGCCTGTAAAAAGAAGGCAATACTCTATATTACAATCTCTTGCTCTTGATGTCTGTAACTAATCCATGTCAACAGAACGAAAAGCCTATGTACCGTACGTCTACCTCTACCTATTATTATGTGGCCCACTATAAAACAAGTCAACAAGAAAATTAAAGAAATTGTGCTCAATGAGTAGACATAGGTACCTACCTACTACTACTAAGTTGCACATACCTACCTTTATTAAATTGTAAAATTGTAAATTGTGTTTTAGAGTTGACCGATGAACAGAAGGAGTTCCAGGACCTTACGAGGAAGTTCACTCGTGATGAGATCATCCCCAAGGCAGCAGAGTTAGATAAAACCATGGAATATCCCTGGGAAATCATCAAGAAGGCGTGGAAACTCGGCTTAATGAATGGCCACATTCCTACACATTGTGGTGAGAAAACACTGCACACTTCACTACTACTGCTACTACCTACTTGTGTTTTTAAATTCCATTTCTCCGATTTGCCTTTTTGTATGGTCCACAGTCTCGGCTCATGGACTCAGACATTTTAAGACTGCGCAGAAAGTTCGAAAAGTATTACACATATGTTTTAGTTCAATGCAAAAACCACCAATATCTTACCTCTATGCCAATATTATGATAGACCACAGACCGCATATTTTGTGTTGTTGGCATGCAACCAAAAATTAAATGCAATGTTCAATGTAAATAATAGTTCTTGAGGATAGTTACCACAGAGCAAGAATGCTCTTTCAGTAGGTAACATTCTAGATTCTTACTGGGTTCGATTCCCACTGCCAACATACTTGAGTTTCCCTCAGTTCTCATACTTAGTTTGCTTTCGGTTCGGTTTCGCTAAAGTTGAAGTTTGCCCAGCCTTATTTTTCGGCGAAGAGGTTGCCATTTTGCGAAATTGAACCGAAAGCAATGTGAATGCGAAGCATGGGAACTTAGATTTAAACAAATGCTGGGAATTTCCTCCCTTCCCTTTCTTTACCATCCCCTCCCAATCTTTATCATAATAAATAATCAATCACATGTAGTCGAAATGGCCCAGCTGTCATTGTCAAACATCTCGAAAATAATGTTTACGCTCCTCCAGTATGACGACATGAAAGGAGAGATGTTTATTTTGTAGGTGGTTTGGGAATGAATGTGTTGACAGCGTGCATGATGGGAGAAGAGTTATCCTATGGCTGCAGCGGGATTGCGTCTGGCATCTCAGCCACGGGACTCGGTGTAAGTATACTGTTGATGTTCTTGCAGGCGGGATGGACATGGGCGTATTTGAGGGCTGCCTAATTTCCGAGGAGTTTGCTTACGGCTGTACGGGCATCAAGACTGCCATGGAGGGAAGTGGCCTGGGAGTGAGTAATCAATGGCGAGATATATCTGGCACCTTTTTTTGTAGTTAGATGCTGATTGTTTACCCAAATCTTGTATATATATATACATATTATATATATATATATATATATATATATATATATATATATGATTTGAAATATGATTGTGAAATATGATTTTTGCTGATAACCTCAGATGGGTCGATGTAAATAAATACCAACTGCAATGAGAAAAGATTTTCCTCGAGTGGGACTCGAACCCACGACCTTCCGATATCCAGTCAGATGCTCTACCAGCTGAGCTATCGAGGCAGTTAACATTGCAGCGGTTGTGTTCCAATATAAGCTGCGTTAGCAACTTACCGATATTTTGAAGATAGGGTCAGAAGACCGTGGAATTTGATCCACGCTTGACAACTGACCACTACTCCACTCGACTTGGATTTCTCATAGGCAGATGAGTGCGCATATGTGTGAAATATGATTTTTGCTGATAACCTCAGATGGGTCGATGTAAATAAATACCAACTGCAATGAGAAAAGATTTTCCTCGAGTGGGACTCGAACCCACGACCTTCCGATATCCAGTCAGATGCTCTACCAGCTGAGCTATCGAGGCAGTTAACATTGCAGCGGTTGTGTTCCAATATAAGCTGCGTTAGCAACTTACCGATATTTTGAAGATAGGGTCAGAAGACCGTGGAATTTGATCCACGCTTGACAACTGACCACTACTCCACTCGACTTGGATTTCTCATAGGCAGATGAGTGCGCATATGTGTGAAATATGATTTTTGCTGATAACCTCAGATGGGTCGATGTAAATAAATACCAACTGCAATGAGAAAAGATTTTCCTCGAGTGGGACTCGAACCCACGACCTTCCGATATCCAGTCAGATGCTCTACCAGCTGAGCTATCGAGGCAGTTAACATTGCAGCGGTTGTGTTCCAATATAAGCTGCGTTAGCAACTTACCGATATTTTGAAGATAGGGTCAGAAGACCGTGGAATTTGATCCACGCTTGACAACTGACCACTACTCCACTCGACTTGGATTTCTCATAGGCAGATGAGTGCGCATATGTGTGAAATATGATTTTTGCTGATAACCTCAGATGGGTCGATGTAAATAAATACCAACTGCAATGAGAAAAGATTTTCCTCGAGTGGGACTCGAACCCACGACCTTCCGATATCCAGTCAGATGCTCTACCAGCTGAGCTATCGAGGCAGTTAACATTGCAGCGGTTGTGTTCCAATATAAGCTGCGTTAGCAACTTACCGATATTTTGAAGATAGGGTCAGAAGACCGTGGAATTTGATCCACGCTTGACAACTGACCACTACTCCACTCGACTTGGATTTCTCATAGGCAGATGAGTGCGCATATGTGTGAAATATGATTTTTGCTGATAACCTCAGATGGGTCGATGTAAATAAATACCAACTGCAATGAGAAAAGATTTTCCTCGAGTGGGACTCGAACCCACGACCTTCCGATATCCAGTCAGATGCTCTACCAGCTGAGCTATCGAGGCAGTTAACATTGCAGCGGTTGTGTTCCAATATAAGCTGCGTTAGCAACTTACCGATATTTTGAAGATAGGGTCAGAAGACCGTGGAATTTGATCCACGCTTGACAACTGACCACTACTCCACTCGACTTGGATTTCTCATAGGCAGATGAGTGCGCATATGTGTGAAATATGATTTTTGCTGATATATATATATATATATTGTATCTATATATAGTATTTGAAAACCAGAAGAGTAGATTTACATAGTATGAGACCTTGGTCTATTGACATGATTTTTTAGAGAGTGATTATGAGTGATCTAGATTGCTCTTTTAATTTTTTGAATCATCCATGCTGTGTATTTCTCTGTTTTTTATTTTTTTGACATTCAAACCAGGGTTGGGTCATTACGCGTAGAATATTAATTTTCTACATACACGTAGAATAACACGTAGAATATGTAGAAAATGTAGAATATTATTGTAGAATATTTTTTTAATCGCCAGTGGATTGACATTGGTAAAATTTGGAAAAGTTGGCAAAGACCAAAATATATTATTTTACCTTATTAGTTGCCCTATTTTCAATAGGTACTTCAAAACTTCATGTAACTTTCTTATAACAGATTAGAATCGACTAGATCTGACTCTGAGTCCATTGAATGATAACGTCAACATGAATATAAATCCTGCAATTATCAACTTATCAATAAAATTGCATGACACTGTTCTTATTAAACCTATTGCATGGCAAGGTTTTATGTGAATTCTTGAGATAGACACCAGAAACAAATGAAATTCATGGCCAAACTTAACTAAATAGAGCGGTCGAGTTCAAATCTTTTCTATTTATTCTACTCATATTCTATCTTGTATGAAACGGTCACAACCTTAATTTAGGCAAATTAAAGAACAATTCTACCTCTTAATTAATAAGCCTATTCAAAGCACACTTCCCCTACAATTCTGCAATAGGGAACACTCAATGATTTGAATATGTATTGCAGGAAAAGCCATTACCTAGCAAGATTGTAAAAAAATTAAATTAAAACAACATTTCAAAATAATTTCTAATTGAAGAGACATAACCATGTAGAATGGAACGTAAATTTGTACGTAAAAGTTGTGTGCATATTCTTCATGTTTGGTTAATTGAATCTAGATTACAGCATCCAGCATTACAGAGCAACTACCAAAGTCCCAATGAGATGATTGAGTATCACTTTGCGTTTTTATGTTAATGTTAAATTATAAATTTAGAAGTTTGTCTCTCTCGTATCAATAATTTGGTAGAGTTGTTATGTACTAGGTACTTCATAGTAAAGTAAAAAGCTGTTATTCATTCATCATTATAAATTGTGATCATTGTAAACCAATTTAATTTGTTTTTCTTAAAAATAATATTCTACATGTAGAATATGTCATCTACATCAATATTCTACATTACATATTCTACGGTAGAAAATACGAGTAGAATACCCATTTTCTACGCGGAATATTCTACTGACCCAACCCTGATTCAAACTATTGTACTTTTTGCCTTGAAAAAGAGATCACCACGGACCTCGAAACGTCGGCACAAATAAAGTTGTTTCATACACGATAATAACCCATTTCATTTCAATAATATATTATGAATCGTGAAAATAATCTAAAAACATGCATACTATCAGACCTTGTACGTATCTTTTTTTTCTGTATTTTATTTGAAACTTTTGTGTTCTGGGACATGTTGGTTTCATCTTGTTGGTAGTTGGTAGTTGGTAGTTGACATGTTGGTAGTTACTAGTTGTAGACTGTAGTTGGTAATTTAAAATGGACACATCAATAACAAACACGCAAACCCCTTTGGACAGTACAAAATAGAACAATTACACTAACATAACTCTATTCTAGCAAGTAACAGTAGGCTTCAGTACCTACTTGCTAATTGTTGTTGATTGTACTAATAGTAATTTCCTATTCTTGCTTAATCTAAGCCAAGGTCCACTAAATCTCCGCTCCTACTATCGCAGCCGCCATAGGCGGAATTTAGGTCGTTGCATACTCTTCCACATTGTTAAACGAAAAAGCTGTCCGCCATTGTAACTCTCGAATGAAGTAAGCTTCAAAGAAGAGGAATAAGACATCCTGATTGGCTGCTTCAAAACTTTAAAGCATGCGCTCTCATGGCTTTTGTGGCCGATCAGCTGAGCTGTCAACTGATATCTGATCTGTCAGTCAAAATAACTACAAAATAATTGAATATTGACGTTTACGTGTGTTGCATTGAAATTATTCTATATCCAACACACTTGAATATACCACCCAACTCTTTATTATGATTTTAATAAGAAGGAAGTATAAATAACATCTGGTTACGACGTCGATGATGGTGATTGACACAGCTTTCTTCAGCTCTGAATCATTTTCTTCCCGATTGCTTCAAGGTTCAAGGTCATTAAAGAGGGCGATGTAGAGATGGGACATCAAATGGAAAATATCAATATATCGAATCGAATCGAAAGCAAAATATCGATTTGAAATATATTTTGAAATATTTTGAAATATTTTTGAAATATTTTGAAATATCACTCATGCGAGTCATAACACCAGTATTAGTTCATGATAACACACAATGCTATTGTTATAATATTTGTAAGTGCACCTACTTCAGTGTAATATTTATAATAAATTAAGACTTGACCTTTGCTTTGAATGACTATCTTCATACAATAAAATTTACTTTCATTTTAAATATTCTCGTTGTATGTTCTCATAAAACATTCTTTGATATCCAATGTTATAAAGTGTTTTGAGGCTTTAGACTTTTAGTAGAACAGATATTTAATATTGAGATGAGTTATTATTGTGGTTATTAATTTGACTTTTCAACAGTGAAATAAGAGTAATGCAATCCAGCATTAGCAAGGAGTTTGTTTTGTTTTAGTCAGAAATGGCGGATGAAACGCACATTTCATACCTGAACGTAGTGTAGAGACGTGATTCAAAGGTACATATTAACAGGATTGAATCCCAATTCACATGTTACCTAAGCAAAATCAAAATCATTTATCTAGCGTCCACTTTTACATCGTTGTGTAAATTTATTGCAGAAGCTCTTATGACATTGCAACTGACAGATCAAAATTAAACAAAGCACTAAAAGTAGCAATCTAGATCTTCTGGGGTAAAAGTCCATGGCCTCATGATATTATATCAAAGAAAATATGTGTATCTCTTGATCTTTGGTTTTTTGGAAAAATTATTATATTTTGCTACTACAGGACACTTTATTCAGATATCTATAACGGTTGAAGAGGTAAATTAACAATATCTCCATGTGTTTTAGAGTAAATAATGTTTTTCCACGAAGTATGGTTTATTCATAATGTCAATGTTGCCAGGTTGAAGAAGTGGCGTGAATCATGGTCAAAATATCTCTTTATTTTTTGGTAAAATTACCTTCTATTATCTAAATATCTCAGTAATAAAATCGGTGACATATTATGTTTTTAACGATTTCAATGGCTTGATTAAAATTCCAAGAACATATAATCAGTTTTCTAAAAAAATCTGTCGGCAGAAAATAAATTAATGATCAAAATGTGTAAGTTTTCCCTCGTCTCCCATCTGAGCCCATGTTAAAATCTCCAACTTCAAACACATTTCATTTAAAATTTCAGCCTGTGAGGTACTATTATTAAGGTCTCTCATCGTAGACAATACTATAACTTATAAGGAACAAATAAAATGATTTTCAAAGATATCTGTCAGAGATGCCCTAATGAAGGTTTATCCTTAATACCTAATAGTTGTGAAAATTGATTGGAAAAGCATGATACGTATTATCAGTAGTCCAGTGAGAGAAATGGAATGTGAAATGTATTTTCTTGCCATTACATTCCAAGACCAATACATCACATTGCAAGAGTTGCAGTATACTTCATAAGAACTTTAGAATTGCATTTTCTGATCTACTTACACTCAAAATATGAAACTTACCATGTAGACTAGGTCCGTCCCAACGTTTGGTGATTTATTAATTACATTCCAAGTGCCAAATATCTTTGCTCGATGACATCACATAGCTGTTAATAGAGATAAGCAACTAGAACTACCTATCAAGACTAGCACCAGTCACTACAGACTTGTTAACTTATAGCATTTGGCTTGGCTAGCACCTTGGCTAGCACACAGGTTAATCTGTTTTCTGTTTAGCATAATTGTATGTTCTTTGCTGTAACAGCTGGCTGCACCTTGCAGCAGAACTGCATGGCTAGGCTCATATGTGTGTGTGAGATGTCAAACTTGTTTCTCAAAAGTGTTCATATGAACACTTGGGTTTTGGGTGGCCATACTAGGTACTATTTTAAATCACAAACTAATCAACCTAATCGGCTGATTATGAAAATAATTATTACCTACCACTTAGGTATCTACTAGGTTCTCAAAATCTCGACCTTTAACATTGGAATCTTCTCCCTTGCTTTCACTGACCAGATTAGCCTTCCTTGGTAGTGTTTAAGTTAATGTTAATCCCACATTTAACAACTGCATGCATCCAGGTACCAATTATAGTGAAATGCATGTCCAAATACAGTTTTAAAGTTGTAATTATTTGAAACCTTCTAATTGATATGGCAGTGACATGGTGGCGTGTTGCGTTAGATGAAGTAGTAGTTCTTAAAAAGACCGTTCTCGACATTTCAGAGGAGAACGTTTGTCACGGAATTTGCATCAGCGATAAAACTTTTTTGTTTGGAATTCCTATTTTCCATGCCTCTTTTGGCTATTTTTCTGGCTCTACCTCTTCCTCCCAAGAAAATTCCTCATTTTTTATCGGTACAGCATTTTATTGGCGTTTGTGTTCTGGCACTTGCCCTCAGGCGCTGAAAGGTCCCTGACAAATGAAGTAAACCTCCATCTGTGCCTCAAGTCACCTTAGATGAAGAATGATACTTTTTCACGCCCATCACTGCGCCTAGCGTAGCAAGCCAATATATTACTGCTATCTCAAATACAATTTTCTTTCTTATTTGAGCTACAATATCATGATCCTCTTAGATTGATGGTTGATTGATAGTTATCCTCGTTGAAAACTTGTCTCATTAGAGGGTAGCTGCAATATAAATGTAATTAAATTATTATTATTTGTTTTCTAGCAAATGCCAGTGATTATCGCTGGTACAAAGGAGCAACAAAAGAAGTACCTTGGACGGTTGATTGAGGAACCCTTAGTGGCTGTGAGTATTATTTGGTTTATAATGATATTCATTGGTTTAGATCGTAGAAACACAATCACACTCACTCACACTAGAGGTGAGCACGTGACTCACGACTTTTAGTGTGAGTGTGCGTGAGTTTGCACATCACTGCTAACAGTCGTGCGTGAGTGTGCAAAGTTTCTAGTCACGCGTGAATCGTGACCCGCGTGACTAATATTCACAACTGTGATCTTTTGGTTTACTTCAGAGTTTCTTCAGTCTTGAATACATAGATTTTAAAATAGATTGTTAGCATTATAAAATGCGAAATTATTTTCATCGATATTTATATTTTATATGAGTTACTTTTTATTAAGTGTATTTAAGCATTTTCTTTCAATAGATACATATTGAAGTGGGTGAAATAGTTTTGGTTCGTATTCACAGACCAGCTCTAAATAAGTAACCCTTTTTAATAGAATTGTTCCGTACATTGAAATAAAAAAACGCCCTGCAGGGCATGATTTTCTTAATTTTTACATATTTTCTTCATTAGCATTACGAACAACAGATTTTTGTGCGTTTTGGCTAGGGATGCCATGTTAGTGGTCTGTAAAGTTGCGATGTAAAGTTGCGATGACACTAGGTATATTTATCAACGTGAGTGACTGTGCGTGAGTGTGCGTGAGCGTGCAGAGTCCTGAGATTTCCTGCGTGAGTGTGCGTGATCATGAGCGAAATGCATAGCCCGTATGCGTGAGTGAAAAACATGACTGCGTGCGTGACGTGACCGCGCGTGAGTCAAAAATCACTCACGCGCTCACCTCTAACACACACCCATGATAAGATGTTAGGTCACATTTTTAGCGGAACACAACAAACTTGAATAGGTACACTTAATGACAATATTTTTAATGCAAATAATGACATCCTTAATTATGTTATAAATTTAATAAATAAAATCATTTGCAATTCTGATATCGAAGTAAACATTCCATTACATATTTGAAATAATGAGACGATGGTAACATTTCTTTGGTAAACATTTAGTTACAGTCTTCCTTTTTCTTCATTGGCGCTTCAGCCCAAATCGAACCTTGACTTACTCAATTTTATGCCCCCAAATGTCCCTCTCATTGGCAATTATGTTCAAATTCCTTACATCCAAGACTTCCTCTGTGTCCTTCTCTATGCTATTCGGCCATCTGGTTCTTGATTTTCCCACCGGTCTTCTTCCCTGTACCTTAGTACTACCAAAATCAAATTCCTAGTTGTGGTTAACTTTCCTAATATGTACGTAGTATTTAAAAAAACATGCACCTACATACACTAAAAGAAAAATCAGAAAACTATTCCCTTTAATGTTCATACTCACATCTCTGCTGGCACAATACTGACATAGGTATAACCTTTTCTCAGGCATATTGCGTTACGGAGCCAGGAGCGGGGTCAGATGTGAACGGAGTGAAGACTCGGGCTGAGAAGAAAGGCGATGAGTATATCCTGAACGGTCAGAAGATGTGGATCACGAACGGCGGTCAGGCAAACTGGTACTTTGTCCTCGCTCGTACTAGCTCTGATCCCAAAGCGTCTGCTAGTAAAGCGTTCACAGGTAAATGTGAAGCCTGGACCTCCATATTATGGTTGTTGTATGCACTCGTTTCCCCTTTACATATCTTCCCTGCCAGCTGCTTTAAATTTCCCAGACCAGAAAGCTGAAACAGATGCAAACAGTCATAGTAGATTTGTTCTTAAAATATGGCAACTGGATATTGGCTCAAAATAGGTTTACCCAATCAGAGTTTATTTTAGTGTGATCATAAAGTTCTGATCAATGTGATCAATTTCTGATCAATGATTAAGGTAGTACCATCAATCAACCAGATACATACAAAAATTACAAGTTCAAAAAACGTTTTCCTACATTTCAACTAGGTATATTTAAGTATAAAAGAATCATAAAATGTCATTTAACTTGCATCTCCTGTCTTATAGCGAGGTTTCAATTTATTGCCTTCCGAGAATGAACAAAACTGTAACACAGGAGGTATAGGGAAATCATTTAGTTTTTGGTTGATAACATTTAAAATAGCACACGTTGGTGTTGTTTTCAAATTTTTTCCTAATAGAATGTCCAACTATCTATCTAGAAATCAGTTTTTTGAAAAAAAAGTCAAACCTCAGTAAAATTCAAAACTAAAAAATTGCATGGAAATCGTCATGATTTAAATGGCCTAGGTAAGACTACCTGTTCAAAATAGGAATTTAAAACTACAATATCTCAAAATCTAGACAAGAGAAGTTGTTCATATTTCACAGTATCGTCTAAACAGTGATTATTGATACCTCGGCCAAAAATAAGATCATTTGGAAGATGTGACTTTACTGATGAGCCCCCTTCATGGACCATGTTCTCAGGCTATCATTCTATTTACGGAATTATTGTCTTTGCTCCAAGTGGTAAATTCAATCTCAATTTCGGCAACTATTTCGAACTATTTTTAGTACGACTGGCAACTATTGCACTTATGGAAGTGGGAAATTTCACTTACCTACCATGATTATTTCATCATTAAAATTTTTAGTTTCTTTCTATTATAATATATTTAAAATTTTTCAAGATTGAGCTTGATTGATTTGATGCATACAAAGCCATCTTTACCAATCACAATTATGAAATTTTTACAAGACACATTTTGTTCCTAAGCTCCTCAATTATTATATGGAAAATTATCAGTATCATTGACACACTTGCAGAAAATTTCAAACCAACGGGTCGGTCGGTATGTTTTTTACTCCTGATCAAAGTAAAAATGCATTACCAATGCATTAAACCTTGATAAAATCAGCTCGTTATAGTGGAACAGCAGAGATAAAATTTCACCTCGAATGGGCCTCTGAGTTGAAATAAAATCAATGTGAATATGTGTTTATGTTTACTAATTTATTCCTTGATACTCCAGGTTTCATCGTTGATCGAGACACCCCCGGCTTGACCCCCGGCAGGAAAGAGATCAACATGGGTCAAAGATGTTCGGACACACGCGGCATCACGTTCGAGGATGTTCGCGTGCCCAAGGAAAACGTGCTCATAGGAGAGGGTGCAGGGTTCAAGATCGCCATGGGAGCCTTTGACAAGACGAGACCTCCAGTAAGTAGCACCATATTAATTGAAATTCATTTCTAGCCTTGCATTGGAAGCAAGAGAAATATTTTTAATATTAAAATGGTCCTCTTTGTTTTTTTGTGCTCATTTCATTTTCTCAATGTTTAACATTATACTGATCATGCCTAATATGTATGTACCTATGGACTCTATAAAGTGCTTAATTTAGAACCATAATCTATTGACTAACTTAATAAATAAAAGATTACTTACTTATCTAAGTATCCTTATTTATTTTTAAATGATTATGTACAAAAGTCAATTAGGTACCTACAGATAACATACCTATCTTATCCAGTAATATTTATTGTTAGACTTTCAAAAACTATTTATTTATACATACAATGCAATATTTCGCTTAAAATTCTCCGAGCTTCTTCAGGCACTTGATAAAAAACAACAGATAGAACATTATACACAAAATTGTGTAAAAAAATTGACTATTCCACATATCAAGAAAACCAAGGAACTTAAATATACAAAAGATATTTAACTTTAAAAAATTATAAAATTGGCAAAGTAGTATAAATGTTCCGAAATCCTAATTTAACTGACTCCATCTTCTCTTTCCTTCTTCCTTCACAGTCTTGAGCCCAGTTAAATTAGGATTTCCCAGTTCATGAGCCCAGGGGCCTCATTCTACAACTCCCCTGCTGGTCGCCTAGCAATTTCTTCCATAAGATTAACATTGAAATAATTGCTAGGCGACCAGCAATGCAGTTGTAGAAGGAGGCCCCAGTTCACAGTCAGTTAAATTAGGATTTCGGAACATTTATACTACTTTGCCAATTTTATAATTTTTTAAAGTTGAATGTCTTTTGTATTTTTAAGTTCCTTGATTTTCTTGATATGTGATGTGGAATATTCATGCTTTGCACGTGACGTCATCTCATTGTTGCGCGGCCATTTTGGGGATACATGTCAGAACGGCTGTCAATCTGTTGTTCAGTACTTTTTGATATTATTTATGGTTTACCTGTGTAATTGTAAGCTGCAGAAGAAGTTCTTATAGGTATAAAACCACTTATTTACAAACTATCTTTGACTATAACCGATAATAATTAGTTTAAATCAAATTGACAGCTATCACCAATATGGCCGAAAATATACTTTTTTACATTGTTGATGTAAAACAAAAGACGCACGTGCAAAGCATGAATAGTGCAGTCCATAAACCGCAATTAAGGGGTCAATAGTGCAAATAGTGATAGAACCACGAAAATTTGTGTACTTACTAATTCGACCATGATAAATCCAAAACTTTATGGCCACAAGCTGAATTCCTGCAACTTTTGGAGTGATTAATAAATTAAGTCATACTTTTTAGTAAAATTGTCAAAATTACATGCTGTTTTCAAGTAATTCAAACACATAATATAAGTACCTTGATTCAATCAGGCCTTCTAGATTATGAATGAAAGACCAAAATTGAAGGATTTGGAGATTGATTTTAATTTCTTAATTATTTAATTGAAGTATGATTTATCCACAGCCTTCTCGACAGTCACTTCGTTCCCTGGTAGCTGCCTGTCAACCAAAGATAAAGCTATGACGTCATCGGTTTCTTGCACGGCCGTGAGCGCTACTCCCGGCGGGGTGGCAATAAAATGTACTACAAGGTGTATCTTTGGTTAGTACATTTTATTGCCACCCCACCGGGAGTAGCGCTCCCGGCCGTGCAAGAAACCGATGACGTCATAGCTTGAATCGGCCGTCGACAGGCAGCTACCAGAGAACGAAGTAACTGTCGAGAAGGCTGTGGAATTATCTAATCAAATTTTTATAAAACAATTGATGGTTTATATTTTAAATAACAATTATATATAGTATTAAATTTTAAAATTTGCAAATAGTCGCCAATTTCTTTTGTCATTTGACATTTAGTTGTTTAATTTAATTAGTTAATAACTCCGAAAGTTGCAGGAATTCAGCGTTACCTACACTGAGCGTTTTCCTAGTTAATTATATTGTTCTTCTATTGTTGATTTAACTGATTTGTAACTGGTTAAAGATTATTTACCAATTATGGCTTTCAAAACAAATAACATGTGATTTTATGTTATTAAAAATTATATTCTGCTTTCTCATCGTAGTAGCTAATTATTTATAGGTCTTGAGTGGAGGTGTTTATTATTGTCTGTTTGTAAGTGATGAAGGACTGATATCATATCTGTAGACATTTTTATCATGAGATTTTTAGACTTTGTATGGCAGGCAGTATAAAAATGTCGTCTAAGATTAGGTTTTCTTATTACGTACTACAACTTCAGATAGCATTTGTTTTCCCATTTATTTGAGAAGTTTTGAGTGTGTACAGGGACCCGAACCGGAACCGGAACCTAGAACCGGTATGAACCTTTATAATTTTGGAACCAGAACCGGAACCGTTATACTTTTTTCCCCAAGAACCGGAACCGGAACCCGAACCTTTATAATCAATTAGGTTCTTAAAGGTTCTTAAAGGTTCTTTAACGTTCCTTCTTTTAATAAAAGAAACATGTACGATTTAATTTTTAACTTTTGGATTTTAATATTATGATATTTACAAAGAAGATTATTCGCAAAGGTGTAAAAAAAAATATTTTTTGATAACATTTCTAGTAGTATTTTTTGAGACTTAATTCTTGAAAATCCTTCATTTTTAAATGGTGCTCAAGTTTTCAATTTTTTAATATGACTACTGCGATGAGAACTGCATTGCTGACAATTATGAATAGCTCTGGCAAAATGAATGTTTACGCCGTCTTATGGAGAAAATTGCCGCCATGATTGTCTCTTCTGACTCTGAGATTTAGTCTGCGCACCATCATGTGACTTCTGCACGCATATTACAAACAATACACCAGTGCTTCATTCATAGGACAAAATCCAAATCCAAAATGAATTCCATTAAATTTGACATAATACTGAAGTGTTATAATCTAGTTTGATTTAAAATTTGAGAACCGGAACCCGGAACCTTTATGCAGGAACCGGAACCGGAGCCAAACCTTTAAGATAATTTGTTTAAGAACCGGAACCGGAACCCGAACCTTTATAAAGAAAAATTGTGGAACCGGAACCTTTATTAATAAAGGTTCGGGTCCCTGAGTGTATATATATATAGTAAATAGAGTACCAATGACATGCACTATGCCACAATATTAGATTTTTTCTAATCTTTCTACTACGAGAACCTTGGTATATCGCATTGCTTGTTTTATTACTATACTACCTACTGTACTAGACTATAGTAGGTAGATACTATTACTAGGGATGTTCACGATTACGATTTAATCGAATCGATTATGACATTCAAAACGATTAATCAATGTTAGTACAAATAATCGTATTACATCAATTTGACCGCCTTGAAAATTGTTGCATTTTACAACATCTAAAAAGGCTGCCTTCATTCTGTCCACATTTTTCTTTGTGTGCGTTATATTTTAGTGATAAATAGAGTACTAGAGTGCCACGCCCACTAGGCACTTCCGGAGTCTTTTTCAAAATCCTCTTATGGAAAAAAACATAGGGACTTACTTTGATTGCTGGTCATTTGTAAACAAAACAGAGTTAAGAAAATCCCAATACACCACCATTAACTTCAATCTTTCATTTATAATATTATGTCGACACATCTCTTCAAATATATACAAAATTTAAACTGTTACAAGTTAAACAACACACTACACAGGGTATGACGTCACGAAAGTGTACACCGGTGCAAGATGTAAATTCAATGAACTGTCAGTCTACATTTCAACAGCTCATTTTATGGTATCCTGAAATTAAAATAACTATAATATGAACTTGATTCAGTGTATAAACTCGAGGAACACAGAAATACTTCAGTTTTGTTTACTTTTCGTCAACAATCGAAAATTGACGTGCAAGGTCTGGCATCATTGTTGAAAATTGTTTCATTTGTTTTTCATTTTTGTAAAGTCGCAGTTGCCAACTCGCTTCCCAGGACATCGCGCTGCGCCGTGTTACAATTTATTATTGATGTAGATTGCAACGTCGCACTTTGGAGCTGTTTAATAACTTGAACAGATTATGTACGGTATATATTTGAAGAGATGTGTCAACATAATATTATAAATGAAAGATTGAAGTTAATGGTGGTGTATTGGGATTTTCTTAACTCTGTTTTGTTTACAAATGACCAGCAATCAAAGTAAGTCCCTATGTTATTTTCCATAAGAGGATTTTGAAAAAGACTCCGGAAGTGCCTAGTGGGCGTGGCACTCTAGTACTCTATTTATGTTTGTGTGTATTTTCCCAAGTTTCAGTGTGTATTTCTAATTCGCATTACCATTTATCAGTGATGATTTAATGAATTACGGCACATTACAGCGTATTTGAAGTAAAAATGAATGACTTCCCTGACACATTGTTGAGGTTAATATTGCCGTAAAAGACGATATGATGACCACCCTGAACATGATGATATCAATACGATTTAATTCGATTATTAATCGATTTAAATAACGAAAATCAAACTAATAATCGAATTAAATAAAATAATCGTTGAACACCCCTAACTATTACTAGTATAGGTATAATAGGTACTTGAACCTACTTGTATCCTCTTCAGTGTCATCTTAGTCATCTTAGTCATCTTAGTCATCTTAGTCATCAATTCATAATTCAAGGGTTATGTCCAGAAATGTAGTATTACAAAAAACAAAAGTTGATTTTAGTAAAAAAAAATTATTGTAAACATGCAAATATTTTCACTTTCAGCTTTGTTTGTGTCGGTACTGATTACTGAATTGTATTGAAATGAATAATTGCCGCTTACTGAAATTTGTGTTTCATAAGTGAAACACAGTTGGGCAGTGGTTGGTGCCCAAGAAAGTTGTGTAACATTCACTGAATTTCATTTTACTTCAAACAAAACTCTGCTACCTACCTCTACCTACCTAATTTAATAAAATCACAATATACTTTTTTGTTAATTTTTAGCGAGCGTTACTACGGGACTCTTATGCCTCTTTCTCTGTTTTTTTTTTTGTTCGTCCCATATTGTAAGCTTCGATTGACCAATCAAACTGAAATTTTGAGCATACACTAATACCATTCTAGAATAGACTTGTATCGTTTTTTTTAGCAATATTCAAATAAAAAAGTTGATTATTTTATTTATGAGTCATTACAAATCAAAAGTTTGGAATCGAATCAAATCAGTTCAAATCAAAAAGTTGATTATTTTATTTATGAGTCATGAGTCAGCGACACCCTGCTGAGTTTACCCAAGGCATTCCTGTCCACTCCACCCCTCCACTAATGACCAGCCAGCCCCCAACCATTAAGAAAAATGTTGTTTTTCTTTCATTCAAATGAGAGATAGGGGTCGATAATTTGCAAACTTTTAAAGTAATACTATTTTGATACTTTTGACATCACAAATGGATTTCAAATAAAAATTGGTATGAATCAATTTTTGGATTCTTGAATATTGGTTAATCTTTGCCAGAGTAAAATATACTTTTAAAAATATCACAATTTATTTCAAGTGTTGCATTGGTATTAGAGGTACCTATAGCGCGTTTCGGTGCTCGCTTTTCAACGCGTTACAATGAGCGTTTTCCTAGTATACGTTTATGATGAAATGATTGATTAATGATTATCATTAAAAAGATTTAGTGATGTTCTCTATCCCAACCTTTGCTGCTTTAACTACGAACCTATTTGTAAACTGAGAACCTTTGTGCAGGTGGCATCAGGTGCCGTAGGTCTGGCGCAGCGGTGCCTGGACGAAGCCTCCAAGTACGCCATGGAACGCAAGACGTTCGGTGTTCCCATCATCGCGCATCAAGCCGTCGCGTTCATGCTGGCCGAGATGGCAATCGGAATCGAACTGTCTCGCCTGGCGTGGATGAAGTCAGCGTGGGAAGTGGACGAAGGCCGCAAGAACACGTACTTTGCTTCCATAGCGAAGGCATACGCAGCTGACGTCGCAAATAAATGCGCTACCGATGCCGTCCAGGTGAGGATGAAATAGAGATAGTTTGGCAAAAATAGTGATATCGAAAACTATCTGGAAGAGTATGTTTCTTGAATTATTTTTAGAGGGTACCTACATCGTCAGTGAAACTACAAAACCTCATAAGTGACATTTCCAGAATTGTTCAGGGGAGACATAAAACTTCATGTGCTACGAAATTTCTTAATTTTTTTTATGAAAAAAAAGTTGATTACTACATTCTGTACAAATTGAAATAGGTAGTATCAAAAAACATTGATTTTGAAAAAGTGTAACGAGGTTTTGTAGTTTCAACATGGATTCCAGGAATCCGAAATTCCAAATACGTTTTCTGGAAAGTTTTTAATTTTACTATTCTTAGATCGAAAAATTAATTTTACCTTTTTGGTAGATTTTTTAATTTACAAATTTGTACATGCAGTCCGTGTCAAACGGAGTTGTCCGCTTAGATATTTTGAATAGGTACCCCTTGTCCGAGAGAGAGGGATGGCCTCGGAAGACTGCGCGATCGCTCACAGCGACTGAGGGATGGACAAAAAATCGGTTATTTGCAACATTAGGGGCCACGTCTGGTGGACAACTCCGTGTGACGCGGACTGTATGTCAATTCTTGCATTATTTAGCTAGCATTGTTGTTCTAAACTTTCCTACCTTTCAAGTCAAATATGTTTCTTTGTTTGTGCCTTATGTATTTTATTTGTAATATTTTGGATTCCATCATGAAAATTATAAAATTAATTTATTGAACTGAGGTAGGTACCTACATCATTTTACTATTATAATGGATTCCATGTCTTTAATGTACAATGTAATGTCGTGCATTGCAATACATAAAATGAAATTATCTACCTATTTTGTAGTTTCTGACTTTGAAAGCAATGATTAATGATTATCAATGTGTGATGATTCGCAGATCTTCGGCGGAAACGGCTTCAACAGCGAGTATCCGGTAGAGAAGTTGATGAGAGACGCCAAGATTTACCAGATATACGAAGGTACAGCTCAAATCCAGCGTCTCATCATATCTCGAGAGATCGCCGAGAAAGCAAAGAGCCTCTAAATGTTATATCCCATTTCCAAGAAACGACCTATAATCTGATTGGTTACTGATCTGCCTTGTCCGTTGTTGTTGACAACTAACTATATCTTTATTTTACTATTTTGTTTGTTATAATGTAAGGTAATGTAACATTTTGTAATAGTCTCATATTTTTATATACTACAATAATTATAGAAATTATTGGTACATCCATCTTATCTTTAGAATCCATCTTTCTACCTTTCCTTGGGCAGTTATGCAGTGTGCCATTAGTTGACCTCGAGTACTGCCATTTGCTACTTGTCGATTAGGATACCCAAGTACGCATTAGTGCCAGGGCATCGAACCCGATCGTTTACGGGTTCAGGTTCGGTTTCGGGTTCAGGCAAAAAATTAATAAGGGTTCAGGTTCGGGTTCAGTCAAAAAAATAATATGGGTTCGGGTTCAGGTTCGGGTTCAGGCAAAGCAATAATACGGGTTCGGGTTCAGGTTCGGGTTAGTATTCGGGTCCGGCTCCACACTTAGATTAATCAGTACCTATGTAGGTATCTACATATTTGTGTTCCAGACCAATTCATTTTCTGGTGTACAGTTTAGTAAATTTGAATTATATCAACAAACTTCATTTAATTTGACTTAAAATTTTATTTTTTGGTCAATGATTTGTCATTGAACGCATGTCGAACTGACGCATGGGACTCATAGGCGTACGCAGGATAAAGCATTCGGGAAGGGGGGAGGGGGGAACGAATGATCAGCCTGAATTTACGCGATTTATGGCATATAATTTGTAAAGGCGTTTAGATTTTCTAAAAAAAATTGGTAGACACAAAAAGGTATGCTGGGTTATGTATATAATATATATATCCACTTATAAAAAAATTCGAGTGGCCAATACAGAGCTATTATTCAGAAAAATCATCAGAAATTTCCCGTTTTGGGGGCGAAACCTCCGGAGATACTTTTTTTCATTGTCATTAATTTGTGTGCAATTTTGAGTCATTTTGAACCAAGGTTTTAGGAAATTGAAACACACATTCATTATAAAAAACATATTTAAAAGGAATTCTAGGCATTTAATGTTATTTGTTTAAATGCTTTGTTTTCTATAAAATTAGTACTTAGATCCAGTCGAAGATGGATTTCAGACATACAGTTTGCCCCGCAGGGAGATTTTTCATTTTACTCCCAACTAAAACGAATTTGGGACACTAAAGGCCACGAGTTACATTAAGATTGATTCAAATTATTAAATATAAAATTTATTTTATTTAATTTGAAAACCCATAAAAAACCCTTAAAAATATGGGTTCGGGTTCAGG
Source organism: Leuctra nigra (assembly GCA_934045905.1). Taxonomy (NCBI): domain Eukaryota; kingdom Metazoa; phylum Arthropoda; class Insecta; order Plecoptera; family Leuctridae; genus Leuctra; species Leuctra nigra. The sequence goes on from OW203764.1 coordinate 25,977,682, forward strand.
TTCGGGTTCACAAATATTATTTATAAAGGTTCGGGTTCGGGTTCAGAATAAAATGTAATACGGGTTCGGGTTCAGGTTCACAAAAAATACGGGTTTTTTCGGGTTACGGGTTCGGGTTTGATCCCCTGATTAGTACTTAGTAGCGGTTGATTGGTTGACCTTGAGAAACTACAATATTATAGGGTGTGCTGAGAATAACATTACACATAGAAGGCCCACATGGAGGGCAACACGTGGATTGCGTATCAATGCTATGCGAGTGAAGTCAAATTTTCTAAGCTGCCGCCGTAATAACTTTGTAGATTTGTTACAAACTTTAACTAATATAACTAAAACGTGTTACTTAACTAGTTAACTAATGACTAGTGTAATAATTCAGTTGATTCAAAGTGACGTTAGAAATGATTCAGCACGTGTAAAAGGCTGTTATAAATAATGATGACCTTGAAAAGGAACATTTTAGGAACATTTTTCAAATGTATTTTCTTTTTGGCTTAACTGGGACTAACGATGAGGTGAATATGCGCAATCCACGCAATGAAGTGGAAGTACATGGAGATCAGTGGGAGGGCCCAGTGTATAAAGAATAAAGATACCATTTTGATAGTTGTGAGACATTCGATTGTACATTTATGACTTGGAAATGTGAAGGAACTCACAGTTATACACTTGTGAATTGACCTAGATATTTTCAAAATTTCGAAATTATTTCCATTAAACAAAGTGTAGTTACTTGAATGGGGAATAAGTGAATGTTGAGATTATATTTTGTTTATATACAGAATAACCTCAAAGAGCAATGTGAAATTTTATTATATTTTTTTAATTCATATATTTCCCATAATTAATTTATTAGTTTTCAACATTTCACTCCTCTGCAAAACAAGCTGTACGTCACACGCCGTGTTCCCTGTGTTTCGGGATGCATAGAACTGGCTCTGGCTAACATTATCTATACGGCCCGACTCGGCGGGTGACGTCAAATTGTGTTTCATGGACAGCTACCATCTACCAAACTTTGTACATTCGTTCCTTGAAAACTATTCATCACACAACAAAAATAATACCACATCTGTCTTCAACAACTCTCAACTTTCATAAAATATTTATTATTCTAAAATCTGAACTTCATTTCACTTCCCTATTGCTCCCAACTCAAAATGTGATTTTGGGTACGTATTACACTGGACTTGCCATTTAGGTGTAGGTGTGTCAATTAAAATATATTTTATAGTGTCTGTACTGTATGTGGTTGCCAGTTAGGTATGTAAATCATTTATCAATGTCAATCTGCAACATCAACGTCCATGTAACTCCGTCAATACCTCACTTGCAAACTAGGGGGGTCATTCCTGTACGTTTTTAGTCTCTTAAGTTAGCTATCGTATCGTAAATTTTGTTTACTCCAATGTTAACGTCCATAGCAACGGTTGCTACTGTCTTAAATTTTACGATAAGAGAGTGAAAATACGTACAGGAATCACCCCCTAGGACTGCAACACAGTTTGATAAGCATGCAAGATCCAACGAACAAGTAAGATATTCTAAATCATCCATTCTCCAAACTAAACAAATTGTGTGTACTACTGACTTGTTTTAATTATTAAGTACTAATAATAATGTTATGCTGATGTTCAGAAGATACCGAGCTCTGGTAGAGTAAGAGGGGATTCACATGAACACACTAAGACTTTTGTTAGATATTCTTGAGATATAGGTACACTTGGCACATTTAAAATTGATCGGTGAGCAAATTTGAATGACTGCTGGTCATGTCCCATAACCAATCAAAGCTTGTTATTATCATTGAAATGTGAGGTCACCTACTAGAGTGAGACAAGGAGATCGCTTGGACTCACTTCTGATTTTGCGATCTAACATTTTTCAGCCAATCAGATTTATTGAACGATCAATTTTAAATGTGCCAAGTGTACATTGTATGTGGCCACTTTACCCCCCCCCCCTCCCCCCCCCTCGATAAAACTAAACTAAAGGTGCAGAAAAAATTTCAATTTTTCGATAATGTTATATTTTCTGCATTAGAACCCCAAAATTGCTCCTAACTGATTATTGTGTGTCAAAAATCCAAAAGCAATTGTACTAAGTTCTTACCATATGTGTAGATATTCTAAATTCATATGGGTCGGTTGACAGTACACCTCAGGACCAAACTTTAAATAAATATCCAATGCTACTAGATTACTCTATGTACCCTTGAATTGAATATATTCATATTCATTGAATATATTAGTTGAATATACCTATATATTCAATCAAGGTCTCTTTAATGCTATTTAATGATGTTACTAGTAGAAGATTGATATGATTTCAGTTGAATTGTGCTCATGATCATGAATTGTTTCATTCTAAAAAAACTAAAATATTGAGTTTTAAATTTTTCAAATAAATTTGAGTCCCATAATAATAAAGTACGTTCTTATATTCTCTGGACCCTATTTTCGAGATCGTTCGAATGCTCGTATATAATCGAGCATGATATAGAAGTGACGTCATACCCAACGAAATGGCGTTCAATCTGACAAAACGGTAGGTATATAACTTTGTTTGGTCTGACGTCAGGAGGCTGTGAACAGTGGCGTCGGAACCAGCAGGGGCACGTGCCCCCCTAGACGTCTGAAGGGGGGGCAAGAGTATCAATCTGCCCCCCCCCTGGTAACGCATAATATCTTTAAAAAATTTCTGATAAGGGCTGAATTTCAAAAAAGTTCGCTGCGCGGCATTGTGACCTATTGTCATGTGAGAGTCTTCTGACGAAATTCAATTGATTTTGTTATTTTACACCAAAATCATTCACTGCCTAGAGTATTAAAATTTTAGTAGATCGCTGCGGGGCATATTTATATGAACATTCCTGATATGAGTGAATGATTAACTTTTGTTTTCTTACAATTAAAATAAAATACACCAAAATCATTTAAATTCAAACAAAAATCCGCTGCGCGGCATTTTAATGTGAAATGTCTAAGATTTAATTTCATAATGCATTTCATATTGGACCTATTGTGATTGACAATAATGCGGAGATATCATCCAAAACTAATCACTTTTCAAGTGCAAATATAATTTTATGACACATTTCACACATATTTTTATTTTATAGGCACTTTAATCACTTTTTTTGGCAGTCCTGACGTGAAGTGGATCGGATCCAATTTACCAACCAATAATGTCGTCCATTTATTTGTTCAGATAAAGATAGGTTTAAAAAGTGTAAAATCACGTAGAAACGCTCCAAATTCATTCCTGAAATTCAAAATTTTCCCTGGGCTATGCGCCCGGACCCGCATGGTGCTGGGGGGCCCTCCCCCCAGGCCCCCCATTGTTTCTCTTCGCAATCGTGTTTCCCACACACATCGTCATTTACTGTACTATTCTCCCTTACAATTTAGTCCCTAACCTACCTAGATCCTAAGCAAAAAGTGCCCCCCCTGAGAAAATAGACTTCCGACGCCACTGGCTGTGAATCTGTATGGAAGAAGGAATCGAATCATGAGTTGAAGTGAAGTAAGTAAGACCAGTTATTTACCTACATTATTTTACATATAAAAACCCAAATATGTATTGTCTTACAGTAAAACCGTAAATACAGTAAAACCAAATAAATTATATAAAAATGTACACAATTGTTTTTTTGGAAATGGGGGGGGGGGGGGGTCTGGCAATAGGTGACGTAATTATTCGGGGGGGGGGGGGGAGGGGGGGTTAACGATTTTGTGACAACATGTGACATATGGGGGAAAGGGGGGTTGACGAATCCTAAAAAACTGACATTATTAATGGACTTCCCCTTAAGGGTCCTTTCTTTTAATTACCTATCTTTCCACAAATTTGAGCTCTAGTATTGCCGATGAAAAATCAGGAATACATTTTTATTTTAATAACACAAAGGATCTAAATTCTAAATATTATAATTTAACTCTGTACCAATTACCAAAATGCACTAACACCCAAAAAGTAAGCTTTCACCATTCAAACCTGAAACCATCCTAATACAACGTAGGTAATGTTTTTGTTCAAGAAAATTTTTTTTAACTTGGATCATTAACCCAATACAAATTTTACTGAAAACCAGCTTTGTAACGTTAAGACTTAAGAAAACGTGTTACAAATATTTGAGAACTGAAACAAAGAGTATTTGAAACTTCCCGCCACTGTAGTTCCGCATTTTAGCGATAGATGTCTCTGGCTTTCTCTATCGCGGGCACCTGATGCGTTGTTGCATTTTTTCACGGACTAGTCAAGTTGAGAACACAATGACACTTTTTTCGATTTAATTGGAATAGCTATTCAGAAGCATCTTTGCTAATAATAAAACATAAATAATTGAATATTATTCTCAGAGCACTATTTCTACGATTTTTTTCAAATTAATTCATATGACCTACTTTCCCAGATGAACGTGGACTCAATCATAATCTAATGCTTCAACATCGTTAATTATCATAAATAAATATATAATAGATGAATTTGTTCACCATGTTTATCATTGGAGATACCAATATATCTGTTTATTCTATATGTTTACATTTCTACATTCACCTCAACCAGACAAAAGCTCACAACAGTTTAGTACCTAACTTGACTCGGGAGTAATTATAATGCAAAGTGTAAGTGAAGTGTCCCACAGACCTACATTTTATTCTACGTTCGCTTTTTTAATATAAAATCACGAAACGAAATTGAATTCGGTGTATCCTTGGCGTGAAAGAAGAAGTTCAGGGCTTTTCCAAGCTCTGGCGTATAAGTATTACAATCGACACTGAGGGAGACTCGCCTAAAACCATGCATGAAGAGGTAGTGGTAGTGTTGAGCGTCCCTGGCTCAGTTGCCGCTACCACAGATGAGCCCACAACTCCCGACCATAACTCGGTAGAGCTACAAGTGTCATACTCGTCCAATTCTGCAGGTAATTCCATTCATATTGTGTGATGATTGCATAATCATGATTATAATTTCCAACCTGTCACTAGGTCATACAGGACTGGTTTTGTTTCTCTCTTACCCATGTCCCTGGCCCCTGATGCTACTCTACGACGAATGCTCTGTTTATTATTATTGGTATTTATTTTGTTGACTAGCCTATGGGCCTCTAGTCCACTTTAATTCGTCGTTTATCGCAGCAGCCTAGCCGTAGGCGTAACCTTTTTTTACACCTATGCTCAGTTTCCCAACGGCAGCGTTATTCGTTCTGTAACAATAGTGTGGTTATGATTACCTCCCTGCTATCGTCGTTGCTTTGTCTCAAAGTCCTTCCAAGTTGTATAATAATTGTCCATATTTCATAGCGCCTCTACTGCGAAGAATTCGTGTTCCTAGTCAATTCGTGGGCTGCAGCCTAGTGCTTAAAATCTAAACCAGCTTTGTTGGTATTAGGTGGATTGAGGTCACTGAAAATGACATAAGCATAGCATATCTAACAGTTAACTAGACAATCAAACTTGCGATTTCATTTAAGTTAGTGGGTCATGTCGTGCGAAAGGAAGAGTAACTGACAGTCATGTTAGGGCAGGTTATGATACCTACCTGTTTTACTGTGCTTCACTGACTATAAATATCTACCAGCGGATATTGTGAATCTCTCGGCGATTTTGTTTACAGGTTGATCACTTGCTGACAGGACAAAGTGATTGATAAAATGCATTATATAACCTGCATAGCTTTGTATTGTATCGAAACTAAGACTTCCAGTCTGCAAATATCACCCATTCATTTTATTGTCACACTAGTTGGCGTTTGAGTGGGCTAATTTATTTGGCATGTGTGTTTGAATGTCTTTCGCAACTGTCTTTAATTCCTTGCTGCCAAATTACAGGCAGGCCACCACAACAACACCGACACTAAACACATCATTGGTATGGAATTGAGGTCAGCTCGACTGACAATAGTGCCAATGTCAGAGTTTGACCTGGATTTTTGCTCTGACGATGTTTATAATCGTTGCATTAGTAATGTTCGTGCCGTAGATGGCTATTTCTTGACGACTCGCTGCGAGATAGCGCCAGCTATTCCACCTCAACGTAGGCCCTATCACTGGGTTGATATCACTCGCTGATAAGGAAACATTGTGTGTATTTGATAGCGAATTGTGTTTGGCCGTAATGTGAGTTTTTACGAGCTTTCCTGTGCGAGAAGAGTTCGTAAGCAGGCTGATAAAAAAATATATTTCCAAAATTAAATTATTTTCTTACTACATACTAAATTAGTTATAATTAGGTACTGTCATCTAGGTAGCAATTAAAGATAAAAAAAATCAATAATGATAAACTACCTATTTGGTGCCATACGTAAAATTGCGAATTAAATTGCGATTATTTTAAAAATCTTTTTAGTCTTGGTCTAAATATGACGTAATCCGCGTAGTTTTAGTAGGTATCAACCTTCGCACTAAAATCAAAATTTATTATGACCCAATCCATTATGTAGGTACAAAATTTACTGACAAGATTGTCATTAATAAAATAAATTTTAAAAAAATGTGTGACCTAAAAAGAGTTAAAATTACTAAAATTCGGTTCTAAAGTGTAAACTCTGGACCTGTAAACCCTCTTCACCCTTTATTCCGTGGGTAATTGTGCCCCATACAGACACCTGTCGATGGAAGTGAACAAGGCAACAGGCACAAAGCTGCACGTTGAAAGCGTCTTGTATCAACCACACCCATGGCTGGTCGGACCATACCAGCGCCATGATTCATGGACCGGACCAAACCGGACCAATATTTCGCACATTGTTAGCCCCGGGACAAACATTTACGTCAAATATAATTTAAACTCTCAAATGAAAAAGCTTGTACGTATCTACTCATATTAGTTTTAAAATAAATGTTCTATTTATGGCGCTACGTTATGTCCCTACAAAGTACAACCAAAATCGTATTGTTAGTTTCAATTCAGGATCCCACCAGGGGACGCGAGTTCTAAATGTTTAAAATATTTAGATTTTGGAATGTTTGGTAAGTTACCGATATTTGAAACAAATAAATTGATGCAACAAGTGTCGGAGGCATCAGGACCGATTTGACCTATTTCAAGAGATCACTATTATCTTTAACCCACTTCCGGTGGTTAGATGACACCAATTACCCGACGCCAGCTAATAATAGGAACTGTGTATTAGTTTGTTAGTAAAGTGCGTAATAGTCCCTTTTCAGGGTAACATCGCTTCCAGATTATTTTTTATGGCTTACGTATCACTGGTCGGTTCAATAGTTTGTAGCGATAGTGAACAAAAAGTAATAAAATACCCGTGCATTTTATTTTATGAGGGTAGGTAGGTATAATTTTTTTTTTATTTATTAGAAGCAACGCGTTTAGAAAGTACAAAATTACATCTTCAATCATCCAGGTAGGTACTAGGTAGATCATAGATGTATGAAACTCCAGTTTGTGTTCAAAGAAAATCGCAATCTTAATTTTTTTCTGTCTACCTACCTCTAAGTCGGTACCAACATAATATACGCTCCGCCAACAAACCTAAACATTGAAACGCTGTAAAAGACAACGGATTTCTGTATTGTATTCTCTTCTTGTAATACCCTGTAAAAGTTTAGATTTTATAATCGTACGTAACAGAAGCGGTTCAGACAAGACAAGATCTAAATTTTATGGAAGTACACCTTGCTGGTAGTGCTTCACCTACCTACTCACATCTATTCTGTCCATTGCCCAATAATCTTTTCTAGCTCCAATAAACGAAGTCTCAACTTTCTATCTGTCATCTATTACTTAGTTTTCTATACCTTCTGGACCGGGCTCGAGAGACCCGAGATCGATTCTCGGTCTTGTCAAGATGATACTTTTCTACCCTGGAATTCATGGTATAATACGCTCTTTCACGTCTCGGATTTTGTACCTACTATATTTACAATGAGTTACCCTGCTGAAAAATCTTAGCAAGATCTTGCTAAGATCTTGCCAAGATCTTAGCAAAATATTGTAAACAAGATCTTGCAAGATCTTGCCAAGATCTTAGCAAGATCTTGCAAGATCTTGGCAAGATCTTAGCAAGATCTTGCAAGAACTTGGCAAGATCTTGCAAGAACTTAGCAAGATCTTGCAAGATCTTAGCAAGATCTTGCAAGATCTTGCAAGATCTTGGCAAGATCTTAGCAAGATCTTAGCAAGATCTTGTACATTTTGCTGCCAAAAAAACGTTAAAATTTCATAAAAAAATAAAATTTTCTATATTTATGAATACTCATTTGCATTCGGGAAACATCTTCTGAAGTATTGGACAAGGTTTGATTACACATTTCAATTATAAAATCCCGTGGAACCGCCGTGTTTTGAACCTGCGATCTCGTGGTCCGTAGTCGAGCGTCTTACCGAGTAGGCCACCGGTGCAGACAAGACTTAGCTGCGCTAATAGTGATCATATTGAGTTTTCATATTTAAGTGAACATATTTATATTATTTAGTGGATCATTATATTGTTATTAACATGATAAAATAGGAGAAACGATAAATATTAAGATTTATTTATAAAGTAAATTGATCTGTGATATTTCCCCATAAAATATATCAGCTCACGCTCTGTAGTATAATTACTATAGTTTATTTTACTAGGTGATGTGGTGCAAATTTTCTAAGTCAATGAAGTAAAAATTCTGTAGTTTATATACCTTACTACTACAAATACTGTAGTAAAAAGTCAATGTAAGATACTTCAGAATTTACTAAACTACAATATAAATCGGCTATAGTAAACATACTGTAGATTACACTTTTCTTTACTACAGATGAGATACTATAGATTTTCAATGAAGTATATATACTACCTATAGAACTTACTATAGCAAACTTATTCTGTCTGTAGTCAAAGTACTCTAGCTACATACTTCGAATTACTACAGTGAAGTACGTTCCCTATAACTTTACTATAGAAAACTGCAGTATATATCGCAAGTAGTAAAAACACTATAGTACATACTTAGAATTATTATTATTATTTATTTATTTATCAACAATTACTACAGTAGGTCAAGTATATTTACTCCAGAGTAAAAAACAGTCTATTTCAGCGGTAGTAAAAATACTGTAGTTTATACTTTAGTTTACCATCGATACTGTAGAATTTACTTCAGTAATCTATGGTATTATGGAGTAAGTTTTTGCATGTACTTCAAGTACTATAGCACATACTATAGTTTACTACACGTTATTACATAATACTTTGGAATACCTACTTCAAAATATACTATAGGAAATTTTCCTAAGGGCCTTAGCAAGATCTTGAAAAAATCTTGGTAAGATCTTGGCAAGATCTTGGCAAGATCTTGGCAAGATCTTGATTAGGTCTTGTCAAGATCTTGATAAAATCTTATTAAGATATTACCAAGATCTTACCAAGATCTTGGTAAGATCTTGGCAAGATCTTGATTAGGTCTTGTCAAGATCTTGATAAGATCTTATCAAGATATTACCAAGATCTTGGTAAGATCTTGGCAAGATCTTGGTAAGATCTTAGCAAGATCTTGATTAGGTCTTGTCAAGATCTTGATAAGATCTTATCAAGATATTACCAAGATCTTGGTAAGATCTTAGCAAGATCTTGTTTAATACAAGATCTTGCAAAGACCTTACCAAGATCTTGTCAAGATCTTGGTAAATCCAAGATCTTGATAAGATCTTAGCAAGATCTTGGCAAGATCTTGGTTAATACAAGATCTTAGCAAGATCTTGCAAGATCTTGCAAGATCTTGGCAAGAATTTTCAGCAGGGTAGAGCTGAGCTACTATTTTGTGTTTCTTGTGAAAAGACAAAATTACGGTCCATTGTTTAAAGTTTATAATCTAATCCTTACCTTGGGCAATAATTATAAAACTTTTACAACCAAGGATGCCAACCAACGAAAAATCTTCCTCTTCCGAATATCATTTATTTAAAATAATTGATAAGAGAGAGAGACGTATTATTAAAACAAACGCTAATTACTCATAGATTTATTAGTTTCGAAATTAAAATTTGCCTCTTGGTTGAACATGAGTTCTGACTGACAGCGATGAAGTACGTCTCCAGCTTGTTGTCTGTACAAGGTCAGACGTTCTGGTCGGAAAATCCGCTTCCCATCGGGTTCAAGTCACGTGTTCTGGGGTCGTCTTAGACAGTGATTCTGGTAATAAATCGCGGCGAAGGCTCGACGTGATCGTTGCACCCTATAGTGTTGATGCACCGTGATACCTGATGCACTCGGCTGACGCGGCGGATTGCTGCGATCTTGAGGTGGTCAGTGACAGCAGTCGAGTGCCCTCGCAGAAGGTTGACCGAAATTATTAATCAGCCGCCTTGATGGTCTCGGCAGACAAGTACGTGAAACAGGGCTGTCGCTGGAGATCTTTTCAGACTTTTTCAGGACCTGGCTGTTTTTAGACATTTTTTAAAAACATAAATAGACAAACAGTATATTTTTCGGAAAAGGGAAGAATTACACTGGAACATTATTTATACAGGTTCCATACTTACAAGTTTTTACCACATTTTTACAAGTTTTTAATCACATTTTTGAAATACCTAATTCACTTCTATTTATTTAACACTGAAAAACTGTGGAAAACTAAGAAAATAACGTGTGCTATGAGTTTACTTGACTTTTCCAAACAATGTCAGAATTTTATTGACTTTTTCAGGCTTGATCCTAATAATTACAATGTTAGTAGACAATTTTCGACTTCATGGGGCTTCTTGCAAGTGACAACTCTGAAAAATCTTGATTGAAGATTGAGAGAAATCAACTATTTTGATTGGCTGCGCCCAAATCACCACTAGCTAGTGGAATAAGTTGACTTGAATGTTGATTTATTTGTTTGTACCTACGTGACTAGCTTAACTAGCTTGACAACAAATGATGGATGAGAAGCAAGATGGCTAGGTTAGTGATGTGATTTTATTTCAAAGTGTTCTAAAGAATGATTATGCAGAATAAGAATGTGTTGATTAATTAGAGAGATGGAAACACGAGAGAGGGTTATTCTTGTTGTTTATTACTACAATAACTATAATTGGTCTCTTATGATGAAATTGAAACTATTACAATAAAAATTGCAAAGGAGTATAATTAAGGTAAAACATGCACGCAAACTAAAAGCAACCTAACCTAACCTAACTTCAACCCTTACTATTCTACCAATGTAGGACCATGTAAGATACTACTTGATATATTGATATACTCGTTACTTTTCCAAACATTTAGATAATCCGTAGTGTTTCGAGGTGTTATCACAGTTCAGTAACATTCATCAATTAAAAAAAAAAAAATCGAAATTCAATTTTCAATCATGAAAACAATAATTTAATTCATTTTTTTTAAACTTAAAAAATATATTTTTTTAATTTAGTTTCTAGCTATTTTTATATTCATAAGCCAAGGCAAAGGAAAAGGCAGACTCGACGACAAACGAAACCAAAACGAATGTTAAAACAAAGTAAAGCAATGATGGAACTGGCGCATGATGCTGTACTCCGTGCATGGTTGATGTTGCAACACTTGCAGAGTGGAATAATGTCACGCAGCAGACTGCCACATGCTGCACGTCCAGGAGTGGGGAGGGGGGTGGGGGGGACATTTAGTCATGGGAACATTCACGACATTGGGCGGGGTTTCCTTCCTGAATCCTGACTGGGGCTTTTTCGTGGTATTCCCTCAGTCGATAGGCAAATGCTGGGAAGGTACCCTACTAATAGGCCACGACCGCCTCCTTCCCACCTTCTATCCTTGTCTACTCTTCACCATCATCTACCAATCATCATAATCATTCATCCGTCGCCATTAGCCTCGCTGCAGAACAGTGCGACGTTAAGCAAAACAATATGGGAAATTTATGCGGAAAATTTCATGATTTTTTCATGAAAAAATATTGATAATATTGAAAATATTGATTGATGAATGGATATTTTTTGTCTCCAAAGATGATAAAATGTGAGGGGGCATTGCATTTGAGTGCACAAATATATTCAAATTATAGACAATTACATCGTTTTGGAATTATTGAGAGTGAGACTACCTGAAAAGAACACAGAAAAATTGGTAGATTATATTTTGTTCCAATTGGCCAATTAGGTTTTCTCTGATTCTTGAGACATTTAAGTAACACGGTTGAAAAGAATATTAATTTTATGTGAAACCATTTTACAACCATTATTCTCTCGTTTCTCTTGTTGCAGCGGTAAGGCTGCTCGTTGTATAATAAGCGTCTATTATAGGTATATTTATAGATATTTGAACCCTAGTTGAACTACTAACGTTACTAATTACATATTCTTTATTGGCAATCTGGCATATTTATTATATCACAATTGAATAGTATTTGCATATAAGTTTATTTATCTAAACCGGCTAAAGTGCTGACCGGCTACGTTGCGTGTGCAATTGCGTGCAGTGCGACTTGGCTAATAGTCGGTGCAAGTATCGTGCAGGACAGACTGATAGTCGGTGCAAGTATCGTGCAGGACAAGTCTGATAGTCGGTGCAAGTATCGTGCAGGACAAGACTGATAGTCGGTGCAAGTGTCGTGCAGGACAAGACTGATAGTCGGTGCAAGTATCGTGCAGGACAAGTCTGATAGTCGGTGCAGGTGCCGTGCAGGATAGACTGATAGTAGGTGCAAGTATCGTGCAGGACAGACTGATAGTCGGTGCAAGTATCGTGCAGGACAAGACTGATAGTCGGTGCAAGTATCGTGCAGGACAAGACTGATAGTCGGTGCAAGTATCGTGCAGGACAGACTGATAGTCGGTGCAAGTATCGTGCAGGACAGACTGATAGTCGGTGCAAGTATCGTGCAGGACAAGACTGATAGTCGGTGCAAGTATCGTGCAGGACAAGACTGATAGTCGGTGCAAGTATCGTGCAGGACAGACTGATAGTCGGTGCAAGTATCGTGCAGGACAAGTCTGATAGTCGGTGCAAGTATCGTGCAGGACAAGTCTGATAGCCGGTAAAGTGTCGTGCAGGACAAGACTGATAGTCGGTGCAAGTGTCGTACTCGTGCAGGACAAGTCTGATAGTCGGTGCAAGTATCGTGCAGGACAAGTCTGATAGTCGGTGCAAGTATCGTGCAGGACAAGTCTGATAGTAGGTGCAAGTATCGTGCAGGACAAGTCTGATAGCCGGTGCAAGTATCGTGCAGGACAGGACTGATAGTCGGTGCAAGTGTCGTGCAGGACAGGACTGATAGCGACCACTGCAGCCATGATTGGAGGTAAGAGTAGGGCAACAATGTGTGAGCGCATCATTGTTGGATCAAGACTACCCAGGAATAGATTTGCGGAATCAATATTAAAAACTGGGGGAAATGATGGGGCTCTAAATTTATAATATTCTCTAATTTATCCTAAGTAGGTAATTCTGTAAATATTTCAGAGAAAATGATTGAGTCAAATTTGTCAATTAGTGCAATTTTGAGGCGTTACTTCAAGATCAACGTCAAATTTTTTATTTGATGTAGGTACACTCGGCCAAACATAAATTGATCGTTGATCAAATTTGAATGACTGCTGGTCATGTCCCATACCAATCAAAGCTTGTTATTATCATTGAAATGTGGGGTTACCTACTAGAAAACTACTACTACTACTAGAGTGAGAAAGGAGATCGCTTGGACTGACTTTGGATGGTGCAATCTAACATTTATCAGTCAATCAAATTTGATCAACGATCAATTTATGTTTGGCCGAGTGTACATATTATTACCTACTTAGTTAAGCTTTATCATGCTATCTAGATTAGATTTTTTAGATTAGTTTGGTTTAATCATAGAGATATATTACAGAGAGGGGTAACTACTGGTTAATGATTGACTAATTTTGAAAGATCCTTTTTCTCCATATTGGAAATATTTAATAATTCACTGCCACTGAAATGGAAAATTAATTCGGAAGGCAGTGAAAAAATTACTTTGAGCTGTCAAATTTTAAACTTACTAGAAACACGTTTTTAACTTGAATCAGAAGACTATTACAATATCTTGTTTTTACTGTACATTTATTTGTTCTGTGTTGTTTGTTACTGTGAAGTATGCACTGAAGGTTAGTACAAAGTAACATTCAAGTCTCTTGCCAACAACATTACAATCGAGGGGGGTGCCATTTTTAAAGTAATTTTTGAAATAATCTCCAAGATGGTGGCTGAGCATGCTCAGATCTACCCTGACAATGTAAATCGCATCATACCAAGGCTGGCTATCTACTTGCCCCTCTCTGTAAGTATATGAATCTCTATGGTTTAATGGCGCGTCAACGACGAGGTTATATTGCGCACATTAATTGATATATTTAACTTTGTTGATCATTATTGGAGGGCAACGGGAGGGGGTCGACCTAACGGGCCCGATCCGGGGGAGTCCAGCACTGGTGGGAAGGCCAGGCCGGAATGGGGACGGACCGGGGGGTGTGAAGATTCGGGCCGGCTGAACCCGATTTCAGGGGGATCACCATCTCGAGGGGGGAGGCCGGCCCGTGGGGAGCGCAAATTCAAGGGAGGGCATGGTTAGGCCGACCCTGGCTGCTCTTGGTCTGGGCCTCACCACTGATCTGTCCGGCATGGGTAACCCTTACACATGAGCATATGCTCGCCGGCGTAGCTGCAATGGATCATTGGCCAACACAAACCCCACCACCGCGATAAGGTGACAGCCGTCGGGGGGATCATGCTATCTATGCAGGTAACTACATGATAGATTATGTTGCAAGTGTCAGTGTTTAACCGCGTTTTTGTAGTAATTTACAAGTAATTTTTAGTTGTAACGTAGCCATGCTATCGTTGAGGGGGGGGGGTCATTCTATGCTTTACCATGAGTCTCGACTTTGCGACTGTTTTTGAAAATAACCAGTGATGTAATATTTTTCAGTTTTTGTGAGGTCAGACCTGATCTATATGGACAGTGCTGCCACCTATTGCACTAATTGACTCAGTAATTGCCTAATTGAATCGAGCATTGAGCAATTATGTTTCGCTAATCATTGAATATAATAACGCGCCTTGACAGTAAACTAGCCTGGGGCTCCTTTTTTATGGTGTGGCATAATCTATTATTTGTACCAGAGAAGAGGAATGAAATCCACATAAAAAGAGGCTGTATAATCATTCAACCGTTGCCATGAGCCTATACAGAACAGAACTGTTTTGGCAACCACAACGGTAATTTGAATTTGTTATCCACAAAAGAAGATATTTTTTTGCTTGCAGTATAGCTAAAAATATAGTATTCGGGCCCCCGCAGGGTATTTTTCAGGGCCCCTTTACCGTTTTTTTAAAAAATATAATATGCATCTTAATTTGTGTTAATTTTTTTAAATACTTCATGACACTTTTTGAATTATTGTAAATCCAGTTGCGTGATAAAAGCAATTTTTTAGTATGTATAGGAAATAGTGGAAGGTAGTATTACCAAATATTATAAAATCAAGTCCGATTGGGTCTGGAGGCCCTACAACAATACGCGGGTTCGGGCCACTCGGGCCCGGAAAAATTTACATTAATTGTCGCCGATATGATATTTTAGGATTTTTGATTTGCTACTATTTTCTTTACTGTCGTTTTTTTTTTGTTTTTATGGTATTCATTCAATCCCAATTTTCGCCTCTCCCCCCCCCCCCCCCCCCCCCACCCTTGACTGCGGGGCATCGAAGTTACTCCAGTACTTAGCTTCCCAGCGGGCCTCGCGACTGAGGAAAAAGGTCGCGCTCTGGTCATGCATGTTGCTCTGCACTGACAGATGATGATGAGGATGATGATTATGATGATGATGATGATGATGATGATGATGATGAGGATGATGAGGATGATGATGATGATGATGATGATGATGATGATGATGATGATGATGATGATGATGATGATGATGATGGTGATGATGATGATGGGATGACGCTGACAAGACCGCGCTACGAACACGGCTTTGTGTACTTCTCTCGAATCCACGTCGCTGCACGCCAACTCAAACATAGATTCAATGTAATGAAGAATACAACATGCTTATTTCACGGCTCGATGAGAATACATAATATAATAAATATACTGCAACCTTGACACGCTTGCTAATTGTTTCCACAGATAATTATTGTGAAAATGGCTTGCGTAGAGAGAGAGAAAAACAAGTGTTGGTTTTTTTCTCTTGATAAAGAAGTAACCATCTGAAGTGCTCATCCGAGGTTGCGGATGAGCCACGGATGTCGGATGTACGGCGATTCAAATGCACATTTTAAACAGTTTACTTGGAATTAATTTGTGTGGGGGAAAGTTTTCAAGTAGGCCATTACACCTGCTTTTAAAAAACGTCTCAAAACAAAACAACAGGTGTATATCACGTCGCGGCTGTTTCTGATCTGATTTCTAATATATATTCTCAGAGCAAGTTGGCTCAGGTGACATCGTCCTGGACGTGCACTCCGGAGGTCCAGGTTCATTTTCTCTTTTCCCAACTTCACAATTCTCGGGATTTCTCTCAATCGAGAATCAAATTTTGGAAAGGCTCTATTATACTTGTCCAAACTACTGGTTTACACATATTATTTCCTTTCATTCTATATTATCTAGCTCATCTGGAGTCTTTGAATGTTAAAAGAAATAACAAATAAAGCGGAACCAGCCCTTCTTAGTTCTTAGGGCCAACAAAGGCAACCACCGAAGCATGCTTCGTCACACCAACTGACTCTGAAAAAGCTACGGTATATTCAGTTTTTACTGTAAAAATATCCTTGTAAAATCCTTGTAAAAATATTGTATACCAATGTAGGTAACACGTTTTTTCTTCTTATCTGTACATTTTATAGAGATTGTCAATTGTCAATTGACGTGATTGTTAATGGTTTTACTTACTATTGAATATTTTATACTCGAAATTAGATTTTCTAACAGAAGTCGCGTCAAGCTCAACTATTGCCTACACAGATCTCATGTGCAACACTGCAATTGCTCTGCTATCGCCTTCCATGTGACCACTACTTTCAAATCACAAGTTTCGTACATGTGCATAAATATCACGAAACTTTCAACCAAATCCTGCATCTAACCTAACCACAACATGCGCCCATTAATCATACGTCGCCCATTTGCCACTATTTTTATATAGGACACGAGAATCAAGTAATTTCGCGTCGGCGCCTGTTATGATTCGGACATACTTTTTATTTTAGTAATAATGTTTAACGTCACAATATTCTAAAACTAGGCTAGGGAAATGATTATGAAGAATATGCAAGACCGGACGGTGGCAAGGAGGATATCGTGACCTATTAGCAAGGAACCCACCCATCATTTGCCTCTGGACTGAGTGAACGATGGTCAGAAAGGGGATCGAACCTGGGAGTCATGAGCCAACTTGCTACCTCGGTGGTAATGATAGCATCAGCTTGTTATTTCATTGTTTGACATTTTGCAACCAGATTGTTATGCTTCGCGGCGATATTATTGAACCTTAAATAATTGCCAATAACTATTAATAACATGTTTATTATTAATTATTTCTATCATAAATGCCCCGCACTGTAGACTTGACTGTACAAAACATATAGTACCTAGGTAATTGCATGGAAAGCGGTCGATGACATCTGGAAATTATAAAAATTGCGCGAATCGTATTAAACTAGCCTCTTTCAACGTTCTTTTTACATTAAGAAATCCCCCCTCCCCCATTTGAAATGTATCCCTGGATACCCGCAGTAAATGTGTTGTTACTTATTCTCTTCATCTTCAGACCTGGGAGATACAACTATATTCTAAGACTGATTTATAACTAAATGCATTTTAGAAGGAAAATCCTAGGGAAAATCTAGGCAACCCACGCAAGTCACAAATGTCAGTGCTATTTCAATACGGAAAATTGAACGTGTGCCAATTTCATGTTTTAAATACACATCTAATCTATCAATAATTGCAGAATATGATTTTCAACGAAATAACAAAATACGTTCAGAAAAGAATACATTATTCGCGAAACCATCAAAGAAGGTACTATTTTCAGTCCCACAAAGATGACTGTTAGGTAAATGTTCTTGAATGGTATTTATCTTATTTCGATGTCTAATTAGAAGACAAGAGAAATGCATGTCTAAACCAAGCTGTTGTGATGCATCTGGATGCTGAAGATGTCGAGATCGTTTCATGAATTATAAATAGAGCGATCATTCGTTGCATCACGTTGTGCAAAAGTCGCCGTCAACTTGGCGCGAAAGTCAAGCAATTGCCAGCAGTAAGGTGACTGCTCTACCTCAACGTATGAGTTCACGATAAGGTGTTCGAAAATATTCTCGCCCTCTTCGAATATGAAACGTGACAAGAATTTTGTTGGGTAACTTTGGGTAGCTCAACTTCCTCAACTTTCCAGCTTAGCTTACCGGCAATTCAAGGACGTGTGTTCGAATACCACAGTTGGCAAACATTTTCAATTTGCAGATTATATTTTATATAATCACCACATCTGAGGTAATCAGAAAAAAACACATTCATACCTATACCACGCATAACAGAATTAAAATTCGACATTTGTCACATCGGTCTTAGAATAAGCTGCAAATTTGCACAAATGTTCTTCGCCACTTTACACATCCACCATTAAAAAAAACTTCGCCGGAAGGCACCCAAAAAACCATATTGCAACTTTATAGAAGATAGTCCTTATTTTGCTATTGCTATTAAAAAAAATCGTAAAAGGGTCCCTACCTACAGTACGTTCTACAAGGACCTTTCAGCGCCTGAGGGCAAATGCCAAAATACAAATGCCAATAAAATGTTGCATACACCTCAGAAATGTGGATTTTCTTTGGTTATCTATTGTTATGAGGTGAGGAAGAGGTAGTGTCAGAAAACTAGCCAAAATTAGTGTGGAAAATAGGAATTCTAAATGGAAAATTAATAGATTTTTCGCTGTTGCAAATTCCTTGTAGAACGTACTGTAGCTCGACATAAAATACATAAATGAGGTGCTCAAGTTTTGTAATTTATTTTTTTACATCTTGAATATTCCTGGTGTTGAAAAGTTGTGACCCTATTTCGTAATGATCTGGCCGGAGAATGTAGCGCACCCACCGGGTTTGGTGAGAGTAGTGGAGGGGTAGGTATGATCTGGCCGGAGAATGTAGCGCACCCACCGGGGTCGAGGGGTAGGTTCTGTGCGGGTCCGCCGCGGCGCGCCGGCGTCGGCGTCGGGGCGCTGGATGAAAGCGCGAGTGAGAGGTCAGGTCGCGGGTCAATATAGCGCGATATGGGCCGCGTCCAGGCTGCAATCAGGTCACTGGGACAACTCATTATTGCCCCCGGCGAACGCGCCACTTGTATCCCAGCGAGGGTAGGAATGGTTTTGTGAAATTAAACCCACTTGCTGAAATAAATTCAGCAGTCGGTTTTTTTTACAATGATTGATGACTGTAATAGGCTTTTCTTTCTAACGATGCCAATGCCTGGCTTTGAAGTCGTGATTACGTAGGTAGTGTTTGACTTTAGACTCACATTTCTGTAATTGGAATGAATCTAGAAATGTCTTGCAAACTGCTATGAAGTTTAGTTCATATTTTTATGGCAAAACGTTAAAGTGAAGGAGAGGAAGCAAAACGGGGGGGGGGGGGGGGGGGGGTCGGTAAAAATAATTCATAATGCACACGTACTGCACTCACTTTTCATAAACGTAAAACCGCCCAGTTCCCATGGCCTTGACGCATCTTTTAGAGTTGTAGTTATATACCTGTCTATTAAATTTGATATTTCTTGATAATAATGATGTATTCGAAACTCTTGAAAACTCGCTGCCGAGGAAATTACCAACTATCGATGTTTTTTACGATTTCCGAAACTGTTGGTTCTGTGCTCACTTCTTCGGTGTATCTGTCTGTTGAGGTGATTTAATGATTTTTAAAAACGTGATTCATGGAAATCGTCCATCAGGGAATTTATTTCCAGCAGAATCGGTTCAGTCATACTAAATTGTAATGCCGCGATAACATTCACTTGCAGAATGTATTATGCCCTAGATAGAGGGCTTGAAGAGCTATCAACTGCCATGGTGCTGTAATATTAGTAATGTGGATCAATAGGCTGGGCGAGATTGTCAGCCGGGGCCTCCTCAGCTCTTCTGCACGGCGAATGTCACTGATGACAGTGAACAGCTGGCGTCCTGTACCTCAATTAGGAAGAAGCTCGCGAAATAAAAAAGCGTTTATTTCGCAGGCTTTTTCTATAATACCATCGTCAGAATGTTTCACTAAAATTGCCATCAGGATCACAGTTTTTCGGTTGTCGCAAAGTTGAAAAGCAGTAGCTGCGGTCACACTGTCAGATGTACCACGTGAGAAATACTTATTTGGATCAAATAAATGATTTGAATACGAGACGAATAGACATTTTATTTAATCCAAATAAATTATCTTTGATATTAAAATTGAAGTTAGAGAGATAGTCCAGTAATTGTGTGATTATACCCACCACTAATTGCAACAGAAGGTTTCAATACTATTATCGATTCAGAAAAATGTCCTCTACAACATATCCAAAATCGCTCAAAATCGCTGTACGGAAAAAGGGTTTTAATTACTTTTTAAGTTAATTTCCCATGTTAATTCCATCTTCCGAAATAGATGTTTTTCATGTAACTCCGATTTTGACGAAACTTGGCAGAATTGTTCGCCATTCTAAATGAACACAAATAGCTCTCTTAGCGTTTTCCTCTAAATCTCATCGTTTGGGAAATATGGCTCATTGAAAAGTCATATTTTAGTCAGTTTTCGACGATTTAGGTCACTTTGAGTGTAATTTGACGTTTTGCGAGGTCCATATTTCCCAAACGATGAGATTTAGAGGAAAACGCACAGAGAGCTATTTGTGTTCATTTAGGATGGTGAACAATTCTGCCAAGTTTCGTCAAAATCGGAGTTAGGTACATTGAAAAAAAGTTTTTTTTGCAAGATGGAATTAACATGGGAAATTAACTTAAAAAGTCATTAAAACCCTTTTTCCGTACAGCGATTTTGGGCGATTTTGGATATGTTGTAGAGTACTCTTTTCTGAATCGAACGGTACCAAAAACGCTTCTGTTGCAATTATAGTGGTGGGTTATGCTGATTTTCTCACTAGAATATTACTGGACTAAGAAGTCTATATATTTCAAGTAAAAATTTATTTGAATACGAGCCTAGACAAATACATCCAATAAGTATTTATCTCGGTGTATTGTGTCACAGACAGCTTCGGATTGGACTATTTCGTCTAGTTTCATAACTGTTCAAACTCTCCATTTGAAAGTTTCTTTGTAATGTCGTACATAGTTGATTCTAGCTTTGGACATATTTTGACGAGAGTTTCTTCGGATTGGACAATGTCTACTTGTCATGGGGTTAACCTGTCGCATAGTTTCTCGATTTGATTTTGAAACGCCGAGATGATGGAATATTGCGTCGGATTTGCTCTCATCTCGTCATCAATGATCGTACAGAATCCGAGAGCTGAATATAGCTTGGCCATGGCCTGGTTACACACTGGGCTACCAAACTACCGCATCGTGTAGTAGGAACGAAACGTAGAGAACTAAAAAACATTGTACTACCATTGACGGTAAATCAGCAGTCAATGATTGTCAAACATTTGTGGGCGAGAAGATTTTTAATGTCAAAATGTCACTGGTTTTTTAGTGTACAGCTCTGACGTAAACTTATACAATTTTCGATTTGATAATTGCAGAGCTTCCACTGAAATATTCCACTCTATGTCCACTTCTTTTTACCACTTTTTTCATTAAACTATTCAAACTGCCACTAGCCATTTCGTTCTTTTTTCGACATTTTTCGTACATTCTAAAAATTAGGTACATGAGCTTTAGCAATCTTGAAGGAATACTGAGTGGGAGCCTGCGGTATTAATTTCAATAATTTTATACTGATATCTATTAACGATTATTTATGATTAAAAATCGATTGCATAATATTGGTCACTTTCATACCCCTTTTACCAGATCTCGCAACTATTTAGTATTTTACTTTTTTTTTTATCAATATTTAAGTCAATATGAGTTCCTTTTATGGACGATCAAGAGAGTGGAATATAATGTAAAGCTCCATATCAGAGTTCTAATGAATACTTAATTTGATTTGAATTCCATAAGTTCGTTTATCCGCATCATCAACGGAGCAAATGTTCGTTTTTAATTTAGGTCCACTATTTTGGGGTTGGTCGGGAATTTCCTCAGTCGTGATATAAAAATAAACTGATCTGAATCGGAATAATTATTCATAAATTGTTTATAAACAGAATATTTATTCTGTTCTGATCTGAAAATCTGAAATTACTCGGAGGAGTCGTCACGAATAGGAACGAATTCCTAACATCCTCATGCCCTTCTTCATCATAGTATACCTACTCAGGAAGCGCGATATGGCATTTTTTATATATTTTTTTTAAATTGCTAAAATTGCGATGATCTTCAATGAGGATCGGTTTTGTAGAAACATGCAATCTTTCGAAGGCTTTTTATATATAGGTCATGTTGATAAATACTAATTAATCTGTATACTACAGTACCTTTTCATGATAAATGAACATTACTACAATTAGCTTTTGAAACCCTACTATTAGCAAATAGTGTTTTTCCCCGCAATTGTCCGTGACTGTGGTGTGTGTTCCTCATGGCGCCCCTGGCGTCGCGTTACCGCGTAATAGTTAACACAGTGACCCACTAGCCTTGGCACCACTTTCGCTTGCTTGAATCACTGCTATCGATCATCGTCCGTCATCGCAGCACCATGTCTAGAGCATGTCGTAACAATGTGGCTCGAAAACATGCGAACGTCGCCTCCCCAGTCTCGTGGCGGTCCGAATAGTGTGCGTGGCTCGTGGGGGTTGTTACGCACGTGCGTAGAGGAAATGGAGACATTTTACACGGATTTTAACTCGAATTGGGGGGGGGGATGCCCCATGGGGAATATGTTGATAGTTCCTTGTCCCCCGGCTAATTTGTCAACTTCACCATCCCCCCACGAGAGATTTTAAAACAGCACTATGTACTTCAAAATAATATAATTTCCAGAGAATTTGTCAATTTTAGCTCATAGCCGCCATTTGTCGAGATGAAAATTGACTTCAAAGTCAAAATCGCGACAAAACGTACTAAATTCATTTCTGAAATTAAAAAAAAACGGGGTTTTGCGCCCCGGATCCCCATGTTCCTGAGGGGCCCTCCCCCCAGGAGCCCCATTGACCTGGTGATTTTTTGTTTTAATTTGTAACAATCCCCCCGGTGACCGACTTCCAAATCGACCACTACTCGTTAAGAGAAAAAACGTATTACTTCAAATTCCTAATTTTTAAATTAAAATATTTTGTATAATTTTAGCAAACTATTTTTAAAAATAGCACGTTCAACCAAATTCCTAACGCTATATTTTACATTCCTCGGGCGATTTATCCCCTCATTAATTCAGTTTTTACGTGAGAAAGCCTCGCAAAACTAAAGGCAATATTTCGTGTCTGCGATATTCGATGTCTTCTTGACAGCTGATATGTGGAGCCACATTCACACCTCGTGCCATTGCGAAATCATCGAATTGATCTTCTAATGCTGTCTCCTACTCGCGGGGGTTCTGTCCCGCTCAGTTCGTGCCTGTAGTGTGAACATGATTGAATAATAGCGCTGACATGACATTAAGGAGGCGGCAGGGGGATGACATTTCACTTATTCAATTATTAAGGAAGCGGAACCCGAATCAGAAGACCTGGTTTGGTTATGCATTTTTTATTAGTCCAGATTGTAAAATGTTTTAATATAGAACTTAGTTCTGGAATCGTGTCAATGTTACGCTGCTTATTATCATATAAATTCAATATTTTGTCAGTCGCCCCAATACACGAAACTGCCATCATTTTTACGATCTTCGTGTTTCAGTCCAAATCAAAAGTACTACAATATTAATTCTAAAATGTAAATAGGCCACGTACCACGAGAGAAGGGGGAATTGAATCTACATAAAAAAAGCTCGATTCCTTAGGGAACCTGTCCTCCCATGGAGCCCATTCATGTGGCTTATCGTATGTTTATTGATTTATTTATGTTTATTGATTTATTTTGAAAACTATCTAAAACAGATTTCCGTTATCTCTCTCGTTTGTTTCAATATTTCAGAATTCCAAAATTACGAGCTGTACAAAAAACAAAGAAAAGATCAAACGAATATTATATGTTTTAATATATTAGTATTTCAGTTAGTTGTTTTGTTGTAAAACGTTGTATTTCTGAGCGTCGAGAGTGTGCGTCGCATTCGATCGTCGTCATCTCATCGCACACATCGATCGATCAGCATTCGGCATATCATTGGCCTAGATAAATCGCACTCGAGTCTTTGAGTGTGTATAGTCAATAGAAAAAGTGTCGCGCTAGTCGATAGTAAAAATCGAAAGTGACCCAGTGACCCACTTCGGCGATGACAGTGGCACTACTTTCAGTTTCACTCGAGCTGATAACCGGCGTCTCTCCCCTCCGCCCCCCCCACTCCCCCCGCTACCCCGCCGGCGCCCACGCGCGCGGGTTAGAGGCGCAGGCGTCCGGGCCCCTGGGGGGTGGCGTTCAGTGTCGATATCTTCTAACCCAGATATGTGACGACTAAATATAGATGGGTTTAAAGTAAATCTTACGCTCATTGCGTTGAGGCTAAGCGAGTTGACCTATTTGCCCAGTTGATTTTAGACAACAATTTAAAATAAATGAAAGATGGTTTGCAGTTGTCTCTGCATTTACATACCTGCTTATCTGGGGGTGGATACTTCATCTTATTTGATATAAATAAATGGGATGAAACTATTGTTGATACCAGCTTTCATAATCATTCATCGATATTATTAAAAAAAAAATTACTATTAGAGGGGCTGTTTTATTTTAGAATCTAGTTTTCTAATGATTGATTTCGTTCCATATTTTGGTGATTCGACAGGGTTATTTCGCGTCTGGAAATTTTATGATGATTGATTACGAGATAGCTATCATCGTGGCTTATTAGTAAAGTATTCTCATAATATTAGTGGATTTCATTATATTTTGACTGAGTATAAATACGGTATAAACTCAGTCAGAATGGTCCGGCAAGGCAATCAAATCTGGACTTCCATATTTATTTTTATTTTACCGTTTGGATTTTTTTTTTTAAGAAATGTTATTCGAATTTGAAGATAACGCTATAAGTTACATTCGGATGAAACTGTGATAAACAAAGTTTAATGTTGAAACATATCTAATTGCTTTTTTCAAGACTTGTAGCAATGTTTTCTAAAAACCGAGGAACTTTTCTGAAAGCTCATAAAAATCACTGCAAGCGACAACTTATTCTAATTGTTTTCGAACGTTTTTCCCCTGTACCTTGCATATTCTGAAGTATCGCAAGCGAATGAGTACAGGTTGAACACTTGTAGGTCAATCTTACGGTCGCTGCGTCGTCGCTAAGCGAACTGACCTATTTACCCAGTTGCCCCGCACAACAGTTCCCGATCTAAAAGATGTTTCTACCAAACACGGCGCTCGAGTGCTGTGATGTGTGTTACGTCACGCCGCGGTTTGGTAATGTTGGAACAAACATTGCGACATGATTGGCACATGTTTACCTGATGCCCACAACATCGAGGATCCACAATCACATTCACAATGCCTGTTCGGTGTTCGGTGGAAACCAGTACAAGATAACCACAGATGTTAGTGTCAACTTATAGTAATTTTATGTCATGGGCCTATTAATCGTTTTATATGTGATTATAGCCGACCACATTTGGATTAAGATTGGCCATCAATTTAATCTGGCTTAATTGATAGCGCCATCTGCACAACTGGCCCTGAATATAATAAAAAAATGAGAGAAATATAAAATATGCCACCCAAAACGCCATAATCTTTTAATAATCGGCTAAATAACTAATCTTACACCGAATTGTGAAGAACCTATCAATATTATTACAAATCAAAATATTTTCTTGAAATAGTGCGTAGGTTGAAGTCTAAACTTCGCTGGTAATTTCCCAGTTGCAATAAGTGTCTTATACTTTTTGCTCAATATCCCGAAATTCACATTTTGCAACTAAATACTGGCTAATCTTTGATTTATTTTATATAAAATATCTATAAAACTCACATGATGGCCCAAGACATTATTTTTGTGTGTGTTTTAAAATAGTTGATGTCTAAAAACACACCGCAAATCGCGCGTAGATATTTCATGAAAATGGAACAAAAAAAAATGACATGGAATCGACGTCCTGTACAGTTTTTATGTAAATTTCGTTCCCGAATTGATGAGAAATCGTCCCGAACGCCTCCAAGACTATTGTGCAAGTCGGCAACTACGCGTCAGATCGTCGGCTGTCGGCGCGTTCTAAATCCGCGCTCCTCGGCGGGTGTCGCAAGCCGCAAGTAGGTCTAGTGCAGTGGGGAAGTGGGCCAGAGCCTTGGACGCCGACGTCATGGGGACCTTGTCGAGCCGAATAGTTGGCGCGCGCGAGTGACGGACGAGGGGTAGTGTGGAACTGTGTCTAGTTCAGCCGCGAATGTGGGTCAGGAGGCCCAATGTGCGAGGCCGTCGTGACGTAGAGCGGCCGTGGAGGCGCTCGGCTGGTCGCGGAGAATGATAACGAGACGGGACTTCATCTGCGGTGAGGGTTTTTCCTCGTGGAGATTTAGACTTTCGATTGACATTTGCCGGTTGAAAATTATCGATGTTGGACGGCGACAGGAATTTTGTTAGGGTGGGCAGTGGCCGGCGGATAATTATTTCGGGTGGGCCTAACTTTTTTAATTTTCCTCGGAGAGTAGACTGGTGCTATGTTGAAAGGAAGCCATGCCCCGCAGGGCGTTTTTCTGATTTTTAAGACAATAGAACGAATTTGGGGCGCTGAAAATATTACTTGCATGTAAAGTTACCAAATAAGGGTTTGATCTATACATACAGACACAACTTGAATCGGTGTAATTTTAGAAAATTATTCTATCTGTGTTATTTTATTATTTATTTCATTAAATTATACACAAAAATTAAAATGCAATGACACTAATAAAAGGATCTTCGATTATTTTTGGGTGGGCAGTAGACAATTTTGAGTGCTGCGGCGCCGTCCCTGTTGGTCTAGGGAAGAAAGTTTATTTGTCGGGACTTGCGGCAGTCCGTGACTACGGGTTTCCCTTAGTCATGCTAGGGTGCTATTAGACCACGACCGCCTCCTTGCCATATTCCATCATGATCCTCTCTTCATCATTATCTCCCCATTATCATGGTAATCTTGCATCCGCCGCCATTAACCTAGTTCCAGTACTGTGCGACGTTAAACCACACGGATTTATGCCGGGACACATTTTTGTGTCAGGTTTCTTTTGTTTGTAAGACACAGTTCTTGATATATGTCGTGGAATTAACTGTAAAATCATACTTTTTACGTATAAGGAAAAATTCTAGAAAACTTTTTTCTTTTAAAATGTTTTCTCATTAGGCGGTCCCACAAAAGTTTTCAACTCAAGGTTTCTTAGTTCTACTTGTCGATGCGTACCTAGTGGCCTGTGACGTCATTATCTCGGTTACCATGGCAACTGTGATCGCGGGACTCACGAGGCAATTGTTGCCTGATTCTGACGTCAGACGTGGCCCCAGACTCGCGTCATTTGACCCGCGCTGTGACGTCATGGTCTAATCGGGTACGAGCCGTGATTATTGTGACTTCAAGAGACTGCTCGAGGATTTGTACTCCCTCTTTGCATACGTATCACGAAACATAACTGACCAGTGAAATACAATTAAGGGGCGAAACACACGGGGCGACTTTTAATCGCTCAGTCACGCGATTTTGCGCCCTGGGGAGTTTTAGACGCGCGTCTTTTGCGCGTCTCGTGTGTTCGCTCCTATAAGACTCAATGCTACCTAACTGCAAGCGTCTTTTAGTCGCCGCGACTGAGCGACTGAAAATCGCCCCGTGTGTTTGCAGCCTAAGAGTCGACAGGTCTCGGCGAAAATTTCGATTCCGTTGTAAAAAAAAAATCCTAGAAATTCATGAAAATGCATTAGCTCTAGGTTGTACGTGACATTTGTGACATTTAATCGTGTGTTGCATGTTGCATGTACTGCTGTGAAGTAAGTTGTTTTAATTCAAATATTGAAAACCACAAAAAACCATAAAAAGGCGGACCCTACTTTTTTCTTAACGGCTTGACCGATTGATTTAAAAATTTAACAGCAGATATAGAATAAATCTGTGTCTCTAGTGATCCAAAAAAAATGTTTTTTCTCGTTTTGAGAAAGTACATGGGCAATATGAGTCTTTTTGGCACCTGTGCCCAGAAATAACTAAAC
Organism: Leuctra nigra; assembly: GCA_934045905.1. NCBI lineage: Eukaryota > Metazoa > Arthropoda > Insecta > Plecoptera > Leuctridae > Leuctra > Leuctra nigra. Next base: position 26,005,989 of record OW203764.1, read on the forward strand.
AAAAAATAAAACATTGGGACCACTAGAGACACAGATCTACTCTTTATCTATAACCTGTGAAAATTTGAAGACAATCGGTAAAGCCGTTTAGAAAAAAAGAGGCCGCCTTTTTGTGCTTCATAAAACATGGATTTCATCAAGTATCGTAGTCTCTTAAATGCAATAATGCTACTTTCCAATATTCCTCTACATATTTCCATAATAAAAAGAGGATCCACATCTAGATTTGCATTGATGATGGAAATGATAACTTCGAACTAATAAAAAGCGTGTATTGCGCAATCGGACTAATTGTTGCTAAACATCGGCATGTATCAGTGCTATAGCAATTACCTTCATGATAACGAATATATTTTGTAATTTATATTGCATATTTATGTTTTATTTATCTTTATTACAAAAGAAGAACACTCATAATACGCGCTGGATGAATGATAATGGCCCGTTAGATGATGATAATGACGTGTTTCCAAATGAGCTTAGTTCGGAGGCGGTCTTGGCCTTTGTAAGGAATATTGCAAGAATCTATCTCTAGACTGAGGAAATTCACTCAGTCAGGAAGTACTGCTGCTGGAATAGAACCAGGTCCTCCCGAATGACGATAGTTCTTTGTTTGAACTCTCTAAGTATACCTCCAACCTAAGAAGTTGTATTGGAAGTTTTCTTCAAACTAATTAAAAACCTTATTGGAGAATCTACTCTTAGCTAATTCCAGACCTTTACTCCAAGCTAATGAATTACCTTTATTATAACGAAGTCTTCTTCAAACTAATTAAGAGGGTTGAGTAATGAGCGTGGCCGTGAAGAGTTTTTTAATCGATTTTTATCAATATCTTTTACCAATGTAATTGTTGACAAAATAGGGCAATTTGTACGAGTATTCAAAACAGTTCAATGAAAAAACTTCATAGTTTGGAATAAGTTATTAGTTTTATTTTGTCCAACAGATGTTTAGTGGCATAATTTTACTAATTTTCGGGCACTAAACGTCGTAGGACAAAGTAAATCTAATGAACCATTACAATCCATGGAATTATTTTCATTGAACTGTTCTGAATACTCGTACAAAGCCTTATTTTGTTAACAATTACATTGGTAAAAGATATTGATAAAAATCGATTAAAAAACTCTTCAAGGTCAAACTCACTACCCAGCCGTATGGAAGACTAAGCAAACTGAAGACTGGTCTTGGCTTTGGACGACGTACTCTCTGCGCCACGTGAACCGGGCTATAAGCGAGGAGTTGTTGTCCACGTTACACGACGTCATCGCCACGTGTCCGCGCCCTCCACGTGCTCGTCTCCACCTGCTGTCTTCTCTCCGTGTGCCACTAAGTCGGCTCCACAAGGCCAAGAGAAACCGAACATCCTGATCCTGATCGTATACCTACACGTGTGGCGGGAATCGTTCGCCCTCACGCTTTCACCGTCCCATCGTCGTCGTCGTCGTCGGCCCGTCGTGCTCAAGACAAAGTACAACATGCTGTAATGCTCAGTACACGATTTGATTTGAGAAATTAATTGAGGATTTGTATGTGAAGAAACATTTCATTTTTTTTTATATATATTATACGTACTTGGGTTTTCAAGTTTCCCGTGGCATTGTTTGCCACCCTAGTACAATCAGATCAGAAATAATCAGAAATTAGCTTTTAAAATAGAATGAATACAAGAAAACCGAGCTGTCTCCGAAAAATATAGCTGGAGTTTAGATTTGAGAAATTAATTGAGGATGTGTATGTGAAGAACATTTCATTTTATGTTTTTTTATATCATACGTACTTGTGTTTTGAAGTTTCCCGTGGCATTGTTCGCCTCCCTAGTATAATCAGATCATAAATAATCAGAAATTGGCTTTTAAAATAGAATGAATACAGGAAAAACCGAGCTGTCTCCGAAAAATATAGCTGGAGTAACCCTTGTGTTCGTCAAGCCCGAGGGCCTTATTCTATAACTTATAAAATTCCCGATTCTGCTGGAATTCGATTCGGTGCAATGTTAATCATATGGCCGCGAATCGGATTCCAACAGAATCGGGAATTTCAAAGTTATAGAATAGGGCCCCGGGTTTGATTCCCGCTTCCTCCATTTCCAAGACACAAACTGCCAGGGACATCCTCTCGAACTCCTTTCGTCTGATACTGATCAATAGCTGTCAACTCGTCTATAAGCCCTATATTATAACCGCGTGTCGTGCGGGCTGCCTAGCGCACTGGGGGCGCTCCGAGAACGCGCTCATCGGAGTGTGAACTGTGTCAAGGTCCCTGGACACACAAAGAGTCGAACCAGAGACCGCAGCCGATTCCATCACATCGTGAGGCCTTGGGCGTTGAGCACGGCTCAGTCCACAGCAGCGACACAGCTTTCGATTTCACGTCTCGGTTAGCTTCTCGTCCGCCGCGCCGCTGCGGAGGAGAGCACAAAACCACTCATTGATTTTATACTGACGTGATTGTGACAGTTAATTGTAGGCCGATGTCGACATTATTGAAATTATATTTCACTTCTTTTTATCCGAGTAATTTCACTTGAGACGCAGTTAGTTGTGTCAGGTGTTGACTCAATGGGCTGTCATTTGGGCGACCTGGATACCTTATGGCGCTTACCCCCCCCCCCCCCCCCCCCCCCCCCCCCCGACAAACAAAAAAATTGGGAAATCAGATTTTATTTTAGAAAAATTTGAAGGTATGGCTGAGTGCTGAACTTGTATTCCGGAGACCCGGGCTCGATTCCCGCGGCTGTCGTTCCTGACTGTTTTTTTTCGTAGTATTCCCTCAGTCGACAGGCAAATGCTGGGAAGGAAACCTACTATTAGGCCACGACCGCCTCCTTCCCACCTTCCATCCTTGCCTACTCTTCACCATCATCTCCCAATCATCATAATCATTCATCCGTCGCCATTAGCCTCGCTGCAGAACTGTGCGACGTTAAGCCCCACCACAAAAAAAATCGAACTTAAGACAGCAGCTTTAGTGTTTACAAATCAACTCTATAAATTAGTTACATTACCCGACCCTCATTTTACATGATGTTATGTTACCCAGGGCCAATTAGTAGCATTCTAGCATCCCAATTAATAATTTATATTGTGATGATATCCAATCGTCCTCCAACCCCCTTTACCCCTCTTGACTATGCTGATCCATGATCGATGATGGTTGTGGTTTTCCTCCATCTAAGCGTCCCTCTCTTGCGACCACATCCTTCTCAGCATCCTCACTCTTACAAGATGACTCCACACAACAGTCAGTGTGTTGAATGCGTCTTTCTTTCACTCAAACTATAGTGTCTTGCTGTAGTATAAAGTAAATTCAACATAAGAATCGTTACATTTCAAAACTCGATTTTTTCATTTTAGAGTCGACCTGTAATGCTTGATTTGGAATTGTTGTTGTCGTTTCACAATTTGGTTCAGTTTTTCTGGTGTTCTACTCTGATTTCTATTGTTTTCGTAATTAATATTCCTTGTAATTATGAACCTACGTTTTTCAGCAAGTAATGAATTAGCACTGTTCTTGAAACGGGTTTTGTTGATGGGAGATGAGGATCAAGAATATGTATAAAAGAAAGAGAATCGGACCAAGTAGGGAACCTTCCATGCATTTGGCTCTCGGTTGAGTAAAGCCACGCAGAACAGCCTGAGAAGAATGATATTGTTGTGTTGTGTTGGTGGGTGTGATGATGTAGTCATGGGTTTCGTGCTATCATGTTGCTGTTGATAATGGGCAAGGTAGAGGGATCGCGTTGCCGCGGCTCTGTGGTTCCAAGTCTCGGTCGAGAGATTCGATCCGTCACGCAGAAGTGGATCAAGGTTTCAACAGTCCAGTCGACATCTCTTCATCTTCATCACAATCTAATCGATACTCGGGCCGGCCGAGAATTCAACTCCAACTCTCTATACACAATGAACGGAGGAGATTACATCTGGGACTCGCGTTTGCTTGTCCAGGATACATTTATCAACCCCATTTACACGGTGCAATTTCTTGAACAACTTCTGTGCCACATTCCCATTTTTCATACAATTTTGTATTTACACGACGCAACTTTCTGACACAGAACTTAAAACATGTTCTAATTTCCCTCAAGAAGTGTGACACAGAAGTGTGGTACAGAAGTTGTACAAGAAATTGCACCGTGTAAATGGGGCTTAAAGGGGGAGACAAATTTTAGATAGAAATTTTATCTCAAATTTTATCTAGAATTTTAGAAATTTTATTTTAGAAACAGAATAGAAATTTTTTTTTGTTTTGTTATTTTGATTATTTTTACAATATTTTTACAATTGGAACGTTTGGTTAGTAGGCTCAAAATCGCATTTTATTCAAAAATAGTCGATTACTCTGCACTTGCAACAGTGAAGGCACAACAAATATTTATTTTCCTGATATGATGCTAATATATCTCTGACAATTCATGACATTAATATGATTTCAATGGAATGTGGTTCCTGATGCCCACTACCGCCTCCTTCCCTGCCTATAAATAATACCGTCTCATAAAAGACTGACTCTCGATCCCTGTCAACATCAAACCAAATCCTCCAAACAAGTCGGTGTTTTTCACGAACCCCGCACTCAGGTAAACACCACCCTTGAGTTCGACTCCCTGGCAAACAGCAGCAAGTGTCCGATCAATTCAATTCTGTCAGACTTACTCTAAAAGTGCTTTTTAAGTTCTGCATGTAGGTTAATGACGGCAGGTGATTGATTGAGCGATTGGGAAATGGTGGAGAATGGAGTTGGAAGAATGGTGGGTCGCGGCCTGTAGACCATCCCAGCACTGTGTTGTGATTGGGATGGACTCGTGACAATGGTCATTTTGGGGGCAGAGTGCCCCTCCCGAAATCTCATCTCGTGGCACAATGATCTTTGATAACAAAAATATTCGTGATATTTTGTATTGCTGAGATAATACAATTTATGTATGAAAATTGCAAATTTTAATCATGATTAGATAAAAATCAACTAATTACTAATTAAATAAGCAAAAAGTGATTGTTCCAGTGTTAATCCTAAGTTTGTCTTTTTATCATAATTTTTAAAATTTCAAATTTTTTCGTCAACCCCAAAACAAAACAAGCTGCAAAATCGCTCGCTCTTGCACCACCAAAAACACTCAAAAGTTACGCAAACAAAGAAGTTACAGCTATACCTACGGAAACTTCGCTTTCTTTTGATAGGTTTTCCCTCCCATCATTTTTATTTTCAAACGTTGTAATCAAAATGTCACCATATCGAATAACCTCTCCAGGCTGCTTGTCCCTAATCCTGCGGGATCTCAGAGCCCAAGGGTCCAGTGGGTTCTTGTGTACTGACACGGCTTCTGAAAGTGAACGTGTATGCAATCAGACACAAGTACAAGTGTGATAGGCCCAGGTCGGTGGGCAATGTGGCTCAAGTGTAGTAGGTCACCTACTTGCTGGGAGTGAAGCGTGGGCGTCCAGGAATCCTGCGGGATCTCAGAGCCCAAGGGTCCAGTGGGTTCTTGTGTACTGACACGGCTTCTGAAAGTGAACGTGTATGCAATCAGACACAAGTACAAGTGTGATAGGCCCAGGTCGGTGGGCAATGTGGCTCAAGTGTAGTAGGTCACCTACTTGCTGGGAGTGAAGCGTGGACGTCCAGGAATCCTGCGGGATCTCAGAGCCCAAGGGTCCAGTGGGTTCTTGTGTACTGACACGGCTTCTGAAAGTGAACGTGTATGCAATCAGACACAAGTACAAGTGTGATAGGCCCAGGTCGGTGGGCAATGTGGCTCAAGTGTAGTAGGTCACCTACTTGCTGGGAGTGAAGCGTGGACGTCCAGGAATCCTGCGGGATCTCAGAGCCCAAGGGTCCAGTGGGTTCTTGTGTACTGACACGGCTTCTGAAAGTGAACGTGTATGCAATCAGACACAAGTACAAGTGTGATAGGCCCAGGTCGGTGGGCAATGTGGCTCAAGTGTAGTAGGTCACCTACTTGCTGGGAGTGAAGCGTGGACGTCCAGGAATCCTGCGGGATCTCAGAGCCCAAGGGTCCAGTGGGTTCTTGTGTACTGACACGGCTTCTGAAAGTGAACGTGTATGTAATCAGACACAAGTACAAGTGTGATAGGCCCAGGTCGGTGGGCAATGTGGCTCAAGTGTAGTAGGTCACCTACTTGCTGGGAGTGAAGCGTGGACGTCCAGGAATCCTGCGGGATCTCAGAGCCCAAGGGTCCAGTGGGTTCTTGTGTACTGACACGGCTTCTGAAAGTGAACGTGTATGCAATCAGACACAAGTACAAGTGTGATAGGCCCAGGTCGGTGGGCAATGTGGCTCAAGTGTAGTAGGTCACCTACTTGCTGGGAGTGAAGCGTGGACGTCCAGGAATCCTGCGGGATCTCAGAGCCCAAGGGTCTAGTGGGTTCTTGTGTACTGACACGGCTTCTGAAAGTGAACGTGTATGCAATCAGACACAAGTACAAGTGTGATAGGCCCAGGTCGGTGGGCAATGTGGCTCAAGTGTAGTAGGTCACCTACTTGCTGGGAGTGAAGCGTGGACGTCCAGGAATCCTGCGGGATCTCAGAGCCCAAGGGTCTAGTGGGTTCTTGTGTACTGACACGGCTTCTGAAAGTGAACGTGTATGCAATCAGACACAAGTACAAGTGTGATAGGCCCAGGTCGGTGGGCAATGTGGCTCAAGTGTAGTAGGTCACCTTCTTGCTGGGAGTGAAGCGTGGACGTCCAGGAATCCTGCGGGATCTCAGAGCCCAAGGGTCCAGTGGGTTCTTGTGTACTGACACGGCTTCTGAAAGTGAACGTGTATGCAATCAGACACAAGTACAAGTGTGATAGGCCCAGGTCGGTGGGCAATGTGGCTCAAGTGTAGTAGGTCACCTACTTGCTGGGAGTGAAGCGTGGACGTCCAGGAATCCTGCGGGATCTCAGAGCCCAAGGGTCTAGTGGGTTCTTGTGTACTGACACGGCTTCTGAAAGTGAACGTGTATGCAATCAGACACAAGTACAAGTGTGATAGGCCCAGGTCGGTGGGCAATGTGGCTCAAGTGTAGTAGGTCACCTACTTGCTGGGAGTGAAGCGTGGACGTCCACATACAACGCGGCTCGGTGCAATTGTCAGTGATACCACATCGACTCCTCTCTCATTGTGGGGAGGGGGGGGGGGGGGGCTGCATGTACGCGAATCTCATTCAATTCTCTTTATTTTAATTTTTTTCATATCCTTATCACATTGAAAAAGCAATTCTTCCCTCTTCATAAATTAATAACTTTCGCTGTTAACAAAATTGACGCATAGAGTTTTGATGATCTGAATATTGTAATATTGAAACTATTCACCGTTTTGTTGTTTCCACATTGTTGAAAATAATGACAGGACACAGGATAATGCACGATACATGAAATTGTTTTCAACCGATTTATTGGGGTTGTCTTCTAGAATCTAGGTGGTTATTGGCCTTAATTTGGGAGTTAGCATTTCTCTTGCAAGTTTCTGAACTTTGAGCTTCGAATTTTTTGGCATGTGAGCTGGGTATGAACTTTGCGCATACCCATCCAGCGTCTGAACATTTATTTTTTAAATTTCGGCGTGCTTTTTCATTCATCTATATTATTATTTGTTCCTATCCCAGATGACACATTGCATGCCCATTGAGACCAATATCTGTATCACATATTACACACATTATTAGCGAAATAGGTCAAGAAGTTTGCAGAGATTGACATTAAGTTTATTTTGAAATAAGTAGTTATCAAAATTGATTTATCGCAATAATAAGTACGGCACGGAACGTTTTCACTCCAGAGTGTATATAAATCATTCTATAATGCTCGATAAATATATAACGCATGTAGAACAATCTATTTTTATAAGCTTGTACACAAAATTAGTCAAAAACGTAAACATTATTTGGGTTTGTCTTTCTTCTAATTTCGACTAAATGAAAGAACAAGATGTAGGTCAATTTTAACTAAAAGAATTGACCTGAATACCTCTGGGAAAAACATGCTTCATTCGCGAATAAATAATTTCAGAGAGCATTCTAAAAAAATCGTCGATCAAGAATCCCCCCCTGAAAAGTGTCTGTTTTTGGTAATCGATGTGATATAAGAATGCACCATGCGTCTCGATTCAACTCGAGCTGCTTGCTGCTAGCTCACGCGTTTCTTAATTCACAATTTACAAAATTACTTTCTCTATTTCTAAACTATTTCAAATTAGTCACCATAAAGCTAAGTATATGTATGTATCCATATTCCTAACAGAAAACCGTGTTTGTTGGAATCCACGACTGCGTGATGATGAAATGAATTGTGCAGCGATGGTATTTTTTTTATCAGCTCCCTGTGATCAATGAAATGTTTACTCGTGTTATCTGCGCGCCTATTAGCTACACGTCGGTGGTTTTTATCGGGCCTCAACACTACTGATGGTGACTGAGGGAGATAACGAGTCGAACCGCGGGCGATACACGCGACTCTTTTCAAACCCATGTTCGACATGCCGCCAGAAGTAGAAACAAGTTGAACGAAAATCGTTTACTTTTGGATTTTTTTTAAGTTGCCGTGTCAGACATTTTGTAGGTGGCTATTCTGTTCCAATTCGCTGCAATGTTATTCCAAATGGCCGTGAATCGGATTCCAACAGGATCGGGATTTTTTTTTTTTTTTTTTTTTTTTTTTTTTTTTACATAATAGGGCTTTGCTTTCTAAAATATTTGGAGTTTCACATTTATTCCCCGAGTCTTTGGTTTTCCAGATATTCGAAAAGGTGGGAAATTTAACTGCACGTGAAATTTTAAGAGGCCAGAGCCTCAGATAATTGCTCAAATTGTTATATTGCTGCACTTCAGAGCAATGCAACGTATACCTTATAAAAAATATATAGGTTTAAAAAAACTGTTGTAACTCTCATAAATATAATTATTCTTTTAATGGGCGTATGGATGACCTAATTTCGTATCACAAAAGGAGTTTTAACTTGTTTAACGTCGCACGGATCTTCAACTAGCCTAATAGCGAGAGATGAGTGAATGATAACTATGTTGACCGACTGAGGGACGTCAAGAAAAATCCTCAGTCAGGAATAACGGACCCGAAAATCCGCGCCTCTGGAGTGCTGGCCAAAACTTCAGTCTGCTCCTTTTCTCATGTTTCGAAGTTATTTAAACTGTTATCTTGATCGAACTTTCAGATCAAAGCGGTTCGATCAGCAGAATGGGAGAGAGAAAAAAAACAAAGAAAACAATCGCCCCCGAGGTAAATGAGTGGAATGGAACGTTTCGTTCGAATGTTGTCACGTGACCCGATGCGGCGGGCGTCAACCAATCGCCTCCTTCCACTGGCAACCTACAAACCCAGTGCACTTGAACTGGTTTCCCGCGCTCGCGCCGCGCCAAGATGGCCGCCGCGCGGTGTCACGTGATCGCGATGATATAATTGCACACACACACACACACACACACACTAATGGAAGACACCGGCGATTCCGAGTGAAACAGAAAGTTGACATGTTTACTTTTGCTTTCTTTAGTAACGGAAATTTCACTCTTCGCTCGGCGCAAAAGCGAGAATCTTTTGCTGTGCGAAGAAACAACACAATGTAGGAGGCAGTTGCTTGCGTCAACGCTGGGTTTCACAAACGATTGTGATAGGAACTAAAGTAGTCATTATTTGGTAGTTGATTGCTGCTAATTGTGACTTCATTTAAGAGATAGATAGAGAAGCTAGTTAGATATAATAAGGCGCCCGTTGAGCTATGGAAGTACGATATTTCAATCTGCATCACAAACATTGTTTTTTGTTCTCCTATCATGGATGCCGGAAAGGGGGAGATATAGAGGGCGCTTGACCCTCCCCTATAGAAACTAGACTTTTTTATTAAAACAAACTCCAGACTTACTAAATAAGATTTATTCCGAAAATTGGTTACTTTTGACCATAACCAATATTTATTTTAATTCTATAACAAAAAGAAAATCCAAAAATGTGCCTATATCAGCGTCCCAAATTTGATGATATTGATTTAAAGAATCCTGCGGGGCAAGGTTATCTGGAAGACTTAGCTCCTCCTGATCAAGGTGTTGGCTCCAGATGCCCCTTCTAACCAGACCGAATAGATCGTGTATTATGATGGGCAGAACCTTTTTTCTATTATTTTAAGTTTTTTTTTAATCTAAAATTAAAATTTTGGAAATCTCTTTCCCAACATCCAAGCATTCCATATTGTCCAGTTTTCTTTGTTTTACGAACGTAGCTTTCAGAAAAATATAAACCCACTCTTTCCTTTCGTAATCAGATTTCGAAGGGAGAAAATAATTTGAGATATATTTAGTCCCAGCTTTCTTCCGTTCACTTGTCGTTTGTCTGCGTTTCCCTCCTCTACTTTGTCTTCTGTAACAATCCTCGACTGCCCAGCTAGTCCATTGTAAAGCATCACGTGGCCTCGTCTAATGATATTCACTGCATACAGAGTCCTCTATTCTAGTTCGAAATTATTGGGAAATAGTGAAAGCCGAGCCGAAAATTGGTGCGTTCTCTTGGTTTGCTTTTTACTTCTCTTCGTCCCGTCTCTCTCTCTCTCGCGTCCATCTCGTTGACGACTGTGATTGGCTGCGACGTCGGCCATCTCGCCTGTCATTGGTCAATCATCGATCACGACTCTCGCGTGGTTTTTGTTGAGATCTTCGGCGTCCTGTAATACATGCACCTGTGTGCATCATTATCATTTATATCGTCATTACTTCTTAGTACTTCTGACTTGCGACTTTCTCGGTTTTCCTCGTCAAGGACACGCTGGGATAGTTACAAACTTATCGTCGTCGTTCTCCGATCAGCATTCTCTTCAACATATTCCTCTCATACTTTGTTTGTTTGTTGTTTACATTTAGCTCTTTTAGCACCTACGTTGTTTCTATGTATATCTATGGTAATAGTTGTAGATTATTAATAAACTCTGACTTATAAAATGTATTCTTGTATTCTATAAGTACTGTTTTATGGATAATATAATTGCATTGCATCCTACACAGTGTATCGCGGTACCAATACTGGAGAAATGTTGCATGCGTATATTTTATTTTAGTGTCTTTCACCTCGTACTATTCTGCAACTAGGATCATGGCAACCCCAACGGAACCTTCCCAGCATTTGCGTCTCGACTGAGGAACCACAGAAATAACTCAGTCAGGAAGGCGGGAATCGAACCCGAGACCTTTACCTCAGTCAACCCGCTCCGTTAGTGACTTTAGTTTACAATTATTCGTGTTTACGAAAGATAGTCCTGAGTTTTTACTACCAAAACGTGGAGAATAATATCCAAAACATTATATCCAAGAAAAAATAATACCAACTGCTAGGTAGTTGAATAAAATATCAAAAGACTCCTGCAGACGTGAAATGTGAAAACCAGGACACTTCTTGTTCACTTGTGTATTATGATTTTAGGTCATCAGGGGTTCGATGAAACCCTCAACCCCCAATAAAACTGATTCTCGGCTTGGAATTTAGTTTTCCTGTAACAAAAAGCGTTTGACATAGTTTCTCCTCTACTTTGTCGGTGGGGCTGTAATAAAGTGGCCCTCGCTGGGTATGTTTTGTTGTCTAAGGTTTTGTTCTCGCTGGAATTCTCTTCCTCGTTCACGGTTTATTGAGGTCTGGAGTTGGAAGTCTGCTAGCGCTTCTGTGTTGGCGGCTGTCACCGGTTGTTGATGGTTTATTGCACGTTGTAGATCAAGTTGTTGTGTCTTTTGCGGCTGGTTTGTTTCGCCTCCGAACCCTCCCCTTGTTCTTCATCAAACATTGTTCCAGCAGTTTGCATGACATTTGCCGCATTTTGCTTCACTGCAACATTTCAAACCTTTTGAACGTTTTCCTGATGGCTTTCTGAATCAGAACAGCTTGATTAGGTTATATATTTACGTCGAGGCTCGCGAATCTTTGTAAAGTTCTCGTATTGTAAAGAAAATGAAACTCGTTGCATTTCAATGTACATTTCGTGACGTTTAGCAGTAATTTTTGTTGGCGAAACACGCATTTTTGTCGAAACATCCCGCGTTTTCGCTTTGCACGTCCAAGTCTGTCAGAATTAGGTCTCGTAATTAATGTTGTTCTAAATCGAGGGAATAAAAAATTAATGAAGATTGCAACTAGAGATAAAAAGATTATATTTAGAATGATTAAAATCGGCCTGTTGTGTTTTCTACTTTAAAAATACTCTCAACGTCTTCTGTTTTCTGAACGTTTTTTCAAGCCCCCGGCGCGTAGTTTTCTCACGCGCGGGTGGAAGGGGGCGAGGGGATGATACCAAGGGGTGGGTCCGTCTTCAGGTAGACGACATTGTCTCGGCCGGGAGGCCTGGGTTCGATCCGGCCGGGACTGTTCTCGCGCACGGGGGGATCTAGGTCAGTGGGCCACGTCGCCCCCCACCACCGCGCCGCTCTTACCCCCACCACCGGGCGCCGCCACTCTCGCTCTCAACCAACGTGAACGATGACTTCACAACAGCTCTAACATAGACCTGGTTACCAGCGGTGGGAAAGTGGGTCGACTCACTTTCACTTCTGTTGCATTACATCGTCGGCGGTAATCATTCGCCATTGTGCCGCTGCCGCGCGTGGTCGTGTCTCATTCAGTCTGTGTGCCCGTCCTGCCTGTTCGTCGCCTAGAACATGTTCGCTGACGAGTACGTCTATTTCATCACTCTGCGCTGTGTGCCGCGCATCTTGTACGAGGCGACCTAGCTCTCGCGAGCGCTGATTGTGTCGCAACTCTGCGGCGACGGAGTGTGTTGTGTTCGCGCCACCGACAAGGGACTTGCGGACTGTAACGTGTTTTGTGTTCCCGTGACTCTGGACTGTGTTTTGTGTGTGGTGTGTCTCTCGTGTTTCTCTAATCGTGTTTCCCACGTGTGAACATCTCCGCCACTTGGATTACTCGTCGTTCCTCGGAGTGTGTTCACATCGGACTCTTGGATTGTCGTTTCTCTCTCCTCTCTGTTCCTCCCCTGATCCGGGGGCGGAATCTCCGTGTTCCCATCTCGTTCTCGCTCGCTCAGCCGAGTAATGTTATTAGAAATGGATCACCATTCTTCTCTCATCTCCCTGAACATGTCGCCGTTCAACCTGAGTCCCAACAGCAACGGGAGCAACGGCGGTGTCGTCGTCAACAACAATAACAACTGCTCCGCCGTGAGCATGCCGCCGCCGCTGTACGGCTCGCCGCCCCTGCACTCGTCCGGGGGTGGCTACATGCCGCCGCAACAGGGGATGATGGGTTATAACCTGGACTCGTCCTGCTTCTTCTCCCCCTCAGGCGGCGGTTCCGTGATGGAGGTGACGACCGGCAACTACCAGCAGCCGTCGCCCGGCCTGGTGAACGCCGTCAACGCCTCCCCCAGCTCGAACAGCACCGACTTCAAGGACAACATCGAGGAGCTGTGTCCCGTGTGCGGGGACAAGGTGTCGGGATACCACTACGGCCTGCTGACGTGCGAGTCGTGCAAGGGGTTCTTCAAGAGGACCGTGCAGAACAAGAAGGTCTACACGTGTGTCGCCGAGCGCAGCTGTCACATCGACAAGACGCAGCGCAAGAGGTGTCCCTACTGTCGCTTCCAGAAGTGTCTGGAGGTCGGCATGAAGCTCGAAGGTAAGACATTGCATTACTTTACATCGCCCTCTTCATCAGATGACGCACGTGTGTCAAGTCCGGCACCAGCTCCCGAGGAATAGGTATTTCTTACCCGCGTATTTCAAAAAAAAAATACCATCGCAAAAGCCGGGACTACGGGAATCATGTTCTGGGGATACAAAAATAAGGTCAAAGTATCCAAATCCCGATAAATAACCCCCGATACACGACCGGCAGGTAAACCATTGGCTGTCCTAATTAACTATTATTACCAACAATCAATAATTATTTCGGCGATAACTTATCGGGTTATTCAAAAACAGGCCCGAAGAATGTAGCAAATTTCTTGAGCAAGTTCAATCCGATCCAGTATTTTGTAAAACGCTATTCTCCGCTGTCCCGTCATGTTGACCGCCTCCCCCACGCACGACGTGACGTGACGTGCAGTCCACGTGTCTGTCCCACATCAGAGACGATCGTTATCAGCAGATACTACGCACCTGATAAGATTCCACACGCGGTCCAGCCCAAACCTGTTGACCCAAACATCGCTTGCTAATCTACGCGCAGATTGTTGTTTCTGTTTTGTCAAGTGGCTTAGGTAACGGATAATTGATCGAGTAACAGATTGTTGACGCCGCAATAAGGCCTCAGATATCGCAGGGACTCTTTGTTGACTTATAAAAACATCATTGATATGGCGTTGGTTATTTTTTTTAGGGAAATCAGGATATTGTTATCATGGGGCGTGTCGTGTTGTACACAGTCACGTAGAAGTATCACTCCAGACATGAAAACGTCGCGATAGTAAGCAAAACTGTTCGTCGAGTTCTTGAAGTTGGAGAAGAAAGACAGACAGACGTACGTTCTAATTCGCCGAAGAGCGAAAACACCGTCCACTATCAGGAGATAAAGATGACACGAAAATCTAGACATTGAGCAGGAAAAATACGAATAAATAAAGGAAACTTATAAAATGTTGCGTAGGTTTCTAAGAAAACAACGCAAACATACGTTTTTTTAATATACGCGATTTAAAAAATATAACAGTTTTGTCTTGACATAAAACGTCATTTGTATGCATTCAACTGGCAATTAGTGTATCTAGTGTTCTCGTCCGGAAGCCCCCCGTCAGTCTCCTCCACGACGACATCGTGCATTGGCAGTGGTGGTGTCGCAAGTCGGAATGAATTGTGCTCGTCGCTTGGCGTGTCTGCTATCTGCATTAGTCCGTGGCTTATCATGGCTGCCAGTGTCGTCTACACACTCGCGTATGCCAGCTATGTGGGTCACACACATGGGTCCATGCGAGCACAGTACACTTGCATTCGACACTCGATGCACCTGTTCGATTTAGTTCCCGAAACAAGAGTAGCAATCTTTGTGTCCGGAACTCATCGTCTCTGGACCTTGAGCAAATGTTTACGTTCGAAAAGTATAACTCCCGTGTTTCTCATTCTTCGCATGGCAAAACATTATTTACTTACTCGGGCAATCAAAGTTGATCAGACCATTTTTATGAATTATGACGCCCCGAAGGCACATTTCGACGTCAATTTGAAACCCAAATAGATGTATAATCCGTACATGGAAATGCCTTTAAGCATATTGTTAGCATAACCTCTTTACTTGATTGTATTCATTATGACTGATAACGATTTTGTCCAAGCTAAAATAGTTATGCATTGCTATTATTGATCCTTGCTCGTGAATGTGAGCATAAAATTTGAAAGTACCAGCTTATTGGTATCATTAGAATATGGATTTAACCATCATAGCTACTTCATGGCTCATTTGATGGTCTATTAATGGTTCTATTCCTTGGAGTGATCGCATTATTTACTTCTGAGTGCATTACCCCCATAAACTTTGGAAGAGTAATTTGGTTTGTCCTAGATTCTGATAACAAAATGATTATTCAATCGTCGCCTGTAGTTAATGATAAACAATAATCATATCAAAATTGATAATCGGTATCTAAATGAACGATATTGATAGCATCTCATTAGACAATAAAATTATTTTAACCTTTCATTATAATTTAATAAAAAGAGATATAACAAACTTTTTGTAGGGCTTGTTTTTTATAAAGCTGTTTTTACTGATCATGCGCAAAATTCCCAATATATCTATATCCAGAGCCTCTCTCGACAATCACTTCTTGTATCGATGCGTGGCTCTGCCAGCAAGGTAGCTCTGCGAAAGGTCGGTAGACACCTCATGATCGGATTTGTACAGATTTCATCACTAGACTCGCTGTATGTGTACTCACCATGCAATGAAGTAATACTGCTTTATACGGGTCATGTATAATACGACCGCAAGTTCTTATACCTACACTGATTTCTATGAACCGAACAAAAAACTGTATCTACCTACTTAATTCATGTTGGAAATATTTTCATGTTATTTATGAGGTGTGGACCGGTGCAACAGTTTGGACACGCGGCTAGTGATTGGCTTATAATTGGCTTGTATCAAGAATGAAGTAGTTAATTTAATGGATGTAATTCATTTTCCAAATTGGCAGCATTTTGAAATAGTAGCACGTTTCTATTTTCGCACTTTAGTGATTAAATTGTACTGCATTTGGTTTGGGTTATGTACTTTCTGGCTAGAATGCAGTCTTTCGTGTGTTTTGGTATTGTTCAAAGATTGTATAACTGTTCTCCTTTACCTGTAGACCATTAAAATTATTCTACAACTGTTTATTTACGTAGTTTTGAAAACAGTGAGTGTATAATTGTTACATGATTCGAATGATGAGGCTAATTGAAACAAAATCTCTGAAAACAGATACAAAATCGAGATATAGATACGAGTTTGTTCACGAAAAGGACTGAATACTAATGTTGTTCGCCTGGTGACATTGCGTGATAGTTTTGCGAGCGATGTAAAGGTACACATGACTGATTTCCATATGTAAAAGAATTGTCTCCTCCTTGGACTCGCTCTAGATTAGGGATTCGACGTGTTCCACTGCCCTTTACAGCCTTTGACCTTTTCACCACAATGATACATTGCATGTGGAGTGTTTCGCATAACAATGAACGAGTGACGCATCCTTTCTAACACGCATCCAATAAATAAAAATCGCTAGTAATTTAAATCAAATATTAAAACCCGAGGTGACAAAAAGAAAAGAATACTACTCTATTTTGGGTGAATTGTGTCAAAATGCCTAGAGAAGACGAAGTAAACATCGAGCTGGATGTTTGACGCCTCCTACAGGATGGACATGTTATATTCTTCACCCTGTCTTGCTGGTAGAACGTCGGACTGGATGTTTGCCGCCTCCTACAGGATGGACATGTTATATTCTTCACCCTGTCTTGCTGGCAGAACGTCGAGCTGGATGTTTGACGCCTCCTACAGGATGGACATGTTTGATCCTTCACCCTGTCTTTCTTGTAGAACGTCGAGCTGGATGTTTGACGCCTCCTACAGGATGGACATGTTTGATTCTTCACCCTGTCTTGCTGGTAGAGCGTCTAGCTGGATGTTTGACGCCTCCTACAGGATGGACATGTTTGATTCTTCACCCTGTCTTGCTGGTAGACGTCGAGCTGGATGTTTGACGCCTCCTACAGGATGGACATGTTTGATTCTTCACCCTGTCGTACTGGTAGAACGTCGAGCTGGATGTTTGACGCCTCCTACAGGATGGACATGTTTGATCCTTCACCCTGTCTTGCTGGTAGAACGTCGAGCTGGATGTTTGACGCCTCCTACAGGATGGACATGTTTGATTCTTCACCCTGTCGTACTGGTAGAACGTCGAGCTGGATGTTTGACGCCTCCTACAGGATGGACATGTTTGATTCTTCACCCTGTCGTACTGGTAGAACGTCTAGCTGGATGTTTGACGCCTCCTACAGGATGGACATGTTTGATTCTTCACCCTGTCGTACTGGTAGAACGTCTAGCTGGATGTTTGACGCCTCCTACAGGATGGACATGTTTGATTCTTCACCCTGTCTTGCTGGTAGACGTCTAGCTGGATGTTTGACGCCTCCTACAGGATGGACATGTTTGATCCTTCACCCTGTCTTGCTGGTAGAACGTCGAGCTGGATGTTTGACGCCTCCTACAGGATGGACATGAAGGATGGATCCTTCACCCTGTCTTGCTGGTAGACGTCGAGCTGGATGTTTGACGCCTCCTACAGGTAGGACATGTTTGATTCTTCACCCTGTCTTGCTGGTAGAACGTCGAGCTGGATGTTTGACGCCTCCTACAGGATGGACATGTTATATTCTTCACCCTGTCTTGCTGGTAGAACGTCGCGCTAGGTTTGACGCCTCCTATACAGGATGGACATGTTTGATTCTTCACCCTGTCTTGCTGGAAGACGTCGCGCTAGGTTTGACGCCTCCTATACAGGATGGACATGTTTGATTCTTCACCCTGTCTTGCTGGAAGACGTCGCGCTAGGTTTGACGCCTCCTATACAGGATGGACATGTTTGATTCTTCACCCTGTCTTGCTGGAAGACGTCGCGCTAGGTTTGACGCCTCCTACAGGATAGACATGTGTATGCAGCTGGTAGACGTCGCGCTAGGTTTGCCGCCTCCTACAGGATGGACATGTTTGATTCGCTTCACCCTGTCTTGCTGGACGACGTCGCGCTAGGTTTGACGCCTCCTACAGGACTGAGTTCTGAGCGCTAAGGACTTGCACAACTAGTGTGTGGAAACTGAGCGCTGGATCGGAGGTTTGACGCAATGAGACTTCACCTGTGTGGGCTGCAAGTGAATGTCTGTTAAATGTTGCATTCCTCGTTGGTCGCTGCGACACGATCCCTGCAACGAGGTCCGTGCCGATGAGATCGTACCCAGTCCCGAGCACCAGAGAAGAAGACGTAATGTACACTGGAAAAAAAGTCAATCGTGTCGTGCAGAAATCTTTCCAACCACTCAGTTTTTACGTGTAGTATCCTCTTTATGGTATTAGTACTTTTTTATATATATTTTACGACATTAATTGCCTACTTTTTTTCATTCTACGTCCTGCGCCACGAGAAAAAGGGAATAGAAACACACAAAGAGGTTCCAATTCCTGTGAAATGAATGAGTTTTGACAATTTTAACATTGGATAGTCGACAACGGGAACAAAATTACCTTAGTACGTATTTTATTTTTGTCACATTCTATCGTGTTTGAATTCATTTCGTTCCCATGTTTCTTCAGTACTTGATGATTCTGAGGAATGGTCATGGTTGGGAGGTCTGCTCTTGGTTACGTGAGCGTGATAATGATTGTGATGGAATGGAAGGGTTGGAGACGACATTCAAGATTTACCTCTCGGATCGGATCGGACTGGTCTTCCTAACGACTACACGGGTTTCATACACGGATGTACGACGAAGAATCAACAAGGAAAACGCTCTGCTAATACGTTGTTGAGCGTGCACATGGTTACCAACATGACAGTATCAAATGGAACTGTGGCGTCATTGAAATATAAGATTGGATGGATGGTTTCGTTCGTTATCACATATTTGTCTGGAGTGGGTGCTTGAGAGCGAATTTTGAATAGTTCAATGCTTTTGGAATTGATATTTAATTTAAATGTATTTATTACTCCGCTGCTAAACCTTGTGACCTAATTACACAAATGTTGTATGAATTATTAAAACGTCAACTTGACAATTGCCTGTAAAACCGCCGAAAGGGCTCGAAATACGCTCGCTGATAAATAAGTTGAAAGTTCAAACTCACTTTTCTAAAATAAGTTAATTTTTTTCTATTCTACTGTTTTTGTATGATCTACACTCTATTGTCTCCAATGAAGTAAAAATGTTGCTAATTGTCGAGCAATGTTTCGGAAAGAACAAGGCAAATCGTTTGAAATGTTTCATGAAGTGCTGCATTGTCGTTGTCGCTAACTTGTCCGAACCAACAGTAAGCTAATTGTTGACATGTTGCTACATTGCCTTTCACTGACAGCTCTCGATTTCAAACATCGCCTGGCCCGCGTTCGTGTCGAAACGGCTCAAATCGAAATGAAAATTTAATTCGACTCCGCCAGCGCCAGAAGGTAGCCGTTTTCACGTATTTGTGGAATCCGATGTGTGGTCAAATTCCGAAAACATTATATTTTACATCGCTCTTTGCTAACAAGACTCCTTTCCAATTGGATATGATTTTCTTGGGGCTGTACTGATTGTTTATTCTTGTGGCATGACAGTCTTCTTGCCAGAGGCGATTCGGCAATTCACTATGGGTTAAAAAACGTCATTTGTCAGGCTGGACTTCGTCAAAGCGGTGAACTTGATTTTAATTTTCAAAAGTTGAATTTTCTGTAAACGTTTGTAGTTCCATTTTGTTCGATCATGGTCTATAATCATACTTGTCGTGTAAATTAAATAAAATCATAGAAGATCTTCCAGTAAAGCTTCCAAAACTCGACCGTCCTCAACATTATTGTCAGTCTTTTCGTGTACCTTCTTTGAGGAATCGACATTCGAAAACCCTCTCTGAATCCAATCTAAGTGACAAAAGGGTAATGAGTGGCGAGGGCTAGGGGAGAACGTGAGGGTGGAACAATGCGGGCTCTGCGATGATCTCTTGATGACGTCACATGGTTAACACAACGCGGCGCTAATTCCCACTGTTCTCGGAACTCCCGGACTATGACGCAGTCGTCATGCTCGCCTGACCGCTCGCGCCACATCGCTCCTGCATCCCGGACCTCGGCCCGTGCAATGCATCCCGGACCTCGGCCCGTGCAATGCATCAGCTGCAATGTGTGAACATCTCGGCGAAATCACTGGAAATGTTGATGAAGACACAACAGAAGTGTCTTTGGCTGGGGTGACGGAATATGTGGATACGCACGTTGCTGACACTTTGACGACACACATTAATATATTATTTCTAAAGGCAACATGCCGCGGTTTCAAAATCCGAACTGATCTGCGGTAGAAGGGATTATGTCTGATACACTGATAGGAATTGAGGTTACAATTCGTGATCTTGGGAACATGAGGGAGACGTCGGATAACGGATCGCCGTCGTTGTCGTCTAAATCAGGAACCTTTCCGCCCAATATCAGGTTGAGAGAGACTCCCTGGCCGCGTGTAACACGGCCTGTACTCGATGTAACCCTGCCTGTACTCGATGTAACCCCGCCGCTCGCCTGGAAGTGGGACGAGGTCGACTCTCCACACTCCAGCGCCTCACAGCTACCTGCCGTCCATCTGGCAACGCAGCACGTTGCATCGCCTCTACCTGTTGGTCGGACTCGGCTCTAATGACCACCGCTTCCTCCGACTCCATGGGAATAGCGACCAAATTGTGCCATTGTTTCCAGTCTTTCGTGGCATATAACGTATTTTTCTCTGCATAATCATAGCTTCTAATATTATTCATAACTTGTTGTGTTGAAAGACTTGCTCATGCACTGCGGAATAAAGCGCCAGCGCATGGAAGACGACATCGCCTTCTGTGTTTAATTAATCAGTCATCAGCGGCGGCGGCGTGTATTAGGTTTCATCCCTGCACTGGAAACCTGCTAAGTTGCATTGCGCCGGTCTCATTTGTTCAAGACAAAATCAGACTTGACAAACGATGGTCTGGCTGACACATGAATAACCTGACCTATGGGATCAAACGTATACGTATATAACGAATATACATGATCAAAATTAAATTCTGGATTGTTCTGCGTCATGATATTTATTAATTTATTTATAAATTAAATATATATAAACATATAAACATATATAAAGACTTATATATATTTATATATCATATATATATCATCATATATATATATATCAAACGTATTGGTAAAGCTAACATAAGTGATTGAAAACAGGTACAATTTACATTACGTTTCATAACCAATTAACGAAAAATAAACAAAATATTGCTATGATGAAAACCAATCAGTAGGGGCCGAATCTCGTAATGTAATTGTCAATTAGTGCACTTGGAATACAATTGCTCGGAGCATTCCTGTACCGAATTGTTTTATTTGTGTGCCTCGCGTTTGAACAAGTTGCTTGGCGTGCACCGAGGCTTGCTTGCTTGCGTCACTCTGGCCAGTCCGCCGCTCTGTAGCGCCATTGTGTAACGTGCCTGAGAGAAGTGAATGAGGTTACCACAATCAATGAACACCCGAGTTTGTCCGACACTTGTCACTTGATCATCTTCACACAGTGGTTTAGAAAGGTGATTACTCAATTATTTACCTGGCGCGCTGGGCATGGCGTCACTCAATCAATACCCGTTGAAGTGAGTACCAGAGCATGTGAGTCACGGGATAATGAAGAAGTGTAGGGAAGCAGTCCTGAACGAGGTGCCGGCCCATTGAATGTCATTCATTCGGATGTAAAAGAAAGATGAGGGGGGGTCCGAATTTGAAGCATCTATGTCCCTCTATTTTGTTGAAAATGTAGTTAGGAAACTGTAAAATGAGTTGTTGTTTTTTTGTCTGGGGCTTAACGTCGCACTGTTCTGCAGCGAGGCTAATGGCGACAGATGAATGATTATGATGATGATTGAGAGATGATGGTGAAGAGTAGGTAAGGATGGAAGGTGGGAAGGAGGCGGTCGTGGCCTATTAGTAGGGTACCTTCCCAGCATTTGCCTGTCGACTGAGGGAATACCACGAAAAAAAACAGTCAGGAAGGACGTCCGCGGGAATCGAACCCGGGCCTCCGGAATACAAGTTCAGAGCGTTACCACTCAGCCAACCTGTGTTTCAGAAGAGCAAGGTGTGGCGTGTGTAGATTCTAATGGTGTTACCTTTTGTGCTAAACGTGATGATGTCCTTTTTATTGAAAAATAGAAATCTGGTCAAATATATATATTTTGTGATTCTGGTGCCGTATCCCCCCCCCCCCCTCTCCCCACCCCACGGACTGCACCCATCAATCTCTCTGAAATCGCTCTTTGAAATGCCGAGTACGTGGAGCATACACGCGGATTAGGTCGGCAACTAGGCGAGTGAGCGAGGTGTCCGGCGATGATGAAAAGGTATAGTCAATCAATAATAGAGTGTTTGTGTAGTCGAGCGGGAACTGGAGCATCGGGTCGACTCTGTACTGTCATCGCACATGTCCCGATAGTTCTTCATCCTCATTTTAAAGGCGATTCTCTATCATCTATTCGACCTTATAAGAGGCAATGAGGGCATTATTATGTTATATAGGTCATGTGAGGTAATTATGAAAGGTGAAAAGGGAAGAGATCGTGGCGTTATTGTCGCGGGACTCGGCCCAGATTCTCTGCGACTGAAGAAGACCACGATCAGGAGACACGAAGAAGCACCCCAACTGCCTTTCTTACTACCTGGATCCGATATGTCGTGCGCGTGCGCTCATGTGGTGGTCCATTTACATCGTCTCCGTGTCACTGAATAATGTCAGGATGGTCGTTGATGAAGAACGGAGTCCTCGCCTCGAAGGCGTCGTCTGACAACTAACAGTCGAGCATTGGCATGGACAGGAACACCTGTGGCTGGAGGGAAGTGCGTGCGCACTGCAGACTCGCTGACGATGTCAAAGTGCACGTCTTGATTCCACCAGACGAGCTCCAGGCACGTAGTGCGTGACTCTTGGAGGTCTCCACGATGTCTGAGTTCGTGGAGCTGCTGTGGACGAGGAGGTCGTGGTCTGTCTGATACTCCAGCCCGTCGCTGAGAGGGTATACACGAGGAGGTTGTGGTCTGTCAGAGTCCAGCCCGTAGGACGCCGCTGAGAGGGTATACACGAGATGGACGTGGACTATCAGAGAGTCCATCCCGTGGTGACGCCGCTAATAAGAGGGTATGTACACGAGGAGCCCGTGGTCTATCAGAGAGTCCAGCACGTCGCTAAGAGGGTATACACGAGGAGGACGTTGTCTGTCAGAGACTCCAGCCCGTAGGGACGCCGCTGAGAGGGTATCGAGGATGTCGTGGACTATCAGATACTCCAGCACGCCGCTGAGAGGGTATCGAGGATGTCGTGGACTATCAGAGAGTCCAGCACGTCGCTAAGAGGGTATACACGAGGAGGTCGTGGTCGATTAGCTCCTCGTAACGAAGATTGAAGATGCCTCCAGTCTGACTTGGCTCGCCGCGCAAGGAGGTCAAGGCTACGCAACGAAAGTAAAGTGGAACTCTTGAGTCTTACTCTCCGTGTTACATCTTCGGCCGGCTCAGCAACCAGTAACCAGTGACTTAACTATGCCGCAACGCGATCGAACTTTCCCTCCACCAACATAATACCATTACCAACATAATACCATTACCAACACGCCGCCGTCCTACACACGCCGCGCGACAACGCAAACAATTAGAACGGCGCGTGTTACGCGCAGCGAATTCCAAAAATTGTAGTTTTATTGTTACAAAATCTTATTGCTCGGGGGCCTCCCCACCCCTCAAGCAATCTATCGAATTGCTCTCATCGAGTTTTGTGATGGTAAATCAATTTCCCAATTGTCTGAGAAAATGCCCGATGTCTTAGAACTCCCAGGTTTTGGGACTGTTTGGGTTAGTTCATCTGTATAAGGCTCATCATCTGCCAACGAGATTTTTAATAATATCTTTTGTTGCACCTTTGCCTATTTTATAAATCAAATGTTGCATGCAGTTCATTAGAAAAAACATGGGGCTTCTTTCAATCGAACTATCCATCGGCAAACTTCAAATCATTCCAATCTAGTCCAGGATTTAGCTTCTGTTCAGAACAGTGCGCCGTTAATCGAATTAAAAATAAACAAAAAAGTCGTGTTAAAATCATAAAAAGTGTGTAAATAAAAGTAAAAGAATGAGAATGGAATTGAGCCAAGTGTTTCGGCGTGATTGGGGTCAAGATCATTCTATTACAAAGCCCGCACACACGAACCAAGGAACTATGAAAAAATAATTACCTCAAACAATAAAACATTTTCACTTTCACTAATTCTCGTTTCCCAATTCCACCCATTCTTGAGGCAACGGCTAGATGATGCCATGTCCGGTGGAAGTCGCGCTCAACTTGAGACCTGGTGCAGGGAAGATGTGGAGTCAAGTTGGTCAAACCAGGACCATGGACAAAGATTTTTTTTAGATAATTTAACTGAGAGTAATGAAAGTAGGGCACTCTGAAGCACGGAGATGCCTCGGGAGGATCGCGTTCAACTTGAGAGCTGGGCGGTGGAGTCAAGTTGACCGCGACGGATCGGTGGCCTCAATCGCTTGGTTGCATCTTCACTTGCCCTGGTGATGTTGTTGACAATGCACGGGAGGAATTGTTCGTTCCGCTTCAAGACGTCTCTTCAAAATGCTGTGTCAAATTTGATCAACAGATGAGAAAAGAAAAAATCTTTTCTCATCTGTTGATCAAATTTGTCTAACACTCGAGTCTTTATAATATTGTTGTCGTCGTCGTAGTTTGCTGTTGTTGTTGTTGGTCGTGTATAAATTCGTAAAGCATGATTCAAGTCATGTCAATTATCGACGTGTTCTAAGTCTAAAAGTATTAAAGATTCATGGGCTTTATCAAGTTCTTACCGAGGTGTTGGGGCTGAAGTCAGTAGTCACGTGGCTGCAATGCAACAATGACAGTGCGTGCATGCGTGGTAACCAGGTCGCACGTGCGTGGGAAGTAGTGGGGGGCGGGGGCGGGGGCGGGACGAGGTACATCCCCGGCCCCGTTTTCACGTCTGATCCTAATGTCATTTTAATATGTGTGAAACTAAAACTTACGTAGAAGATATACGCCCAATTTCTGAAAGTAAAAACTTGTGTTTTGTTATATAACGTTCGTGGAACATTTATATTGTCATTATTTATTTCATTTGTAGTGTTATTTGCTTCAATGATATTAATCAGTTCGATAGTGTACGTTCACCAGGAATTGTAGCGAAACTATCGCGCAATATCTTCTGGAAAATGAATGATTGATTCCTTTTTGCGCATATCAAGGTTTTGAAAATCACAGCATTGGCGCAAATAAGTGAAAACGATCATGTTTGCCAGAGGAGAGAAAACAACGATAATTATAACAATATATTAGTGAAAAGTTTCGCTCAAGACTTGATCATGATCTGAACATTATTTGGGAAGAAGGGGATGATGTCTTTGTTGTACTGACGAGCCTGGAACCAGGACAAGCGCGAGCAACCAGGAACTCCAGGAGAAGGACACATGTGTTCGGAAGCATGGGATTTGGGAGGAACCAGGAAGGAACTCGACGCAAGGACATGTCGATGCGAGATGTAAACAAGGAAATGGTCCGCTGATCGCAGCCTTGGCGGTGTTGTCGACAGCAGATCGACTTATCTCTCGCATCCGAGGTCCATCTGCCTCTTCTTCCGCCCTGCATGGTCAGCGTCATACATGCGATGGCGCGAGAACACGCGCCGGGATGTGTTAGTGCGTCTCCATTTGCCATGACGCCGTCGCTGGACGGACCAAATCGCTCCTTTACAGAGAGAATCACGTCTTTCATTGTTTACTTACCGACACTCGGTCGTCAAGCACTACTTGATTTAAAAATAAATTCAAATGACATTTATGATAATTTATTGTTATTTGACACATCGAAAAATATTTTTAAGTAATTATTTTACGCTTAATAGATCGGCAACGCTTCGATAGATACGATAGATCTCCGGTATAGACGATTGCGAATGTCCCAGGTCAGGCACCATCCCAGTACTCTCCTGGCAGCGCCGAGTGTAATGAGAGGATGCGTGTAAGGCACCATCCCAGCATTGTCCTGGCAGCGCCGAGGGCCAGTGTCGCCGAGGAAAGATGAAGGCTGGTACACGCCGAGTACCGAGCGCGGCGTGGGCACCATCCCAGCATTGTCCTGGCAGCGCCGAGTGCAAGTATCGAGGAGAGATGAAGGCTGGTACACGCCGAGTACCGAGCGCGGCGTGGGCACCATCCCAGCATTGTCCTGGCAGCGCCGTCTGCAAGTATCGAGGAGAGATGAAGGCTGGTACACGCCGAGTGCCGAGCGCGGCGTGGGCACCATCCCAGCATTGTCCTGGCAGCGCCGAGTGCAAGTATCGAGGAGAGATGAAGGCTGGTACACGCCGAGTGCCGAGCGCGGCGTGGGCACCATCCCAGCATTGTCCTGGCAGCGCCGAGTGCAAGTATCGAGGCGAGATGAAGGCTGGTACAGCCGAGTACCGAGCGCGGCGTGGGCACCATCCCAGCATTGTCCTGGCAGCGCCGAGTGCAAGTATCGAGGAGAGATGAAGGCTGGTACACGCCGAGTGCCGAGCGCGGCGTGGACACCATCCCAGCATTGTCCTGGCAGCGCCGAGTGCAAGTATCGAGGAGAGATGAAGGCTGGTACACGCCGAGTGCCGAGCGCGGCGTGGGCACCATCCCAGCATTGTCCTGGCAGCGCCGACTGCAAGTGTCGCCGAGGGGAGATGAAGGCTGGTACACGCCGAGTGCCGAGCGCGGCGTGAACAGGTCTGCGCGTCATGATGACGCAACACTCGTCAAGGTCGCGTGGAAACCTCACTTCTTGCGTCTGCCAATCCATGTCATGATGGGAAACTGAACAGCATTTCATTTCTAAAACGCGCTCGCTTGTTTCTAAATGGAGACTGGCAGAGATCATCGGCTTCCTCACAGCATTCCTAAGTGGAGATTCTAAGTCGTAGTTCATATGCTGGGATAGTTCCAACTACTTGGTCGCGACAACTTCCTTTCATCGTCGTCTCCCAACAAAATGCCATTTTGTTTACGTCCCTTTTTACTTGTATGCTTTTCCAGTAGTTATTCAGGCTAGGTAGTTGTCCGCCCTCATCGTTCAATCTAACTATTGTTCGATTCTCTTCAATTTTCTCCGTCACACTGGGCCTAAAGTGTACAGAGCTATGCGAGACTCTAGTTCGATCCCCGTGCAAGGTGCTTACAACGCTTCCAAGGTGTACAGAGCAATGCGAGACTCTAGTTCGATCCCCGTGCAAGGTGTTTACAACGCTTCCAAGGTGTACAGAGCAATGCGAGACTCTAGTTCGATCCCCGTGCAAGGTGTTTACAACGCTTCCAAGGTGTACAGAGGAATGCGAGACTCTAGTTCGATCCCCGTGCAAGGTGTTTACAACGCTTCCAAGGTGTACAGAGCAATGCGAGACTCTAGTTCGATCCCCGTGCAAGGTGTTTACAACGCTTCCAAGGTGTACAGAGCAATGCGAGACTCTAGTTCGATCCCCGTGCAAGGTGTTTACAACGCTTCCAAGGTGTACAGAGCAATGCGAGACTCTAGTTCGATCCCCGTGCAAGGTGTTTACAACGCTTCCAAGGTGTACAGAGCAATGCGAGACTCTAGTTCGATCTCCGTGCAAGGTGTTTACAACGCTTCCAAGGTGTACAGAGCAATGCGAGACTCTAGTTCGATCCCCGTGCAAGGTGTTTACAACGCTTCCAAGGTGCAGAGTTGCGCTGCATTGTCTAGCCGTCGACCGACGGCGATGTTGTCGGGGGGGCCTCTTCAGGGGGCTCTCTCGCGTACCTGCATGCAATCGCGTATACGTTCATTGATGCCAGCAGAGCCATCTGGCCTTCGAGCTGACAACACTTGGACGTCAGCCATAGCACAGCGACCACAGCTTACTTGTAGCTGCGTTTAGGACAAAAGAAGCCAGGAGCAGTTGAAATGAGCGATATATAGACATTGCGTTTTGGTTCAGCTCTGACGCAAATGATGGAGACATTTTCGCACATTTTTCATTATATTGACTCTTTTTCGTCCCGTACCCCTAAATTAGGTACATTACTTTAAATATATTGCACTGTAGATCTGCTACTTCCTCTGATTACTTTCAGTTCACCTGTCACTTTAATCTATTTAGTTAAAATTGTTAGGTCCTTTGATATCATATTTTGAAATTAACAAAGTTTCACCATTTTATGTATGAAATCATTTTTGAAGCAACGGAAGAGACGAAGAATAAAATTCGCACTACAATAGTCGATATACATTCTATAGATGCCATGAGGTCAGAATACTTCATCGACTGAATGTGTCACTCGTGTCTGAATTATAGAGATAATGTGATGCGCACATTTGTGGGAGAAGGAATTACATACACACCCTCTGCTATTTTATAGTGAAATGATTCAATTAAACACGGCGTTTTGAAAAATATTCAATCAATATAAGCGAATTCTTGATCCTATTGTTGTACATCAGAGGTAGAAAGCCATTTTGACGGGGTAGCGTTGTACCTACTTTTGGAATCATGTAATCAAGCTCTATCAATTATACCTAGTGTTCTGTCCTACAACATGGCTGGCGTCACCATTACAAATGTGATTGGATGAACTCAGAATGACTGGTTTATGAGCTCACCTCAAGAATGATTGAAATGGACATCACATCGGGCCTTCTACCTCTACTGAGGCAGATATTTAATATCATGTCAGTTACTAATGCAGGCGACACCTATCGAACCGATGGTAAGTCACGATGCTCATGCTATAAATCGTTGAAGGTGGATCGGACTTGCTTGTTGCATCTAATGGTCGAGTGAGTTTTTTTCGCGTGGAAGTCGCAGCCCGGTGGCATGCTAATGGAAGTATGTGGGTCATTTGACTTGTCAGGAGTACTGCATGTGACTGCTGTAGACGCCGATATCGGCGCGCCGGTGGCTGAAAGTGAAACTGACACTTTGTGCGAATATTGCGAGCGTCTAGCCAATGGCCTAGTGGGAATTTAATAAAAAATAAGTGCCCTAATGCGAAACTGGAATCTCTTGCACCATTCTGATCTTCTTTGCCTTTCGTTTTTGGTTTGAAACATGATATATATGATCATTAAAAATTAATAAAATCAAATTCTTATACCAACCATTCACATAAAACTGCAATCAGAAGCTGTTTTGCGTTTTGCTGAAAGCGTTTTACAACCAATAAACAACAAAGACACTGTTGTGAATTAGGTTTGAATTAAAGATATTTATTTATGGATTCAAAATGCAAAGCTGGCCTTGAAACTGTGTATAATTGCGGGAAATGCGTGCCGTATGAAGCAAATGAAGGTGGATAAATCAGATACCAGACAAGTGTATTACTTGGAATTGTATGAAGTTAATTGTCTATGTAGGTACCGTGCAATTTTTTCTAATTACGAACGCCCTTGAAGAAGCGCCCTTCCTGATTTTGTATGATTCGCGAGGACAAAATACAGCATACATATTTGGAATTGTGTTTTCCTGATGACCTCCGATGAGAAATAATACCTAAAATAATGAATCACAACAAAACTTATGAGTATGAGTATCACATAATCCTCATTTGAATTCTTGCCACCTGCCACATAGTTAAAAAATTCCGAAGAAATGCTGTTATTTATTGTTTGATTAAAATGCGATTGGAATGACGCGTCACCAGACCTACCCCAACACTTGACCCGACCTCCAGCCCGTCTCAACGCGTCTCCACCTAGACAAGGTCACGGGGGTCGGGAACCTCGTCGCAGTCACCGCCGGGGTGGGGACGACCTTGTCGGGGGTGAGGGGGGCCGTCCCGTTGTCATCACACGTTCTTCCCCTGCCCTGCCTTCTCAAACTCACACATCTATTTTCAAACGAGCTTACCTTTTCTTGCCCTTTATTCATTTCGCATCAAGATCACATAGCTTTTTAGACGTATTTTGAGAGGAAATAAAGTTTACCGAAATCACTTTCATATTCTACTAATGAGATTGTTTACGAATTTGTATTTAAGACAAATTAATATTTATCGGAATTTATTAATTTGCAAACAAGGGGTGAATCAAGTTGCTAATAATAACTTCATGGTAGTATGGCATCTTCGTCTAGTGCAATTTGATGCACATTATTCTGTCTTTGAATGCAATTAAGAAGCATTTCTTGATGATCTGGATGGTTGCAAATCATCTGATGTGTGTTTACTGCTAGATAATGCTCGTGAGATAAGATAGCTGTAGCTGTTGGTTTTGTCTGTTGACTTCCGTCTCACAACATCACAATGCACTGTCACAGTTGAGGTTTATCTGTCGTTTATGGGCTGGATAATGCTATCTGTCAGATAAACCAGCTTACCAACTGGCAAGTTGTGATTGTAGAACCAGCTGTAACATCTTTACAGTAACTTGACTTGTGTGTTGGAAACACGTTTTTACACTTTGATACAAATCTACAGAAATGCACTTGCCAAATTATTAAAATTGTACATTATTCCCATTATATGAAGTAGAAAATAGCTGGGAAACACTATGTGTAAAGCGGTGACATGCGTGCACCTGTATCTCGAAACGAAACTTCCCTGTGATGACTTGAGCTGCAAATCCAATGTTGATTAATCGTCCGTTCAACAGAGACACCTGACAGAAAACAATAAAAGCCAGTAGAAATTAGTGTGACCTGGTGTTGACAAAAACGAAATCAAATTATCAAAATTATATGGGGAAGGGTTAGAAGAGTATCCACTTAACCATGAATGTTTAGGTACTCAAAATTAATTTGGTTGTTTTTATCTGGCCAACTGATGATGGTTTTTCATGAAAATCAGCTTTCGTGTTGGGCCCACTCTCTAAGCGCTACTTGAATGTCGAACTGAACGCTAACGAATGTTGTTTCCTTCTTGCAGCGGTCCGTGCTGACAGAATGCGAGGAGGCCGGAACAAGTTCGGCCCGATGTACAAGCGAGACCGGGCCAGGAAGCTGCAGATGATGCGACAGCGGCAGATGGCGATACAGACGCTGCAAGGACACAACTCTTCCGTCGGCAACAACATCACGCTGAGTTACAACCCGCAGGGCAGCACTTCGCCCTTCGCCAGTCTCCACATCAAACAAGAGATACAAATACCACAGGTAAGAGAACTTTACTGTTGTTAATGATTGTCGGGACCTCGGTGTGTCTTTGGGAATTTCCGGCACTGTTTTTAACGATCGAGTCGACTCGGGCGGCAATTGTTTCATCAATTGCAATTGCTTTCAGCATTCAGCAATTGCTGAATCCATACATTTAAAACATAAATCCTTACGTTTCCTGTACATTTATAATTTGGTGTCAGTATAGTTCCTTCTGTATGAATATTTTATTTTCCATTATTCACAAAGGAGAGAAAGTTAACACACAACATACATTTTTATAAATGTTGTTATTACCTACTTAACTCGAGCAATTTACTGATAAGTAAAGAGAATAACATATTTACCTAAATAAAAAAGTATAACTTTATCTATTTTAATTGGTAGTGTGTCTGTACCTACCTACCTATTCTTATCATCAAATCATGACAAATTTCAAAATGTTGATAACCAAATGTGTCTTAGCTTTGTAATACATTACAATACGTTACATACTTTGTAACATTGTGTAGAACTTTCATTATCGATATTATTTCTTGTCAGGTGTCTTCTTTGACATCGTCACCGGACTCGTCACCTAGCCCCATCGCGGTCGCCCTCGGCCAGGCGTCGGGCGTCGTCATCAGCTCCGCCGCTTCGAGCAGCCAACAGGCGCTCCAAGTGGTGACCACCGCTTCCACCGCTGTCGGCGAGCAGAAGCTCTGGGGGACGGCCAACTCCACGACGCCCTCGCCGCACTCTCTGTCGCCCAAGGCCTTCCACTACGACGGCATCATACCCAACGGAGGCGGCACGTCGCGGGACGTAGCCACCAAAGTGTCGCCGATGATCAGAGACTTTGTGCAATCGGTGGACGATAGGGAGTGGCAGAATTCGCTCTATAGCCTTCTGCAGAATCAAACTTATAACCAGTGTGAGGTGGACTTGTTCGAACTTATGTGTAAAGTGCTGGATCAGAATCTGTTCTCGCAAGTTGATTGGGCGAGGAATTCCGTATTCTTCAAGGACCTCAAGGTGAGTCTTGGAATTTCATTAATTTTGGTGAAGGGTTGAAGGTCTGGTTATGTAATGTGAAAGGGTGGGATGGGAGGGGTGTATTTTGACATATAAATATAGTGATTTTGAAGTTCAGTTGGAAAATCAAATTCATGTGAAGTCGGAAATCCAAAAATTATTATATATTTAAAAAAAATACCTAATGATTTTAAGTTCAAATGTTGAACATCAAAATCTCATTATGTGATGTTCATTATGTGCAGAGGGTATGTTATTAATTTGATGGTATGGGCGGGAGGGGGATGTTGCAGTCTAAAAGCTATGACTGCATGAATGCCTTCTTTGTACCTCGTAGACTATTTTGAATTTTCCCATCATGTTGGAAAAATTAGGCCAAAAATGTAATATTCTCTTTATGAGACCCACTTTCATTCTTTATCACGTTGATTACCACAGTCTTCATTTGATAACCAATATGGTTTGTAGAGCAGTAGGTTGGTACTACCTGATTAACTGCTGATAATCTTCAAAATTAACGAGTACTCAGCTTTTCACAGTCTGCCAGATATTGTAATTGTAACAAGTTAAAATTTAACAGATTAGCCACTGTTTTCTTGTCATTTGGACATTTATGATAAAATCTAATTCAATTTTAAATTATCTGATAGGTAATTAGTAAAATTACTTTTTACAATTACACGCTTTTTGTGATATTTGATATATCACATGATATTTGAATATATTTAGTAGTAGCATTCTCAGTTTACACAAAATCTCATAATCACTCATCAATTTATTAGGTACATAATTAGGGCATAGGTATCTCTAATTAGTAATTTTGTGTGCTAAAAAATATTGCAACTTGCAGTTCCTTTACTGTAACATTTTTATTAATTTAGAAAAATTATTTAGATTTTTAAGTATGTAATTTTATTTGATAAATTGTTATTTTAAATATGGCCATTGATCCAATACAATGATTTGAATCCGTTGAGGTTGCGCAGAGATTGTCACACTACTAACAAGTATTCTTCCAATGGTATAATTAGTTTCATTAGCATCTGATCTCAACCCATGTCGACGCTCAGCCACACAGCTCAATACTTCTCGCGCTCGAAACATGTTTTTCTACATCGCTTTTTTTCCCGCCTCTTAGAAGTAGTCATTTTTTGTTATTTGGTTTGTCGAGAGAATCTCGCCAAGTCATTGTAAATCCAACTGCGCACCTCGCGTCGGTGGCGATCCGGCAACGCCGCGTGTGGAAGGCGTTCCCCGCGCCGGCTATTATCAAACAAACTAGCGTTACGTAACGCCGCGGCGTTGCCGGCTCGCGCGGGACCATTGTTGGCCCGACATGGGTATTTGGTTAGATTGCGAAATCTATTCAATAACCGGTGATTTACCACAGGAAATAGTGGACTGCCAGATCTGATGATAGAACACGCCATCGCGATTCTGCGAGGAAGTTTCTTTTAATAGTTAGTCATACGAACGTCATGTTGCTCAGTACAACAATTATGGCTACACAAGAATGTTTCTGTAACAATTTATAATCAAAATATTACGTTTCTGATGCGTAGAAACTCGGCATCATCACAACAATGTTCCAAAAATTAATCTTATTTCTGGTGCCCATAAACGTCGACGATACACAACAGTATTTTTTAAAATAATAATTCATATTTATGTAATATTTATATGAATGACGATTTCGTTCTTTCTAATTCAACTTTTATTAGGTTATTAAGACCACAGTTTAATTCTCTGCTCACTTTCTTTACAATCTAATTATTGGCGCCAAAAAACTGCTTATGCAAAAATTGATTTGTTTATTTTACAAATCGTCAGAGTTCACCAAATGAGCGGTACAGGGGAAGAACGCTAAGTCACATTCGGATGAAACTGAGATAATCGAAGTTTTATGTTTCGTGGCAATATTTTCAAAAACCGAGAGTTTATTCTGAAAGCTCATAAAAATCACTGCAAGATTACACATTAAATAAACCTTTTTTTTTAATGGACTTATAGCGTTCTTCACCGTAGTGGTGTAAATTCTCTATGCACTCTTCAGAGAACGCCCGTCTAATGCCCCATATATTTTTAATTACTACGTATTTATAAAAACGACTGATAGTAGCTCCACGTAATGAGTGTAATACTCCAAGTATTTAATCTAGTTTGTGATGAGTCTGTATCGCTGACGCGAATTAGGTCAATGGCAGTGTGCCACCGCGGTGCGCGCGCTGGCTCGACGATCGAGTGTCACGTGATCAGTTGTTGGGCAATCCGCAGCGGCGGTGGAAAGCAAGAGTGTGTGGATCCTGCCGCTCGGCCGAGCACGGCTCTGGCGTGGAGCTCTCTCGGTTGCATGCGGTTGAGTCACGCGGGAAATGAGGCCAAGTTTACCTCGGCGATTACCGTACCTTTTCATACGTAATGTAATGTAATGCAATGAATGCGCTCGAGAGTGATACGGTTTCTTGCCGGGCGAAATCGAGTTTCGAATGTTTGATTGAGAGTGAGAACCGTTGAGTGGAAAATGTCAACTCCTTTTGTGGCGCGACACAAAGAGCTTCCACAAGCCTGCTATTGCCCCTTTCTTACTCCTTTTTTACCACATCGAAGAATTTACAAATTTATAATTAGTAATTTTCATTAAATTTTTTAAATTTTTACAACTTTTTTAAGAAAATATAACCTTGTATGCGATGGTAGCCAAATTATTGACTATTTCTGTATTCCTTGGCAATCATATTGCGTATTTTTTACCAGCTTTACTAAATTCTGTCATGTTTATGTTTATATTTAATTAAAATATCAGACAAGGCAACACATCTGTAACGTCCATAAAGTAGAAACCGTTCACACACACACATTCCTTCTCAACACTGTAAAATAAAAAAGCGGATGATCGCACAAAGCAACCCCCTCCCCCATTCCACCATCAACGTTTCGATCACGTTTCATCAATTTTTTTCTCCGTCTACGCACCTGCGTTTCAATCCGAAGCACCCTACACGCAGGTATTCAAGGGAGGATGTACCTGCCCGCAAACAATGGACTTGTTTAGGGTGCCGTGGCCCAGTTCCCACCTAGCCAACCCCATGGGAAACAATCGCGGGTTGTAAAAGTGAAAGTACACAGACGACATTATTATTCCTTTAGCCGCGGCTGTAAATCGTCAAACCTCGCGCTGGTGCTGACAAATGCGGGATGTTCGTATACCACTGCCTGTAACAATGGCTTGAAAGACCAAGGCCACACATAACCATACTTTCACCGCTGAGTCTACCTCCAACCAGATACCTCGGTGCCGTAACCAAAGCCATTCAACCATCCACAGACCGCGGTGAAATAAATAAATAAAAAAACAACTGGCTGTATGTAATTCCTGGGACACGTGGACAATAATGTTCTATGTTCTTTAATGCGACGTTTCCGACCCGTAGCATTGGAGTAAGAATAGAATGCCCAATAAGTCCCAGCCCAAGGACACCTCATAGAAGACACAATTTCACATTAGTTTATGTGAGAGATTCGTTTTATTACCGAGTGCAAACCGCAAGTGCTCAGAAAAAGTACTTCTTCATTGCCTCTTTTTCTTCTTGGGAAGATGTTACAACTTCTATGAAGCGTACATAAAAGTTGTTGGTATTATATTCTTGGTCGTTCCAGTGAGCATGTGTCTTATTTTATGTGTTGACAATCTATTTCAAAAGTCGTTTCAAGTATAGGTACTTTTGGATTGCACATAATTGATATTGTCTGTAGTTTCATATGAACATTCGTTTAAAAATGTTAAGATCACTTCATGAATGTGATAGGATCATTCAGCGCTTACTTTCAATGGGGGGGGGGGGGGGGGGAGGGGGTTGTATTTTTGAAGAATTGTTATACCAGAGATATTATGAATACTCCACTTATGAATATAGTTTTCGTAATATCTTTGGTCCTACTACCGTTCGACTTCGATTGTAGCACACAGCCGTTCAAATTGCGATGCTGGTTTTTTCAATCAATTTCATTTTTGCAAATTATATGCTAGATTGTTGTGTAATTTAGTGCAACAGCAATTTTTTATTGATTAATATTTACATGTTTGATCCTGAATAAATCCAAATAAGAAACGATTCGTTTTCAACACGACTTCTCAGAAAATGTAGAAATACTACGCGATAAGTCGATTTCGATTCGGCCGATCAACACTACTATTCATTATTCTTACACAACTCTTAAAAAAAATCGTTTCTGAACAAAAGACTCGGTGGCAATTACCCTGCAATTACCGAATATTTCGCCATATCAGTGGGAGATAACCGGCTATAAATAGCTCGCTTGGAGTGGAGTGTAGTGGGGAGTGCGTGAATGAGGTCACACGGCGTGGAAGTGGGTCAGTGGGACGGGCGATCGCTCAACTAGGTCGCTTCGACGCTTCACGCCAGTCCCGCGGACGTGCAGGGATAAATACAGAGCGTGTGAACTATGGGAATGGTGGATTATTTACGTTGTTCCATCATTCTATAGATCGCTTCATAGGTTAGGTTGAGAGGCCCGATTCGCGGGGTACTTTGTGTATATATAAATACGCGTTTTGCGAGTTCCGTTGACCACAAGACTATAAAAGAGTAGGGAAATAGCAAATAGTATTGTAAATTTTATTCTCTTCTTTCCTGCCTATAGACTACAAATCGTAAAATTATTTATAAAGAAAATAGCAAAAGTTTTCTATTTATAACTGCTCATAAATTTTCGGAGATCAAAATTTTGATTTTGTTCGATTTATTATCTACAATTATGTCTTCAACATGTGTCACAATTCAAAATATGTCAAATCGATGAGCTTTTCAATGGAATTGACATTCTGTTTAAGCGTTGTATCGAGGGGTGGGGGAGGGACTGCGCAACCCCCCTCCCCCACCCCCTCTACCCTCAATACGCCACTTGTAGAAGCAGGTAAATTACGAGCTCAATCGTTCCGTGTGACCTATTTTAATGTGGCCTTAACGATCAATAAATCTACTTGATTTTGTTAATCATTTTCATTTTGCTATTTATTAAATAAACTGTTCAGAATCCAGGCTTTTCATTACGAGCGAAGAGGTACAGAATCTTCATAAATGTGCTCCAGTTATTTGGGTTTATATGCGAAGTTGTCAAAAGTTCCACAATTTTTGGGGCATAGGGTTAGGCTTGGTTAGGTCAAATATCCTCGGACAGTTGAGCATCGTATAGAACTCTTCCTTGCGGGGGTTCAGAAAACTATGCGAATTTCCCGTCATGTTACGTACTTTTCATGTACACCCGCAGACTTGATATTTGCCATTTTTGTCCCTTGAGATAAAATGGTGACGTGCGTAATGATTTTGGACCTTGGATGCACTTGTATGAAACCTTTTATCCCAAATTAATTGGATCTCTCATTTTTCATCAAAACATCATTTTATAGTCAATTGACTAAAAAAGTATTCGACCGGACAAATTCCATCCTAATACCACTCCTGAACATATGAATACCACAAGAAAGCGAGCCTTTTTATATAGATTCCCTTCCTCCTCTCTCGTGAAGAGGAAAGAAAATGAAAGATAAATCTCGCCGCTCTTTTGGAATGTTTTTCATGCGTCGGATTTGAATGTGCGTGGGAGTCTGTGACGTTCGTCTCTAATGATCCACATGCCGTCTTGCCTTGCTCAACGATCATACGCAAGTGACGCAAGGATCATAATCTCCCGCTCGATGCGAGCGATTTGACAACAACTCGAGGGGATTTCGTCGGAATTGTCACGCGCGATTGACTTCTCATCGGCCGCGGGTTGCTCAAGTCCTGCGTGGATGCGTGTCTACTTCCTGCGTAGCACGCACCACGCACAGAGGGGCTAGTGAGAAGTAGGCGCTCGTGGCCTTGCCTATTTATTAACATGGAACCTCTCAGTTTATTAGTTTGGATGCAATCTAAGTAATTACTATGGTAGACTTTCACAAACTGTTTCGCCATATTTCTCCCAGTAAATAAATTTTGATAATAAATTTTGTTATTTGATTACCTGAGGAAGGTTATAGTACTGAGTACTCGGAGAAATAATAAAATAGTTTGTGAAAGTCTAAAAATGTATTACGTTACATGTTAACCTTCTCAGTGTTTACCCCCGACTGAGGAAAAGAAAATCAATTACATACATTCAACGGGAATCGTTACTGTTATTTGTCATGAGATAATTAGGGCGGGCGGACTGGGTCGGGTCACTGTTGGCTGCCACCCGTGCCCCCTTGTGCAGGGCCCCATTTCTTAATCAAGAAATTCTAATTAATGTTTAAATAGTCTCCAAATATTTATTATTCTATGAAGTTCCCTTACAGTATTAAAAGCGCAATATATGAAGAGAAAACTTCATTTTTAAATTTTGAAGACTATAAGATTCTGTCACGATGAGCCCCCCCCCCCCCCCCCCCCCCCATAAAATCCCTTTAGTCCACTGTCACTTATAGGTACTTTCCTTCCTGCCATAGGCGCCTGCAAGGGTCTTGTGTAGTGATGTAATATTCCCGGGAATTTATTTTTTCGGGAATATTCCCCAAACCGGGAATTTATTGGGAATTTACTACAGGGATGAGTAAACATTAAGAGAAAACTTTATTAAAGCATGTTTATGTTTTGAGATGTCATAAGACAGGGGTTGGCAACCTGCGGCTCCTTGGTGGGTTTTGAATTGCTCTTTATAATTTGAATAAAGATCTGGAATCGAAATATTTGAAAATTCGAAAAAACGCCCTGCAGGGCAACATCAAGAGGGAGAGGGGGGGGGGGGGGCTTTGTCAAAATAGCAGAATAAACTAGTACCTAATTCAATTGATTATTTTTGGTGTATTATATTTGATTGCCTGCTGCGGCTCGCATTATTATCTAATTTATAAATATTTCGGAAATTGGCTCCGTCACCAAAAAAGGTTACCGACCCCTGTCATAAGATAACAAGAAAATTAATGACAAAATAGAGAATACTAAGAGGTAATGAGATACCACAAAATAATAGCATTATACATTTTTATTTATAATAAAAAAGTAAATTCCCGATTTGGGGAATATTCCCCAAATTTGCTCGGGAATATTCCCGGGAACGGGGAATATTCCCACGGGAATATTCCCGCTGGGCATCACTAGTCTTGTGCCTGCCTCCCCGTACGAACGTTTTAAATATTGTAATTGCACTATTTTTTATACATTTTTAACTTCACACCTAACCACTTGTTTACCCCGAAAGTAGACATTACATTGTCCCAAATAAGTTTCTATTCCAAAAACCGCCCTGCAAAGATCAAATGATCGCGCATTCGTAATCGACAAGGCAACTACCCCCCGAGACGGCGGTGTTCCCCCGCGGTGCCCCCGCGATCACGTGCTCACGCGGGGCGTCTATTCGCCTGCATTGCGACCTTGGCTTCAAGGCTCTTCCTCGTCGATGGCGACTGACGAGCTCATGAGACTGGAATGTGAAAGGCGGGTCTCGCTGGAATCGAACCGCGGCTCTTCGAGCGATCAACACAGAGATCCAACTATTATATCGGAAGCGAGAGGTCTTCTTGTCTTCACCCGAATTTGTGTGACCCTGAGATGATGTTTCGTTCTTTTCAAACCAGAATTACATTACTTTGAATCAGTTTCTTTATTCTATGTAAGTTTGAATCTAGGACTTCCGATCGAGAAATAATATACAAATAGTTACACGGTTAAAAACAATTCAACTAAGGGCCAATCTTCAATACTGTGCTAACTAAACGGTTGATTAGGACTGTATTGTCATGGCAACAACCAATGATATTCCCTCAACCGCACTAAGTTAATTACTTGTTTTAGCTGAGTATTGAAAAACTGGACCTAAGAAAATTAGTACCTATAATATATTATTTTCGATTGGTTATCTCTCTGTGTATCGCTTTTTAATTTTTATGCTTGATCAAAATACGAATGTCCTCTCCTCTTTCTACTATATGCGCTCTTTGTGTGCTCTCCAACATTTCTAAACGTTCTTTACAAACGGATAGTTAAATTATAATGGAATGCTTATAATGATGATAGGAGGAGGTCGAAGGCGGTCTTGGACAAAAAATTCGAAACCCATTCATTCATGTATCTCGCCCCTAAATTACGAAACCGTGAAGGGCGTGACAGGATTAGAACGTCAAGTGCTGGGGTCCACGTTCGATTCCCGCTACCGACGTTCTAGATTTGTTTCAAGTTTTTATCGGTGGATAGTGTCCAATATGGTCCAATGAAGAAACAATTTCTATGTCATTATAATGATATTGTCGCCGAACGCGAATATTTTTCTGCCAAAGACTTCGTAAATGGGAGAACAAATTATTTTTATAAAATTCCAGTTTAACGCTTTTGAAGTGAAATAAATTGTTGATCTAACTAGATAATGTTTTCAAATGTCATTCACGATAGTTCTGGGATGAAATTGGGGTCGTGAGAGTAAAAAAAATTCGATTTTTAATTCGAAATAGAGCATATTTACTGTATATATCCTTCATTTTACTGATGTAATAGCTGTCAGAACACAGTACACTTCTAAATCAGAGTTATATTTGTATAAATAAGTAAGTTATTAGAGTTTTTGTCACAGTCAATTTACGTCTCATTTACGAAGCTTTGCCAGAAAAGCATTCGTTCGCTGCAAGACCGTAATTTTTAGATATTTGAGAGTGAGACTACTCTAGTTGTGCACGTCGGCGTTGGAACCCGTGCTGATCGCGCTCTTGCCTCTGCCTCCAGGTTGACGACCAGATGAAGCTGCTGCAGCACTCGTGGTCGGACATGCTCGTGCTGGACCACATGCACCAGCGCATGCACAACAACCTGCCCGACGAGACGACGCTACCCAACGGCCAGAAGTTCGACCTGCTCTGTCTCGGCCTCCTCGGCGTGCCCACCCTCGCCGACCACTTCAACGACCTCATGGGCAAGCTGCAGGAGCTCAAGTTCGACCTGAGCGACTACATCTGCGTCAAGTTCCTCCTGTTGCTCAATCCGGGTAAGAGTTAGTATCGCCCCCGATGTCGGACGCAGGATCCAATGACACGGGTTTTTACTACTTCATTCCCCTTCGTTCGACAAGAGAGGAGGGGAATTTCATCTACAAAAAAGGCTTCATTTCTTGGCATGCGTTCAAAAGTCCAAGTTAACCTGATTGGCTAAGTTTTTTCTTCTCTACGTCGACTCTTGCCAACTTAACTCATAAATCCTCAAGAATGGAGCCTTTTAGACTATATTTCCTTTCTCTCAATACAAAATAGCATCGATTCTTCTATTTTACTGACAACAGAATAACATGCTACCGTATTATATTCAAACTATAGCCAGGGAAATCAATTCAATAATTACGTTAGATCTGTTTTTCAATGTGAAAG
This sequence comes from Leuctra nigra, assembly GCA_934045905.1. Classification (NCBI taxonomy): domain Eukaryota; kingdom Metazoa; phylum Arthropoda; class Insecta; order Plecoptera; family Leuctridae; genus Leuctra; species Leuctra nigra. The sequence continues at coordinate 26,047,783 of OW203764.1, forward strand.
AATTGCTGGAAAAAACATTCATACATAGTTTGTGAAGTGCACTCTGTTCTAAGCTCATAGGTACTTGTTTATGAACAACTTGGTATTTGTATTGTGCAACCTATCACTTGACGTAAACCTGTTTTCAATACAAATCATTTCCAATGAATTCGATAGAAACTATTTTGTGTTCAGTTTTACTTTTTATTTTGTAGAACACTTGGCCTATAATAGTAATTCAATGAAACATTCAGTAAACTGCCAGCAAACAACGCAGGGCTGTAAAACATTTAGATGCAGATACATTCATTCCCCTTCTTGTCCTTCTTTGTTCTGTAACTCTTCAGAACACTTGCTTTCGACAGGTGTAATTATTTCCACAATATGTTCAGGACAATTCCATGGCAATATTAGTTGTGTCAGATCCGTCGCAATTGAGTGCAGTTGCTTCAATTCTCTGGCATTCCGGATTTTATAACAAATCACGCGATACAACCCAGCTTTTTCACTTGGAAAACAGCCAGGAAAATAAACGCTTGAATAAAATATCAGTATTACCAGAAACGAAGTAAATGTTAATTAAAATCCAGACAAATCTGAGTACGTACACCCAAACTGATCTTCAGAACTACTGTCTCGAGTCCAGATAAATACGGGCGTCTTTCAAGGCCATCTCATAGGTGGCTCGCGCTAGTAAAAGTTCTTCAAAACCCGCCAGACGAGATTTCTGTCACTTTCTAACAACAAAATATCGAGAGTAAAGAAAAACCGATTCAGTTCAAACGAGGATTCAATAACATAGCGCATTGTTACGTTTGACTTTCATTCTCACAGCTTGTTATGCTGTGGTTGGTTGTAACTTACAGCTTCAGGCCATCTTGGCTGGACTTGAGGTGACCTTGAGACTGGGTCTCGCTTGGCGTTTTCTACACCCTCCATGAGAAATCTACCCTTTCCGTCTAGACTCCTGCCTTAGCTGCTCTCAAAGGCATTCCTTGACCTTTAGCTCTGATCATTAGGAGCATCATTATTGTCAATTGTCTTCGAAATTTCATTATGCAGATTTTTGGACTTGCATTACAAACTCTATTTGAATTAACAATTAGCATTTAAATTAGCATTTAAATTAAAAATAATTTACAGTAAAAATATACATTGTTTCACATTTCATTCCAAAATATTTTCCTTGTTTTGTCAAATCTGAATCTGATAATAGTATTTTACATCTAAATAAAGCTGTGACAAACCTAGATGGAAAATCAAAATTAAAGTCACTCAGTTTCGAATTTATAGATTTTCTGAATCAAATCTACTTACCTACTTAACCCACAGCGATATTGGTTATGATTAACGCAACATCCAACATCGGGTGATGATCGTGACGATGTTGATGATGGTAACTTTAAGATGGATGTTCTCTGTTACAGCGGATGTGCGAGGAATCGTCAACAAGAAGTGCGTGCAAGAAGGCTACGAACAAGTCCAGCAGGCCCTACTGGACTACACCATCACCTGCTACCCCCAGATTCAGGCATGTTTATTATTCCTGGCAACATTTCCTAGCTCTGGTGGTGGTTACACACCCAACAGGCTACCAAGTCTCGTTGAAAGCGTAGGTTGAGTGGCGAGTGAACTCTACTTGGTCTTGTCTCAAAGAGCAATGAGAGAACACTATTAGTTGACCTTGAGCACTCGCCACTCACAGTTGTGAGCTAGACTTGATAGTCTTGAGGTTTGATTGAGTCTGGCTAGAATTACAGGGCACAGAATTCATTAGAAAGGCCAGAAATGGGGTACATTAATCATGAAAGAAGTAGCATGTAATAAGCACAAGAAATTTAAGAACATAAGAAATATTCTATAGGTATATTTCTTCTTTATATAAGAAATGTGTCCATGCAAATAGCTTGGTCAAATTTTCTCTCAAATCATTTCTTCAAATCTTTGCTTTAAATATTTGACAGGAATAGAACCTGTTATAAGAAAAGGATTTGATATTCTTTGCTACAAAAGATTTTATTTAACTCATTGGCAGACCATAATATTTTAATCAAAGTATGTTGTTTACACTGTGAAATGTCTTGGAAGCGGAGATTTGATGAAATGATTTGATAGAAATTTTTACCATGTAAATGGGGTTCATCTGAATACAGAGTAAGGACACAGAGTACAGAGTAAGGACAGAGCACAGAGTAAGGACACACTGTACAGAGTACAGAGTATATCATCCATTTTACTCGGTAAATGGGATAGCGCCAACAATTTTGCATTGGTTTTGGTTTTGAACAAAACCTTCTATTTTCAATCATTTCGAGAGTTTTGATCGGCTGTAGCAGAGATTTGAACTAATCCAGATGACATCTGGAGTTTGGTTTCCAGATTTACGCATGCTTAATCAAATATGGTTCACCGCTGCACTCGGCCCCACTCACAATTCATGGCTTTAGGGAGTTTCAGGGAAACAAATACAGGGTCGTGCAGTACCTACCCAGGCATTTTCTCCAAAACCACATGTTGTATCAACGAGTTGCATTCTGTGCGCAGGCTGTGTCCGAATGGTCATTTTATCATTCTGGTTGTCATGTTTGTTCTTGTTTTGACGACATGCAGTAGTAGTAGTTGATATAAAGATTTTGTAGGTTACTTCTTTCTTCTTGAATCATTAGTAATTAGTCATGACGTATTCAAGAACAGAAATCAGGATCATAATGATAAAAGAAGCATTCGGAAATGTCCTCGCTCCACCTCAAACCCTTAAATCCTACTGCATAATTGTCAATGCTTACTTTCTATGATGGGTTTTGAGGGCTGTGGTTTCGTATAAATTAATTGATAAGTATTGTGGAAGAATAATTAAAAAGTTTTCGCCTGGAGCATCTTGGGTTATGCGGATATTAGCTAGCTTGTACATCTTGATAATAATATTTCACTTAATTCAATTATAACCAGCAAACTACACTCTTTTAATTCATGGTGAAATTGCACAGCAACCTTTTTCAAACAAATTAAAAATTGCATGAAATATGGGGTCCGGTACATAATCAAAACCAGATATTCCTTCAAATGCTGTCATGATAGTCATGTAGCAATCAATGTGCATGAAGCCCGCAGCAACCATTTGCTTGAACGAATGCGTTCGCGACTATGCCTAGGGTTGCACAACTTAATCATTATCGAGCTGATCTCTCTATATTGTGTTCCAGGATAAGTTCACGAAACTGCTGATGATAATGCCGGAGATCCATCAGATGGCGTCCCGCGGCGAGGACCACCTCTACCACAAGCACTGCACGGGCGGCGCGCCAACGCAGACGCTGCTCATGGAGATGCTGCACGCCAAGCGGAAATAGTGGGCACAGCGGACAGTGAGTTCACTCGTTTACAAACCTTGCGCAGTGTGAGGAATCCCAGCGTCCATTATGTTGTTCGAAATATTCGACATCAATCATTCACATTACACTGGCACAGCACAATGGATGAACTTGTTGTTGTTTTGGTGAATAGCTGAGTTATGTAGACATTTTTTAATATGTATTTCAAAATTAGTTACACTGTAAAGAGTGTATTTGAGTTAATTAGTGGAAAATAGCTCAAAGTGTTCAGTACTCAAAAGTGTCCAAAATAAGACTTTTGGGATCTATTTTGGGGACAGTTTTACCCTTCTCGAAATATGAGATTGTTTATGTAATTTTTCAATTTATCTTCTCCCAAAGAAGATTCCTAAGCCATTGAATAGTTTTACTACTTGAGATATTGTGGGAAAGAAGAGTAGTATTCTATTCTTTAATACAGGAATCACGGTTTCGGTTTGCACATTTTGCAAGCCCATGCTTTTATGCATTAAATATATAATATGTGTATCAAATCAAACCAAAAGTTGACCAAGTAGGGTGAAGACAAAATTAAATGACTTCTAATTAATATCTTTTTTCATGGCGTTGTCATGTTTATTGAGATGCACTAACTGTCATGTTCATTACTGTTAATTTTAAATTAATTAAATAGTTTTTCTAATAACATTCATTGTATTCATTCTAATAACATTGTAAAAACCGTTGATGTGTCATAATAAAGTTGTTATTTGGTAACGCTTGATGTTTTTGTCCAGGAGCTGCATTCATCTCGCACTAAAGAGACATCGAGGCTGGCCTCGTCTCAACTTCCGTCGGTCAAGAGCTCGGCGCCGCCCACTCTGCAAACATCGGGCATTACGTTAGTTACCTACCACAGAAGCAAACACGTTATGCCACATGTGCAATACAACTACGAAGAAAAACAGCGTTAAAGATTTTTAAAAACAATTCGGCATGAAATGTTCTCAATCTCTAATTTTCTACTTATAAAAACATTTAAATATAAATACGAGAATTATCCAATCATTGTAGGAATACTACTGTGAGAAACGGGAGCGTATTTTAATATGTTTGTTGACTTTCATAAATATATTAACGCCTTTAAAAAGTACAAAGTCAAAAACGTGGTCACTTTGTTACGAGGTTACTCACTCAGGTCATTTTGTCTCGTCGTGAGTAATCTGCTTTTTCGCTCGCATTTCACCCTTCTTCGGACCACATCAAGCCTTGCTCACTCGTTCGTGTTTTAATTTATACGTGTTTGTTTGATTCAATCACACATTCCAGTGTTTCCCGTATCGTTGGTACCTGGAGGGATATTTGGGCATCCGTCGTCAGTGTTATCACTGTACTCTAACTTAATTTTAGAGACAAATTTTATAATTATATTTCCCCGTCTATTATTTTGCATTTTGTTTGTATACTCGACATTCCACGTGCAAGGCGGAACCACGAGATTGATGGTTTTGGGGAAGACGAAAAGAACCTACTTTCTTTGACTAATGTTCTAGAAATTATTTTATGTGATCTTTTTTGTTATTTAATTAACAATTCTTCGATGAAGAAGGGTGTCGGTGGTGGACTAACATAGTTCTATCTAGATATATATATATAACACTAGAATTTGATAGAAGTGTATAAAGTTATGCAGTATAAGTTGTAGCAAGGATGTCGTGGTCAAATGTTACTTGTGTAATCGTAGGTATGTTACAGAGCATGAAATACCTACTAATAATTGTTACAGTTGTTATGTTGGTAACATGTAATATATAGTTACCTCACTTGTCACTATGCAAGGGATGCTCTGTCTCCCACCCACCTACTTCACATCACCCCTCCTCGTTTCGGTTCCATCTACCTGCATTCATCGATTCACTGCCGCAAGTTAACACAGGCATCCCGAGCAATCTATTCACTTTGTTTCCAGATTACAGTACACGTTGAAAATGTTGCTTGATTAAATAATTTTTATTAATTCTTTATTTAGACTTGTCAATGTACAGAGCAGTCGGCCGAAGATCGAAATGTTGTTTTGTTGTCTGTCAGATATTTTATTGACGAGTGGATCCCGGTATAGAAAGAATTTATATATATTATATATAATAAATGATCACAAATTAATTCTTTCGGTCTTCGGGCGAAATTATTTCAAGTGCTTTAATATAGAACTTAACTACGAAATGATTACTTTTGTTCCATTAATGTTGGATCTTGAATGTCTAATTTGAAAGATAGTTTGTTACCTCAATATTTTGCCTATGTTGTGAAGTCACGCCTGTAAATAGAAATATGGATCCGTCTGTAATTACTAAATATATTGCTATTGTTTGTACAAATTAAATGCTGTATCCATTGTAAGGATATTATATACGTTGAAGGGAGTTGATCGAGTACTATGGCTTGTTTCCCGTTTGTCATTTAGATTATAGCATCTATGAAAGATCCATAGACATTTTATGTTTGGAAATTATTCTTGTATCATAACATTTAGCCAATTCCCTCGCTGGCAAGGTTATTTGCCGGGCAATCTGTGTGTACATTATTAGTAAGTGAAACAAGCTGTTACCTTGACCAAATCTCATGCGACGAACAAATTTGTCCGTCGTCAAGTAGACAAAAAGCTGTAGAATAAACTCCATCACATTTTCAAGAAAGTTTTATAGATCACTTATCCCCTCACATTTCCTACATTCACAATGCAATGCTCGAATTCTTTGGCTATGTTGGACTTGAAGTTTTATGTAACTTTTGTTACAACTTAAATTTTGTGAAATTTAATTTTTTACTCATTGGATAATCATGAATGTAATATTGAAATCAGAACTTGAACTCTAAATATAAAACTATGACTTAAGTAATTTCTGTTATATTAAGTACAAGGAAGACAATTTTAAATTGTAATTGTAGGCAAAATCTTATTGATGTAACTAAAAATATAGGTAAATAAGATTGTTCCAAAAAGATAACGTTAACTCAATAACTTTTAATGCGAGTTTGACCAGCAATAGTTTTAGATTATACTGCATTTTCTCTTTTCATTTTATGTTATTTGTACACTCTCATGTAAATCTCCCCAAAGACCTAGTATTGTATTAGTTAGGTATTTGTATACAAAGGGATGACTTGAAATACCTACTTCAGAACAGAATGCAGTACAAAGATATTGCTGTCGATACAATTTACACAAAAATTATTTTGAAGATATATGCGGTACTAAATTGCAGTGAGGGTTTGTCCAAGTTTAATGATTGATTGGTGAACATTTTTATAATGAACATCATATGTTATAATCACAATTATTTTACTTAAAATACCTACTTCAAAAATAATTCACAGCCAATGGAAGGAATTCTGTACTAAAACTCAGGTCGCGGTGTGAAAACTGCCTGGTAAGGTGTCGGAGCGAGTGTCATGCCGGGCATTGGCGTTGTCGTAGGTAAGTCACAGTTGGGCAGCGGAGTCACATTGAACTTCTGCAGGATACCAGCGAAGAACAAGAAGATGCAGCTCTTGGCAAGAACGTCTGCCAAACATTTCCTCCGTCCTGCAATGGTCGAGCAACAAGATTACTACACTTGGAAAACGCTACGTATAACGCGTGCATTGATAAGCGAGTCTTCCTACTGCCTGCCAGGCGCGGTTCTAGGGGGTGGCTCTCTTTATCCATATCTCTTTATCCATATTCTCTTTTTGCTTACAATTCGTATCATTCTTTATTAGAAAAACAATTTACAACAAAATTAAACATAAATTTTCTCTTTTTGCTTACAATTCGTATCATTCTTTAATTTACAACAAAATTAAATATAAATATGGCTAAAAACTACAAATTTTATTTTCACGTAAAACCAAAGTTGAGTATTTTCCTCCATATTAAGCTAGATTAGATGGCTGTTTTATATTTAATGGGAAGGTGTTTCTAAATTTAGTTTCAGATGCAGGTAAATTTATTCCGAAAACGCTTCTAGCTTCATCAATTTTCAAAAAAATCCCCGCGGAGCAATTAGGGTGTCTTGCCCCCCAAATCCCCCGCGGGTCGTGTTTTTCACAAAATTTCGTCTGCCCACCCACATTTTTGGTCCTAGAACTGCGCCTGCTGCCTGCATGGGATTTAACATGTGTGTCAAATATGTTCATCTACAGACATTGAGAACCCTTTTGCAGATGGCGTTTTCCACTGGCCGCACTAGGGCTGCACTGAAATGACGTCACCATACAAAACTCAATGTAAATTTAGTGCAGAACTAGTGGGGCCAGTGGAAAATGCCATTATGCAAGGTCCACTAAATCTAAACTAAAAGATTTAGTGGTCCTTGCATTCATCGAAGCTGATCAAGAGGCAGTGATAAAAGCTTAAAGGTACGTTTACAGCTTAAAGTTCAACGCTCAGCGCTAGAGTAGAAAGATGAACATGGTTTATCTTTGACCTTGAACGCGGCTGAACGTCGAACGAATGCCGAGCTGTAAACGTACCTGAATGTTTTGATAGGTATATTTTGACATAGACTTATTATTTCAAATTTAGCATAAAAATGTCTATTTCATTACAGATTTGTCCAAAAACACTTATAATGTTGGTACCAATGACCATGTAAATTTGGTAGTGATCGGTCAAACGATTCCAGTTTTATTGGCACACAGAGTTGAGTTTCTTTCATATTGCAAAGCTAAGCACAGACTTCAAATCAAGTTTCCGATGAAATTAATACACCGATTTTACTGGAAATCATTAGCCTTCTGCATTGGATAGTAATGAATCTTTTCTGAAAAATTGACCAGATCCGTTACTTCGTTTAAAATGTAACGTGAAATACACAAATACCTTTTATAAAAAAAAACAGATTAAAGCCATGAGTTTCAAGTGGAGTTGCTTGCTTGAATATTGCACAAACGTACAAACAAATAAAAATTAGAAATGTCACAAATTCTCAATTAAAGAAATGTTGACAATAATTTAAATTTTAAACCCCTTCTCTAATTATATTCACTTTTAACTTAATATACGTTTTGCCAGAAAACAGCAAATTTGGCTTTCAGAGAAAAGTTTCAATGTGTGTCAATGCCACGTATAGGTACCAAGAATGAAATTACAAAAAACCAATTATAGGCAACTATTTTACTGCTAATGTATTTAATATTTATACCTTCTTCTATCTCGTAACGTAAGGATTTAACATTCAAAGTTCAGACTCTCTAAGTAGATTTTTTTAAAGAAATAAACAAATACCATTTAAATTTTTTTTCTAAATTGATTTGTCTTTACAAAATGTGATCTCTCCTCTCTCCCGAGATCGTGCAGAGGCCTTGAGCACCCCTCGACTACGGGAGCGCCCCCCCTTGTTCCACCATTGTCCCTAGTAGAACCACTGCACGGTTTGTAAAGAAAAGAGTTGAATGCCTGGGGAAAAAATATTCTGTTCCAGACACAAATAGAGTACCTTTCAATAATATCATAATTTTTCCCTTTTGTTTGTTTGTTTGTTAGAAAAAAAATGAAAAACTGGAAATGGAAACTGGTTTTATCTCTCGCTTTTAGTTTTATCAGAACATAACGAGGCGGCTGTACACACCGCACAGCCATGACATGGCTATGGTCGGTGACAGGCAAAGATGAACTCGCGCTAGCATGGGCCGCCCTATACCTGGCAATGCTAAACAGGGTTCATCTTTGCCTGTCACCGACCTTAGACAGAGCAGTTCTATTACTAATTTATTTCAAACGAATTGATTTGAAGATACGTCAGTGATTTTAAAATATACAAGAAGTGCGCAATTGGTATTTTTATTATTTGTGTAAAATATGAGATCCAAAATGTTAGGTAATCATTCTTTCTAATAGCTTAAACTAATAATTATCTACGATTTCAGAACCCTCTCACCAAAGATATATCGTATTATGCTTTCACCCGTGAGATAGTTTGAAAGACCAGCATAAAAATGTATTTGTGAACTGTGTGTTCGTAATTTAAGAGAGTATCAATTTTTCAGTTTGTCTGCCCATTAAGTAAAACCATGTAAAACGTTACAAATATGGCATTGACAGTCCCAGTAAACATTTCGGGGAATAATATCACTATCAATACGTGCTTTACAAACTGAGAGAATATTTTGAAAGCTCATACAAACCACTTACAGACGACACCTCTATCTTTTTTTTTCTCCAAAAATGGACTTGTTAAGTCCTTTACCATTCAGATGTAATTATATCAAGGTCACCTAGTCCGAAAGGCATCAGCCAGTCGTCCTTGACGAGTTCGCCGTGTTCGTTGAGGAACCGTTCAGGACGGAAGTTGTGCGGATCTCCCCAGTGGGCCTCATCCATGTGGATCGACCAGACGCTCATCAACACAGTTGTGTTCTGCAACACAACACAACGTTCATCACTCAACGTCAACACAACACAACGTTCATCACTAAACGTCAACACAACGCAACGTTCATCACTCAACGTTAACACAACACAACGTTCATCACTCAACGTCAACACAACGCAACGTGCATCACTCAACGTCAACACAACACAACGTTCATCACTCAACGTCAACACAACGCAACGTTCATCACTCAACGTCAACACAACGCCCAAGTTCATCACTCAACGTCAACACAACACAACGTTCATCACTCAACGTCAACACAACGCCCAAGTTCATCACTCAACGTCAACACAACGCTCATCACTCAACGTCAACACAACACTCAACGTCAACACAACACAACGTTCATCACTCAACGTCAACACAACGCCCAAGTTCATCACTCAACGTCAACACAACACTCAACGTCAACACAACACAACGTTCATCACTCAACGTCAACACAACGCCCAAGTTCATCACTCAACGTCAACACAACAATATTCATCACTTAACGTCTACACAACGCTCATCACTCAACGTCAACACAACGCCCAAGTTCATCACTCAACGTCAACACAACGTTCATCACTCAGTCGTGTAAACACTGGCGACTTTTCGATTTTGCAGCCCCCTCAGTTGCGGGCTAAGGGGTAAGGGGGCCCGAATATCTGGATTGAGTAAATACCATAGAAAAACCAAAAATATCGATAAATCAGAAGTAACGAAAATAGTTGTTATTTAAAGGAAACAAATGAACAGATCGACCTTAATTTGTGCTTAAATCATGTCAAAATGCACTAAATTCTATAGTGGAATTCAAAAAAAATCCGGGCCCGCGCGGCCAGGACATTGTTGTGAGGCCCTCCTCCAGACCCAAATCGGACCTAATGTTAAACCCGATTTACACGGTCACATTAATGAACAACTTCTGTGTCACATGCTTTGACAATGTTAATTTTCACACAATTTTGCATTTACACGCAGTAACTTTCTGTAACCGAACTTAAAACATTTCTAATTTCCCTCAAGATATGTGACAAAGACTGTGCCAAAGACCGTGACACAGAAGTTGTTCAATAAATGTGACCGTGTAGATCGGGCTTTATAGTTATTTACCAAAAATTCACAGCATCGCAACTGGATTTACAATAATTGAAAAAGTGTCACAGCATTTAAAAATTTACACAAAAAGAATCACATATGAAAGATTTTTACGGTAGGCAACTAAAAAAAGTAGGGGGGGGGGCCTAAAAAATATCCTGCCGGGGGGGGGGGGCGAAATCTGAAGTTACGCATCTGCATGTAAATTGTTTTCAATATTTCGTATTTACTACAGTTGACCTTGCTCAGTATGGTGGTAATTTTAAAAACTACAATTGGTGGCAGAAGTGGGACGGAAAATATTATGAGTTAGACTGCATCAAATGAGCACATAACTTGGTGAGTGTTCGTCCATCTCACGGTCAGCAGCACCAGGCAATACAAGTGAAGTACCTTGGGAATATCGTAGCCTTGAAGCGTGGTGTTCTTCAACACCCTCCTGGGACCGATGACCGGTGCCACGTGATGAAGACGCTGCACTTCCATCAGCACAGCCTCCGTGTACGGCAATCTGGACCATGAGATGATTAGTTCATAGGTGGTAACTTAACAACTGGAACGGCAAGTAAACAATCATGATAAGTGGCTCGATTTCTATGAATTTAAACGTTTCGAAGGCTTCATTTTTTGACAATGTAACTGTTAAACGTTGTATCCACATAAATGGAGCCTTGTGTGTAGATTATGTTCCCAATATTTATTGGTACGTGTAGTACACAGTACAATTACATATTTTGTTTATTTTAATAATATTATGATTACTTTTCACTACATTTGGTGGCAGAAGTGGGCCAGAAAAATTAGATAATGTTTTGAGCCAAATGATTTTAAACTACCATATTATGTGTACATAGTTAACTTTAGGTATTTCAATAAAAACAGTAAGTTCACTCAAAAGGCAGGTTAATTCCGTACTGAGCATGTGGCTAGCTTATTTTCTTACAGCGCTCTCAGAAAAGTGACCACAAAAAATAATTATAAAAAAACATTCTTTCATGGCAATTTAGAAAGTGAGTCTATTATCAAGAGGGCCATAATGCCCGCATCAACCTTATAAACACAAAAATACAGAGTATAATATGATACACCTGTTGTTGATGCGTGATGACAACATTGTCGTTGTCCAACTTCGTCATTCCCCACCTTATCGTCAAACCCCGTTTTTATACCTGAACGGTAGTATAATTCAATGCGAGATTTGCTAATGAAAGTTATGGGATTTAGAAGTAAATCAATTGTTTCCAATTCAATGAAAGAGAATGTAATAAGAAGTCGCGATTCTTTATCAACTCCCCAATAACTGGGTTTGCATGGCTTGTAGACAGGGAATACAACAGGAAGCAAGTTGGCAACACTGTCGACATCGGCAGGGAAGACAACAGAAGGCAACACTGTCGACGTCGACACTTACTTAGTAATGTCGCTGTATTGTGGAAGACGCGTCCTGCCGACGACGGCGTCTAACTCCTGCTGTACGCGACGCTGGACGTCTGGATGATGCAGCATCATCAGGAAGACAAAGTCCAGAGTGTTGCTCGTCGTCAAGGCACCACCAATGAACATGTCCAGGCAAACCATCACCAACTGGGCCTCTGGAACATTTTAGACGTTCAGTTTCACGCCCTGGACGATAGGCGAACTATTGTTCAAACACATCCGCGGCTTTACATCAAATAGAAAACGAGAATTTCATGTCGTTCTAATAATTTATTGTCTCGTATGAGTTTTTACGGCAATCGCTAGAACGACAGCAGCGGCCGTGCTCGGCCGCGCGGTTTCCCAAGAACTTTGACGCACTAAATATTTCATTACCCCCCCATCCCTAGACACTCCAACTTGAAATTATTGCAGTAAGTAGATAACGTATCGTCAATTATACGGTAAAAATTTAAAAATTATAAAAAAATTGCTTTTTGAGAAATGGAACTTTGAATTTTTCACAATCATTTGTTTGAATATTGTATTTTAAGAAACATATTGTATATATACAGTAGTAAAATAAAGAATAAAATGAGCTTCAATTTTGTGTAAAAAATGATCTTCGTACGATGCTTGGATCAAAAGTTACTAGCAATGAAAGTGCGAGCTGAATGTTCAAAAAGTACAAATCATGATATTTTGCAAGCTTGCACATCGGAAGTGGTTGACCTCAAGCTCAAACAAAATAAAACACGTGTTGACTCTTTTTAGGTAGACAATATTCACAAAAGATATTATTAAAATCGCAAGAGGTCAGGTCAATTTTCGTTAGTTTTTGGTTGACCTGAGGCGGAATGACCCACAAGCGATTCATGCGTCATACAACATGCGTCATGCGTACACGACGTGTACGACGTGTACGACGCACGACGTGTACGACGCACGACACTCACCCGTGAACGTGGAATTCTCGGACTTGTCCTCGTTCATCTGGTGAAGGAACGCGTCGATTAGGTCTCGGGTCACGTCCGGCTGCAGTTGTTGCCGATGCGACTCGATGCTTTCCTGCAGAACGAACGGTACATTTCTCACTCAGTGCCTAAAGTGTCTCTTGCACTGTCTCTTGCAGTGTTTGTTGAGTTCAGACACAGATTGTACCAGACACACCAGTGACGCTCTGCACTTGCACTTCCTAAACCCGGGGTTCTTCTACTCACGCCCGCCTAACTTCATGACTGAAGTTTTTCGTAATCGTGCTCACCCTTCTCTCCATCGAGAGAAATAAGCTGGTAAAATGTCCTAATAGTCTGCACCCGCCTCTTGTTCCCTCCATCCCTTGCTCCAGCTCTGTATCTTCCCTGGTGAAACACAACCTCTGGCAAATATTTATGAAACCCGAACGTACACATTCGAGCTGTCACAAGGGCAAAGCTGCAATGCAAATGCAATTGTACTAGTACACAATCATGCACTAAGGTAAACGCAGTATGCAATAACGACATTAAACTGTTATCTGTGCTGATCGACTGCTATGATCCTCAACTCTGAATCGAATATCCCCTAGGTACATTCGGCACAACAAAAATTGATCGCTGAACAAATTTGAATGACTGTTTGTCATGTTCCATACCGATCAAAGCTTGTTACTAGGAAAACGCTCAGTGTAACGCGTTGATGAGCGAGCACAGAACATGCAACATCCCCATAGTAACGATGCACGACACGGCACAAGACGATTTTCTCTGCAATTTTTCAATCTCCATAATACTCTGGATGAATAACAGATCCATTGTGTCGTGAAGTCTTACCTACATACCTTCTCCAGAAATCTCTTGTGACATCCCATACTAAACTCGTAAAATTACAATTAATACTTGACTGATTGGGCTTACAATATGTAAAATTTAATATTAAGTTGGTCTTGATCACCATGCAAAATTTGAACTTAATGTGAACATTTTTATTGTCGACCAATCAGAAGACATGATTTAAACTTAAACCAATTAGAGGATTTGTCCTTCGTACTGCATCCGATTTTATGCGCTAGCTCAAAAATGCTTTCATTTTACTGTACATTGTGGATAGCTTGGCTGCTCTACAGGCCTTGCCTTGGAACAGAAGCTTAAAGAAGGCAGGGATGACAATTTAGTATACATTTTTCAAGATTATGGAATAAAATGACCTTAAAATGACAAAACTTTTGAAAATAACGACAGATTAGACTGAAAATTGGCAAAAATATCTAAAATGTTGGTACCAATGACCACGCGAAGTTTCAAGTTGATCGGTCAATCTGTTCTAGTTTAAATGTCAAAAATCACATGAAAAATGGTTTTAAATTTGAACCAATAGGAGGATTTGGCTGAAACTTTTTATGATTGGGTACAATGTTAGTTGCAATGTTTTTGCTAAATTTCAAATAGATCGAAGCACCCAATCGAAAGATAATTTTTTTTAAATTTGAACCAATCACGGGAGCCCATTCAAAAACGATCCCAGGGACCGCATAGATTACGTTAGTATGTGTACAAAATTTCAGATCGATTGCTTGAGCGGTTTGACCTGGGCTGTGACCACAAAAAAAAAAAAAAAAAAACACACAGAGAAAGTGCCATAAGAGTACCGTGGTGACGCTCGCTACGCTCGCTCAATTATGATTGAAATGTGAGTTTACCTAATAGAGTGACACAGGGAGATTGCTTGGACTGACTTCAATTTTAGTGGTGCCAAGGGTACCAATCTTATTTGTATGGTGACACCAGTAATTTTAAAGATAATACTTTAAAACTATATTTACGGACTTTAGCTTATTTTAATTGGCAATTGATTTCATGAATCCAAATGCGTGCAAAAAAACACGAGAAAATGGACTTCAGACATTTTGCTTATTTTTTCGTTGTGTGCAGTATTGCGCTTGCGCTTGCGCTACATACCATCACGAAACGCGCCAGATCAGTGTTGATCTTGTTGAGCAACGTGAATCCAGTTCGCTCCGGCGCTAAGAACCTCAACCATGGTAGTTGGTTGAGCAACCCTCCTGCCATGTCAAACGCCTTCCCTCTAGCCCCAAGAAGTGCTATCAGCTCCCGCAGCCTCTGATCATCCTTCTCGAACCTGGCGCCTGCTACCATGGACCAGAGCACATTCATCACACTGGGCGCCAGCAGAGTCCCCGGGCGCACGCCGCCGTCGCCTGACGAGTACAGCGACTCGCGCAGTTCGCACAGCTCGTCCAGCACGCTCGTCTCCATGCTCAGCTTGCCGAGGCCGAGCTGGCGCAAATGGCGCACGACGAAGCTGCGTTGCTCCCGCCAGAGTGCGCCGTCAACACAAGTCACTCCTGAAAGAGAGAGGAGAGGTTAGAAGCAAACTCGCAATCTCATAAACATAACACACGTGGGTTAGATTAGATAGGAATTCAATATTATTTGTATATCTGCATCTATTTAAATATATTTTTAATTGCATTCAAACCTTACGAACAATAATGTTGGGTAAGGGGTTAACAGATTTAAATTACAATCATAAACCAATTCCCGGGCATTGTTTGCCAAAATCCGACCCATAATGTTTCTTCACTCTTCTCCTTCCTCTTCAGCATAATGTTTACACTACTTCTCTCCATCTTACAACTAATTCTCTCTCTCTCTCATTATTCCCATAATTCTATAGTCTCTCTTCTACATCCCGTTTGATTTGATCTTTCAACTATAAGATCTATCAACCTCTCTTTCTTATCTTCTTACTCTTCTTTTAGTATCTATTCTTGTATAAATTGTCAAGAATGTCACTGTCAAGGAATCGCATAAATTTAAACTATTAGTAACCAATTATGTAAAATATAGAACTTACTAATAACTATTATGCCGTTGATTGAAATAGCATTGGCTAAAAAATACATTACAAACATGCTCTTCATGGAATCTTGTTCGTAGGTATCCATCATCTCTTCTAAGCCATTTCAGCCTCTCACTTTCAATCTTATAACTCAATATTTCTACTCTCAATTTTCCTCTAATCGTATCTTCTAATTTTGTAAATTTTTGTTACTCTTGATAAAGATCTTAAAAATTTAATTTGACGCCTCAATATAACATTCGTGTCTCCATCCCATAGTTTAAGTAATAGCTCTATAATAATTGAGCGAGCGAAGCGAGCGTCTCCTTTTGGCTCTTTTGGCACGGACCTCTGTTTTTTTTTTTTTTTGTTTTTTTTTTTTTCTGTTACTGACGATATACAGGTTAGAGTTTTTCTTCGATCGAGCTGAAATTTTGCACACATGTACGTAACATTTCTGATTGTTGCAGACCCTAATTTTTTTGAAATCCATTGATTGGTTCAAATTTAAAAAAAATTAACTTTCGATTGGTTGTTTTGATCAAACTGAAATTTTGACAAGTCATTACCCCCAACATTGTACCCAATCAAACAAAGTTTCAGCCAAATCATCCCATTGGTTAAAATTTAAAACCATCTTTCCTGTGTTTTTAGAAATTTAAACTATAACCGATTGAACGATCAACTTATAACTTCGCATGATGGTTGGGACCAACATTAGCTGCATTTTTGACAATTTTCATACTAATCTGTGTTTAAATCCAAACGTTATTGACATTTTACGGACTATTTGCGTGTTGGCTGTCAAATTCACGGCGACTTCGACTCTTCAGTTCAAGGCAAGGTAGTTAGAGCAGAAACTTTCAAACGCAAATGAAACTGATAATGACCGTTCAACAGTCGATCTGATATTGTGTAGACACACTTATATCATATGAGTGGTCTCAGGTATATTTTTTGAAGGAGATCCTGTGATTTTTGAAAATTAACACGGAACAGTTCAATCATAAAGGTTCAATCGATCAACTTAAAGCTTTGCATGGTTATTTGGACCAATATTTTAGGAATGTTAAATGAGATTTCTATACAAATCTGTGGCGAAATTTTAGAATTATTGGATTTTAATGACATTTTCGATAGACAGAATTTCGGTTCGAGGTGTTGCGCGTATCCGTGCTCGCTCATCAACGCGTTACTCAGATTCATTGGTTAAAATTTAAATAATGTAAAATGAAAACGGTCTTCGATAATTCTGATCAAACTCATATTTTGCATGATCATTAAGACATATTGT
Organism: Leuctra nigra; assembly: GCA_934045905.1. Lineage (NCBI taxonomy): Eukaryota > Metazoa > Arthropoda > Insecta > Plecoptera > Leuctridae > Leuctra > Leuctra nigra. The sequence continues at coordinate 26,065,125 of OW203764.1, forward strand.
CTCTTATTTTACAAAATGTCATCCCAATCAGTTAAGAACGTATGAAGTTATTTACATTTTTAATATCTGTCAGTAATGAAGTATCGAAATGAATGTTTTCCAGTGCCAATTGAAAATTGATTCTGATTTGCTTTATGAACCAGGTGCTTAGATGCTATTTTAAAGTTTCGATGAAAAGCATACACTTTTAAGTTGATATCATAATCAATTCAATATGGATGTATATGTTTTCTGTGCGTTGTGTACGCATTTCCGGTTCGAGAATTTGCACGTACCCGTGCTCGCTCAACAACGCGTTACACTGAGCGTTTTCCTAGTATGTCAAAATACTAAATTGGGACTAAAGATTGATAGCTTCTTGATTGTCTCAGGGAAATGCAGCTCACGTAAAAAATCTTTCCCATTACGTGGATTGGAAACTTGTGCACGCTATTTAAAACTGATGTTTCTTGTATTTTTATGCGAAGTGGATAGGTAAGGTGTGGTTTTGCTTCAACCACTGAAATATTATTTGATAAACGCTATGTGTAACACGTTGATAAGCGAGCGCCGGTATGAGGCAGGCAAGAAAAAGCGGAAAAAAGAAAACATACCGCGCCAAAATAGTTTTAAAAAATATGCTCTCTTTCAACAATTTAAAACTAAATCATTACATGAAAAATTTAGCAAACGGGTATCATTAAAAAGAAACAAAGAACTATTTTCCTTTAAAATAATAAGGTAATTTTAAACTGTATGTAATTACTAATTTCCTAGAAATAGTTGTTAATATTATCAATACTCTCCGCTTCTCTTGGCATTCCTAATATTTAATTATTACTTTATTACTTCATTATCTTATTATTTTTATTATTATTTTATACTCTTTCTCGCGGTAACAATATCGAGTATACACTATAAAACTCAACAAATTGTATAGCCTTGTATATTTCAATACTTGCTTGTTCGCGCAATAAAACACTTGAAATAATTGATTGACGTCAGTAAATAATTGTTATAGCTCCGAGCTTGGATTCCGGAGGTCCCGGGTTCGTTTCCTACGGCCGTCCTTCCTGACTATCGTGACAGTGGCTTCTCTCAGTCTGTAGGCACCCCACTAATAGGCCACGACCACTTCCTTCCATTGATGATACCCTTGGAGATACTACGCGCAATTATATCCAACGGAACATGGTCCGCTCAATCAAAGATACTTCCTTCCATCTGTATAGGTAGGTACTCTGGAAGAATTGAACAAGATATCAACGTATACCATGAATTTGGTACTTTTTGAAGAAACTTTCCTGACAGCTATTTCAAAACTCATATAAATGGCAAATAGTCGGTAAATACTTGACTGCGACTGCGCTGAAAGTGTGTAAAATATTAGATAGGTTGGGCTTGATCACTTTGTAAAATCTGAACATTTTGATTTCCAACAAGCTTCTGATATTTGTAAAATTTTACGAAACCTTAATGATCTTTCAAAATTTCAAATTGATTGGATCAATTATTTTTTGTTTAATTTAAAGCGAAGGAATTCGGAAAAAATGCAGGTCTTACAAAATTTCAGATCGATCGAAGAAATGGTGCGACCTATAAATAGCGGTACGGACAAAAAAAGAAAAAGAAAATTTAACAGAGGTCCGTGGCAAAAGAGCGAAAAACGTCTTCTCGTAAACTAGGAAAACGCTCAGTGTCCTTAAAATTACAATAACTTTTGGAAATAAACAACAGATTATAAAATAAAAATACCCAATGGGAGGATTTGGCTGAAACTTTGTAAGATTGGGGACAATGTTGGTTGCAATGACTTTGCAAAATTTAAAATTGATCGGACAATCAAAAGATATTTTTTTTTAAATTTTAAACAATCACAGGATCCCATTCAAAAACGTATCCTTGACACCGCATATATTACGTTATAGTGTGTGCAAAATTTCAGATCGATTGGTTGAGCGGTTTGACCTGAGCAGTGCAGGAAAAAAAACACACAAAAACACACAGAGAAAGTCTCATAAGAGTACCGGGGTGACGCTCGCTCTACGCTCGCTCAATTATAACAAAGAGCGAAATAATAAAATTAGTTACTAGGTACTTCGTCGGACACGTATTTTCCAAGGTGTTTATAAAAGCTGTTATATCAGGTAGCCTAGGTCACATATGGGATAATTAATGGGGACGTCCCACAGACCTTGGATTCCTATCCACAGCAAAGACGACCAATTTCTGCGAGGTAAATTGCGAGGTGCTTTTCACAAATAATTAGGCACAAATAATACCACTATTCCAGGCAACGTCCAGGCTAGTTGATACGGCATTAGCATGGGCCGGCCTATCCCTGCAGGCCAACTCAACTCAACTTTTTTCTTGTCAAATATTAGTTGAAATGAAATATTCCACCTCTTCTGGTGCCCATACATCTGAGCTTGATGAAGAAGGAATCCGGTCTACCGTCGAACTCCTCTCTCGTGAGGACCTGGTGGACGAGCTTGTGGGAGGCGACGACGACGACTAGATCGCCTCCGAGTTTCAACCCCAAGACCGGGGTTCGATGCTCGGCCATCAGCGCAGCCATGCCTGCGTGCTGACTGCCCTTCTGACGCGTTATGCGACGCAGGGCAGCGCCGTTGCCCAGCAGGGGCAGCCACCTGGGCCCTAGAACACGCCGGGGCAACATGAGTAATGAGGGCGCAGCGCTCGGCCGTTTTAGCTAATTGAGAGAGAAAAATTGTTTCATAAGTGGGTGTAACTTTGATAGGATGTTGACATGATCAGTCTGATTGTATATTAGAAGCACTGTTTCATTGTGGATTTGAGCCTTGTTAATTAGGCGCCGGTTATTCAACAAAATCGCGCAAAACTATGCAATTTCCGATACGATTGGAGACCAAACCCTAACCAATTGATCTCAAATTTTAATCATGATTAGATAAAAGACAAACTTAGGATTATCACTTGGCACATTTTTGAAATTAAATTTTATACAGCACGCAGCGAGATAAGAAAATATACAATTATTCACAAAAAATCATATAATTATTACTAATTAACGAAGCAAAAAATTTAAAATGTACTAAGGGATAACCCTAAGTCTGACTTTTATCTAATCATGATTAAAATTTCAAATAATTTCGTCAACCCTTTTTGTCTCCAATCGTATCAAAAAAAGTGTCTGCAACACGTGACAAAATCGCTCGCGCTTGCAGCACCTTCACATTGGAAAACCGAAGATTTCATCTAATTTCACGGTAGAGGAACCGTATAAATATGTATTTCACAAAGTTGAACATTTCCGTTTATTGATTCAACTCGAGAATCCCTGCCTTCGTCCATGATTTAGAATATTTATTTTTGAAAACGATATCTCCGATGAATTCTAGATCTGATTTCTTGAATATTGTCAATTGCATTGTTACAACACTTAAGTGTATTTTATATATGTAATTCCATCTCCAGCCACCGGAAATTTATTTCTAAAGCTGTGTAAAATTAAATAATAAAATAATAAATAAATTCACATCAAAGTAGTCATCGTTGTACAGAAGTTGCAAACCCCATATGACAATTTATATTTTTAAATGTTTTAAAATCATAAAATTACGGAGACCACTAGACCACTTTAAAATCACTAGTAGGGATTGATAATTAATTCGAAGTAAGATTTGAATTACAATAAAGTGTAGTACGTAAGACGCTTAAGGCGACTCAACAATTTAAAAAATCTGAAGTGTTGTAAGGTACCTCTGTTCTGTTTGTATACTTTCAAAACTATCTGTGCATATTGTTATTTTGTATTTTCGCGGTAAAGACCTTAGCTATTTATATAACTTTTTATGCTTTTTTGCGCTTCAGTAAAAATAACAAAAAATCATATTTTCAGCAAAATTATTATCAATTTTAAGAAGATTTTAATTCTTTTATATGAACTTTGTATATGGCAAAATCTGAAAAAATCTGAAAAGTTTATATTAATTTTTAATAGATCTAACATCTAACATCTAACATATCTCAATTATTTTTAAATAAGTGGCTTGCTTGCAAATAATTGCAATTTTTTCAATATACATTCGCGATTTTTTGGAAACATTATAATGTTTAAAGCTGGGTATTACTCCTCACAGCTCTAGTAATTGCAAACCATGCACTAAGAAAACGAGCAATTTGTTTTTCATATAAAAAAAATGCCAGTTACACTGAAACATCGCACTATATTAGTAACTTACCAGGCGGATAATTGTGTGGTCTTTTCAGCTGCTGCCAGAGAAATATGAAGAATCCAACTAGCAGAGCAATGAGTATTGCTAGAGCCATTGTTATCAGATGCAGCGGTCTCTCGGGAAGCTGGAGTACAACAAGTGACCTCATTGAGCCAACATATCCTCTCCTCTCCCTCCCCCCTCCCCCACATACCGAGTTGCGTGCGAGCATGCTGTCAAACCCGCATGGAGAAAACACGTTTAGCCCGATTATATCTATTAGTGTCTGTGGTTAGAGTTTCTTCCGACTTCTATAGACAACTATCCGGGTTGTTTTTACTTTTTACTCTCGTAAGTGGAGAAAAAAATGTGTAGGAACTCAATTTATGCTAACAAATAAAATGTTTAGAAAAAGCAGCAGAGCTATTCACTGAAATTAAATCACCTGATTATGGTGGGTCCCTCTAGTGTTTTCATAATTTTAAATATAATATAATAATTTTATATTTATGCAAAACTAATATCTGTAAAATAAAAAAATAAATACATGCTACTTCGAGTAATTACCACCGTATCACTATTTGGTTGATAATCTTGTCAAATTGTACCCAATTGAAAAGAAAAAGTGTTAATCTTTTTAGCTATTGAAAATAGGGTAGGATTATGTAAAAGAACTACAATATTTTGCACCTAGACTTTCATATCATTATCGGCTCGACTGGTTTACAGCCTTCAGCGAGATTTTCACAAAAAATCACGACTAATATAAATACATTTTCAAGGATTCACGCAATTTTCAAGCTAAATATTTTTTATAGAAGATAAAATATTCTCTTGAATTATAAATCGTATAAACCCATAAAGATAGCCATAAAAGAGAAACTATGTTTTAACTATTGCGGTGTCTCCAGAAACATAAATGCTCTTTAGTAGCTAAGTAATTGCATACATCCAATTATTGAACTATGGGCCATTTTTATATGATTCTCAGTGTAAAGCTGGCATAGGAGAAGGCATAGGAGATTTAATATTAAATACATGTGGACCCCCCCCCCCCCCTGCTCCATGAGGTCTGAAAGTGGTTTTGGGTACCTCAGAGTACGCCCATTACACTTTCACTTGTTTGACATCTGCCCTTTGGTGGAACAACTCCCCAGGGGGGCGCAAAGGGTGATTTTTTGGGGTATTTTGTCACACGTTTGATTTTTTTTGTGGGCTACGGGGCAAGATAATTACAATCAGTTTGCATATTTAATGTAGGTTGGCATTTGAAATTTTATGCATATTTTTTTGTAAAGGCAATACCCATATATCAAAATTTTGGAAATTTTGGAAATTGGGGGGGAATTACCTAAAATAGTTTTGATGGCAGCCAATCTCTTCGTAATAAAAAGTTGTTCATGACTATGCCATCAAGGTTGCCATATTTTGTGTTTACAACCAGTTTTTAGGGGATGAAATGTCTCTTATGGGTTTATAATGTTAATTATTTGTTTTTAAGGGTGAAATGAAAAAATTAAATTTATTTCTTTTCAACATTATTTATTGGTATGACATACGTCAATATATTTATATATAGTTTTGTTGAGGAGAAACCTTTTTTTTTTTTAAATTACCATTAATACAGTTAATATCGTCAAAATTTTAAAAATAATGTTAAGAGTTAAACAATAAGCAACCAATAAACAAACAATACGAAAAACAAACAATAAGAGTATAATGCATTTCACAATAATATCTCAAATTTAATATAGAATTTGAATGCAATGCACAATAAAATAAATTTCGACAATTTGTACATAATAATATTCTAACAAAGTGTAATGTTTGTTTGTTGAGCGAGCGAAGCGAGCGACTCCTTTTGGCCCTTTTGGCACGGACCTCTGTTTTTTTTTCTGTTACTGAGGCTATACAGGTCACAGTTTACCTTCGATCGAACTGAAATTTTGCACACATGTACGGACCATTTCAGGGCGTTGCAGACCTTAATATTTTTGAATTCCGTTGATTGGTTCAAATTTAAGAAACAAATATATTTCGATTGATTTGAAATTTTGACATGTCATAACGACTAACATTGTCCCCAATCTTACAAAGTTTCAGCCAAATCCTTCCATTGGTTAAAATTAAAGTCCGTATTTCATGTGATTTTTTAAATTTAAACTAGAACTGTTTGACCGATCAACTTAAAAATAAAACATTATCTGTATTTTTGAAAATGTTCAGACTATTTTGTGTTTAAATCCAACAGTTATTGACATTTTACGGACATTTTGAGTGTTGGCTGTAAAATTTCTCGAAAATGTTTGAAATTTCAAACATTTATGTTTGAATGTTTGAAGGTAGTTAGAGCAGAAACTTTCAAAAGCATATGAAACTGAATATATGACCGTCCAACAGATCGATCTTGGGGATCTATTTTCGAGATCGTTCGAGCGCTCGCAGGTCAAAGTGACGTCCGTCGGAAGGAAATAGTAGGTCTGTTCGTTTACCCTGACAAAACCTACAGCAGCTACCTACTGTAGCTACTGCAGGGTAAACGAACAGACCTAGTATATGCAACAAGCCAAATCAGCGTATTGCTTTGTTTTGTCTGACGTCAGGCAGCCGTGAATCCTTATGATCTAGTGGAGCGGTCGCTCCACGCCAGCCAAGTCGTATGGCGCGCGCACACTCTCATATAAAGGCTGGAGCAAACCCACTTTTACTGTAAGCATCAATGTGGCATTTTCGGCCTACTGGACCTTAAAATTTGGAAATCTCACATTGTTGCGAAATATCTTAATTTCGAGCTATGGCCCACCCTACAACATATACCAAATTTGGGAACAATATGTTACGCCCTTTGCGAGCTAGAGGGCCGTAAAAATCGTGTTTTAGGGCGGTTTTAATCTTAGTAGTAGGTCTAGTGGAGCGGTCGCTCCACGCCAGCCAAGTCGTACGGCGCGCACACTCTCATATAAAAAGGCTGGAGCAACCCACTTTTATATTTTTTACTCGAACGAAACATTTATGACACACTTATAAATATCATATGAGGTCTCTGGGATTATTTTTTGAACGAGATCCTGTGATTTTGAAAATTAACAAGGAACCGTTTGATCGATCAACTTAAAACTTTGCATGGTTATTGGGACCAATGTTTTAGTATTTTTTGGGAGAATTTCATACAAGTCTGTGACGAAATTGAAGAATTATTGGCTGCTAATGAATTTTCGATAGCAGAATTTCGCTGTGTCAAAAGAGATCACTGGAAAAGTACTCAAGTCATAAAACATGAATCTGTTTATCAATTGTTCCAATTGTGTTTATTAAAAAATCGGGATCATTTAGATTGCCGTGCTTCTTGTGTTTCTACTTGGATGAGTTTGAGTCTCATTTGTGTGGCGTTTTGTCAAAAGTCATTTCTGTTGAGGAAGATAATTTTATAATTATCAGCACAATCTATGACAATAAGATCGTTCCAAAAAGGTACTGTCAAGTTGATAATTTTTTATGAGAGTTTGACCATCAATAGTTTTAGATTATACTGAATTTTCTATTTTGTGTGTATGTAATTTGTACACCAGATACAAATAATTACAGATTCATAGGCACTCTGTGGAGTCGATGTTTAATGCATATGTCAATCTCCCCCCTTGGGAGATACTGGTGGTATCTCAACTCTCTGGCCGTTTCAGAACGTATTGAAGTACGTCACGGAAATATATTCGGTAACAGTAAACGCTCCTTCTTCCTTTCCATGCATTTACGTTAGTTTAGGCTCCTCCCTCTCGGCCCATAACACTGGCAAAGTTGTTTGAATGTAGGGGGGGGGGGGGGGGGGGTGAGGAGCGTTTACCGAATATATTTCCGTGACTGTACAGAGATTTTACTGTTAATACATTTTGAAATGATGAAGATCATAAACAAAATCATACTATGTAAATTGCAGAAAGGGCTTTTTCAACAGTATCGATTGATTGGTGTTTAATTTTTATAATGAACAGTTGTTATAATTACAATCAATTTACTTAAACGAATGCACCGCCTATGGAATTCTGTTCTAATTACGCAAGTCGCGGTGTGAAAACTGCCTGGTAAGGTGTCGTAGTGAGTGTCATGCCGGGCATTGGCTTTGTCGTAGGCAAGTCACAGTTGGGCAGCGGAGTCACATCGAACTTCTGCAGGATGCCAGCGAAGAACAAGAAGATGCAGCTCTTGGCTAGAGCGTCTGCTAAACACTTCCTCCGACCTGCAATGGGTGAGCAACAAGTACAATATTGCACAAACACTAAACAAATACAAATTAGACATTTCACAAATTATGCCGTTGGCGGAATTCCAAATTTCCAAAAAGGGGGTGCTGAGGTCACGGACTTCAATTAAACACCATTATTGTGAATTCTCCATAACAATAATTTTAAATTTAATCCCCTTCTCTGATTGCACATTCTTTTTTTAAAAAAAAACGTGTTGCATGAAAAACAACAAAATTGGCTTTCAGAGAAAAGTGTCAATGTGATCAATGCCACACAAACCAAAAATGAAATAACAAAAAAACAATTATAGGCAACTATTTTACCGCTTATGTATTTATACTTCTATTTCATTGCTTTGTGGGTGATTTTCCCGAAAGTGGAATATACTGAATAAAAAAATGAAAATAAAAGTGGTCAGAAAGGTATAATATATTTGGCAGACACATTGAGGATGGGGCTAGGATTAAATATAAATTATGGGTTGAGCTCAATCTCAATAGCAAAAATCCACGGAAATCCATGGTTATTATAGATTTTAACTGCCATGGAAATTACATTTTGCATCCTCATGTTCAGTTCTACACAAGCGTGACAATATTTTGAGGTCAGATTGAGATTTGACCAACAAATCAATTGATTAAAAGTTAATAATGCTTTCTTATTAGTGGTGGGTACTTGAAATTACATCACATTAAAATACGAATAAACAAGTACCTGCGGTCATTGTAGTGGTTAGTTTGTGTAAAATATTAAATGGGTGGAGTCGTGGACACTCAGTGATTGCGAGAGGAAATATGCTTGCTACAAAAACAATTGGTAAGGGTTTGTAACTGGGGGGCGAACACGGCGTTTTATAACAGTTGAACAATTTTAAACAAATCTGGTGCAAAGATTAGAATGAATCTTTAGAATGAAAGATTTAAATGAAAGATTAATGAAAGAAGAATGAAAGATGAAAGATTAGAATGAAAGATTTAAAAGTATGTTCCAAGTCAATCAGTCCTATTATTGCAAACTTAATAAATTTATCATTATCTCACGGCTCAATTCCATCTAACTTAAAACAATCAATTGTGCGTCCTATATATAAGAACGGAGATCATAAGATTTTTAACAATTACCGGCCTATATCAATATTATCTGCAATTGAAAAAATTATGGAGAAATGTTTTGCGGACCAACTAATCAATTATATAAATACATTTAATTTGCTTGACAATAGACAATATGGTTTCCAAAAAAACAAAAGCACTGCCATGTTACTCAATGATTTCTCAAACCATGTCAATGGTGCAATAAATGAAAACAACCATGCTGTAGTAGTTTTCATTGACTTTACCAAGGCATTCGACACTCTTTTGCATAGTCGTCTGTTGGATACGTTGGAGAGAATTGGAATCACTGGACCCATCCTGCAATGGTTTAGAGACTACCTGTTAGGAAGATCAATGTCTGTAAAGTTTAACCAGTGTTTTAGTAAAAAGGTAAATATTTCAACTGGGGTACCTCAAGGTTCCATTCTGGGACCCTTATTGTATTTGATTTACGTAAATGATATGCTTAAAGTTGTCAAAGATTGTTCTGTTTATTTGTACGCCGATGACACTGCTCTGGTTTCCACGCATAAGGATTTCAATTCTGCTCAATGTTTCTTGCAAAATGACTTCAATAATTTATTACGATGGGCCCACGATCACGGATTAACAATCAATAGTAAGAAAACAAAAGTTATGCATATTCACTCACCACATAAATTGCACTTAGATGTTAACCTTACCTTTCATAATAACGCATGTTTACATGCTAAATTCAACAATAGAACAAATTTATTTCAAGGTGTTTGTACATGCAACATGTCTATTGGAAATGTAAATACATATTTGTATTTAGGAGTTACTATTGACAAGCATTTTAAATGGGATAAACACATCGAAAAGGTTTGCAATCGCTTAAGAGCAGGAATGTATAGCCTCCGTATTTTAAAACCACTCGTTAATTACTCAACGCTTAAAATAGTTTATTTTGCTTTAATTGAATCAGTAATTAGATATGCTATACTTGCTTGGGGTGCCACAACGGACTCATTTCTTAAAAAAATTTATAGCATACAGAAGAGAATTTTTAAAATTATAATCCCCCCAAAAGATTCATTGAAAAATTATCAGTTTATGACAGTTCATCAACTGCACCTATACGTTTTCCTTATAACAAATTATTATTCTGATGAACATAAAGCACTCGTGTAACATAATTACGTAACAAGAAACAAACATAAATTAGTAATGCCTCCCAACATTCATAATTCATACGGAGATCAGCAGCGGTCATTTCTCATTCCCAAACTATTCAACACACTTCCACCCAGTTTACAAAAATTAGAAAAATTTAAGACAGTTAAAAAGGCAATTAAAGAGTGGATTTTCACCACGGAGGTTGAATGAAATTATTATTATTATTATTATTATGGTGTTCTGATATTATGTATTATTTATTTATTTATTATTGTATGATATTTACCTTGATGTAGTATTTGCATCTATGGATTTGTACACTGTACTTTGTAATTTGTAATTTGAATTTGAATTTGATAATTATTATTATTAAAAGTAGTTATTAGTTGTTTTATTGTGACGTATATTTATGTTTATGTTGTTGTTGTTTATATATAGCAGTCCTGCAGACAAGCCACTGTTTGGTTTTGTGGGACTGAGGATTTTCTTATGTACTATTAATTTGCAACAATAAATAAATAATAAAAAAAATAAAAAAAAAATGCACAAACTGAAACAAACAACCCTGTAATTGTTGCCCCGCATTGCATTTTTCGAATATAAACAATTTTATAGTGATTTTTGGATGCTGAACTGCTCAAACTACAATTAAACAAACCAATGTTTTGCCCGGAGGTTGATTTTATGAATTTAAACAATTTATAAGGGATTCGGGGACGCTGAACTTAATTTAGTATTGTGAATGGGTGATTATTGTTATAGAAACAATGATTCTTAGGGGATTGTTCATCCCCCTTGATCCGCCACTGACCTAATCCGAATATCATCAGCCAGTCGTCCTTGACGATTTCGCCGTGTTCGTTGAGGAACCGTTCAGGACGGAAGTTCTGCGGATCTCCCCAGTGGGCCTCATCCATGTGGATCGACCAGACGCTCATCAACACAGTTGTGTTCTGCAACACAACACAACGTTCATCACTCAACGTCAACACAACGCAACGTTCATCACTCAACGTCAACACAACGCAACGTTCATCACTCAACGTCAACACAACGCAACGTTCATCACTCAACGTCAACACAACACAACGTTCATCACTCAACGTCAACACAACGCAACGTTCATCACTCAACGTCAACACAACGCAACGTTCATCACTCAACGTCAACACAACACAACGTTCATCACTCAACGTCAACACAACGCAACGTTCATCACTCAACGTCAACACAACGCCCAAGTTCATCACTCAACGTCAAAACAACACAACGTTCATCACTCAACGTCAACACAACGCCAACGTCATCACTCAACGTCAACACAACCCCAACGTTCATCACTCAACGTCAACACAACGCTCATCACTCAGTCGTGTAAACACTGGCGACTTTTCGATGTTGCAGCCCCCTCAGTTGCCGGCTAAGGGGTAAGAAGGGACCGAAAATTTGGATTGAGTGAATACAATATAAAAACGAAAAATATCGATAAATCAGCAGTTATGAAAATAGTAATCGATCATAATTTGTGTTTAATTCGCGTCAAGATGCACTAAATTCTATAGTTATATTCAAAAAATTGTCGGGCCTGCGCGGCCCGGACTCGCTTATTGCTGTGAGGCCCTCCTCCAGACCCAAATCGGACATATAATGTTATTACCGTTTATGGCCATATTACAAAAATTCACAGCACGCAACTGGTTTTACAATAATTGAAAAAGTGTCACAGCATTTAAAAATTAACACAAAAAGAATCCCATATTAATTTTACGGTAGGGAACTAAAAAGTAGAGGTGGAAGGTGGGGAAGGGCTAAAAATATCCTGCGGGGGGGCCAAAATCTGAAGTTACGCCACTGCATGTAAGGGTTAACTAAAAGATTGTTTTCAATATCATGTATTTACTACAGTTGACCTAGCTCAGTGTGGAGGTAATGTTAAAAATTACAATTGGTGGCAGAAGTGGGACAGAAAATATAATTGAGTTAGACTGCATCAAATGACCACGTTACTTTACAAATAACAATAATTGTCAGAGTTAGTCCATCCCAAGGTCAGCAGCACCTCGGGGCATGCGAGAATTTTTCTGGCAAAGACTTCGTAAATGGGTCTTATTGACTTGACAAAAACTCGAATAATAACTTACTTATTTATACAAATAGAACTCTGATTTAGAAGTGTAGTATACATACCTACTGTGTTCTGACAGATATTATAATATTATACAATGCTCTATTTCGAATTAAAAACTCGAACAATTTTTACTACAGAGGGTTTTCACGACCCCAATTTCATCCCAGAACTATCGTGAATGACATTTGAAAACGTAATCTAGTTGGATCAAACATTCATTTCACTTCAAAAATGTTAAAACAATAGTTTTATAAAAATAATTTTTTCTCCCATTTACGAAGTCTTTGCGATAAAAATATTCGCACCCGACATTACAAATGAGCTACCTCGGGAATATTGTAGCCATGAAGTGTGGTGTCCTTCATCACCCTCCTGGGCCCGACGATCGGTGCCACGTGATAAAGACGCTGGATCTCCATCAGCACAGCATCCGTGTACGGCAATCTGGGCCATGTGATGATTAGTTACAATCCCACGTCACATGGTATCTAAACAACTGGGGCGGTAATTCACTAAAGGGGTCGATTTCTATGAATATTCGACAGACTTGAAGTCAAGGTATTTGACTTTGAGGTATTTTGCACTTTGGCAACTTTAAAGCTGAAAGCGTATGTATCCATATAAATGGAGTCTTGTGGGTAGATTATGTACCCCAACTTTAGTGCTACGGATAGTATGCACAATACAATTACGTATCTTGTTTCTTTTAATACGTTTACTTTTTCACTACATTTGGTGGCAGAAGCGGGTCAGAAACTTAGATGAAGTTTTGAGCCAAATTCTTCCAACTGCTATATTGAACATAGTTAACATTAGATACTCTTATAAAAACAGTACGTACATCTCATAAGATAGATAAATTCCGCACTGCGAGTTCATAGTCATATGTCACGGTTATTTTCTTTACGCGAGCGCTCTCAGAAAAGTAATAATACAAAAACTAAATGGCGATTTTGAAAGTTGGTCCATTATCAAATGCCCGTATATACCTTATAAACACATAGACATAACGCATAGTATGATATACCGGTTCAAGGGCGTATCCAGGATGAAATTTAGGGGGGGGGGGGGGGCGGACATTACTAATATTTTGAAAAATCACAGTGTAAAACAGGGGTTCGGGGGCGCAGCCTCCGAGAAAATTTTGGATCAAGGTCATTATAACCTAAGGTCTTATAACCCATTATAGAGTTGAATATCGAAACATGTTTTATGTTCACACATGTTGGGAATATTTAAAATGTATCCTTAATTTCCCAGCATGAATATACTAGTCCTTTAAAGCGGTGGTTAACATTGTTTGCTCCCCAATGACTGGGTTGTAGACGGCTCGTAGACAGGGAAGACAACAGGAGGAAAGTTGGCAACACTGTCGATGTCGACACTTACTTAGTAATGTCGCTGTATTGTGGAAGACGCGTGCCGACGACGGCGTCTAACTCCTGCTGTACGCGACGCTGGACGTCTGGATTAAGCAGCATAATCAGGAAGATATAGTCCAGAGTGTTGCTCGTCGTCAGGGCGCCGCCAATGAACATGTCCAGACAAACCATCACCAACTGGGCCTCTGAAACATTTTAGACGTTCAGTTTCACGCCCTGGACTACAGGCGACAAGCGTTTCATGCGCCATACTCGAGGTAGACAGCATAGCGAGAAGAACGAATGTCATTTCTACACTTACAGCCTTTCTAGCCTTTTTTAGCCTTTTTTTCTTTCTCTTTGCATTTCTATTAGAATATTTTTTCTATCTGTTTATACTGTAGGTATCAGTTAAAGTTGAAGAAAAGTTACGTGCTACGTGCACCACGTGTACGACGCACGACGTGTACGACGTGTACGACGTGTACGACGCACGACACTCACCCGTGAACGTGGAATTCTCGGACTTGTCCTCGTTCATCTGGTGAAGGAACGCGTCGATTAGGTCTCGGGTCACGTCCGGTTGCAGTTGTTGCTTATGTGATTCGATGCTTTCCTGCAGAACGAACGGTACATTACTCATTCAGGGCCTTCATGGAAATTCTCGAACTATCCATCAAAGCAGGATAACTATTCTTAAGTTCAATCAATGGAATAATAACCACTCATCACTTTCCTACGATTTGGAAAAAAGCAAAAATAATTACATTTCTCAAAGCAGGTAAACCAACAGACAACCATCAAGCTATCGACCAATTAGCCTGCTGTCCACGCTGTCAAAGATCACAGAAAAAGTCATCCTGCGACGAATTCAAAACCACCTGAAAGAAAACAATATTCTGCCTGACGAACAATTCGGCTTCCGAGAACATCACTCAACTCAACATCAACTGCTACGAGTAATTCAGAGAGAATAACCGGTGGGTTCAACAGAGAGCTACATTCAGCCGCTGTATTCCTCGACATAGAAAAAGCGTTTGACAGGGTCTGGCATCTAGGTTTAATAGCAAAAATGATATACCTCAAATTCTCACCTTACCTGATCTACCCAATCAAGGCGTTTCTCGATGACATGTCCTTCTATGTATCACGACAAAATGCAGCTTCCTCAACCCATTCCCTGTTAGCTGGTGTTCCCCAAGGCTCCAGCCTTAGCCCTGTGCTTTTCAACATATTCACATATGATTTACCTCAAATGCCACAATGTGTCCAGAAAGAAGTGTACGCCGATGACATTACCCTTATAGCTCAATCCAGAAGAGCTTCACAAGCAGTAATATACCTACCTATACAAACAGCACTATAGATCAACTTTCGATCTGGTATGAAAAATGGCGAATAGCAGTAAATCCAACCAAGACACAAGCCATACTATTTGGAAGAGGAAGAGAAAGCGCTACCCAAGAAGACCTACTTTTAAACGGCAAAATAGTACAATGGGCCTCATCGTACAATTACCTAGGACTTCATCTTGATCGCGGCTTAAGATGGACAAAACACATTAACGTGGTCCTATCCAGAGCGAACGGGAGGTTAAATCCACTATTCAAGTCAAGAAACCTTAAGCAAGAAACAAAGCTGCAACTTCATAAAACGATTTTGCTACCTATACCCTCTCATCCTCGCTCTACCCTCTCTCTACCCTCCCATCTGGGCTGGTTGCGCCTCAAAACACAGCATAGACGATATACAAGTTCTTCTAAAATAAAATAATTCGAATTGTGCTGGACGCATCAATCTTCACCCGAATCGCAGACCTTCACGACCTGGCACACATGGAACCAATATCAGACCATTTTGCACAACTCACCCAGCAGTTCTACGCGTCTCTGGAAAATGCACAGAATCCGAAGATCCGAGTATTAGCAACACTCTCATCCACCACCCAAGACAGAGTCCAAAGACCATCCGCGACACTGACCATGCGACCTTCAGTTACCAGAAAGCGAAAGCTGTCTGGTGAAAGTTAAAGTGAAGTGATATGTAACGTTTGTACGCGATCCACTGGGGATCGCCCACCTGGAAAACTTTCCTGGACAAACTACCTGGCAATTAATATAGCCGATAAGGCAACAACAATTAAGCGAGACGCCAGACGGCAAATTCAACACATGTCAGTGCCTACAGTGTCTCTTGCACTGTCTCTTGCAGTGTTTGTTGAGTTCAGACACGGATTGTACCAAACACACCAACGCTCTGAACTTGCACTTCCTAAACCCGAGGTTCTTCTACTCACGCCGCCTAACTTCATGACTGAAGTAATTTTTCGTGCTCACCCTTCTCTCCATCGAGAGAAATAAGCTGGTAAAATGTCCTAATCGGCTGCACCCGCCTCTTGTTCCCTCCATCACTTGCTCCAGCTCTGTATCTTCCCTGGTGAAACACAACCCCTGGCAAATATTGATGGAGCCCGAACGTACACATTCTAGCTTTCACAATGGCAAAGCTGCAATGCAAATGCAATTGTACTAGTACACAATCATGCACTAAGGTTAAACGCAGTATGCAATCAATACATTAAACTGTAATCTGTGCTGATCGACTGCTATGATCCTCAACTCTGATTCGGACTTGGAGGTTTTCCAACTTCCTCTTTACACTCCAAAGCAAACTGTAGCATTTTATACCATTTGCACTTTAGAAGCATAAAACCGGGAGTCCCTTTCAGTGATTCTAGACTCGAGGAGAGCCCAAATGCCAGTATATTTCTGACTTGATCCAATCTTATTTGTAATGGTGACATCAGTGATTTTAAAGATAATACTTTACAACTGTATTTACGGACTTCAGTTCATTTTAAATGGCAATCGGTTTCATGATTCTAAATGCGTGCAATAACAAACGGGATAATGGACTTAAGACCGTTTGCTTAATTTTTTGGTTTTGCGCTTGAGCTACATACCATCACGAAACGTGCCAGATCAGTGTTGATCTTGTTGAGCAACGTGAATCCAGTTCGCTCCGGTGCTATAAACCTCAACCATGGTAGTTGGTTGAGCAACCCTCCTGCCAAATCAAACGCCTTCCCTCTAGCCCCAAGCAGTGCTATCAGCTCCCGCAGCCTCTGATCATCCTTCTCGAACCTGGCGCCTGCTACCATGGACCAGAGCACATTCATCACACTGGGCGCCAGCAGAGTCCCCGGGCGCACGCCGCCGTCGCCTGACGAGTACAGCGACTCGCGCAGCTCGCACAGCTCGTCCAGCACGCTCGTCTCCATGCTCAGCTTGCCAAGGCCGAGCTGGCGCAAATGGCGCACGACGAAGCTGCGTTGCTCCCGCCAGAGTGCGCCGTCAACACTAGTCACTCCTGCAAAAGAGAGAAGATAGAGGTTAGAAGCAAAACTACCTACCCAATTCAACTACCGAGACTGGCGCTGCGACCTTACGTATACATACAATCTCCCATCGTATGTTCAGTGTTCACCTTCATCATCTTGTACTAATTGAACTCATAAATGTTAAGAAGATGTAATTTATTACCCAAAGTGTTTATATAAGTACTTATATAAAGTACTAGTTTATAAACTTCTAGTAAACTTAGTTTATTAGTTTATAAAAACTAAAGGTTATAAAATAACAAGATTACCCAAAATATTATCACCCTTGTTACCTATACTCCCAAATCACGTACCTACCTGCGTTCCCATGCTTCTACATTGCTATGCTTCACAAGCCAGTTTTTCTTGTCACATATTAGTTGAAATGAAATGTTCTACCTCTTCTGGTGCCCATACATCTGAGCTTCTGAAAGAAGGAATCCGGTCTGCCGTCGAACTCCTCTCTCGTGAGAGCCTCGACGACCAGCTTGTGGGAGGCGACGACGACGACGAGGTCGCCTCCGAGTTTCAACCCCAAGACCGGGGTTCGATGCTGGTCCATCAGAGCATGCATGCCTGCGTGCTGACTGCCCTTCTGACGCGTTATGCGACGCAGGGCAGCGCCGTTGCCCAGCAGGGGCAGCCACCTGGGCCCTAGAACACGAGCGCCCTGGGTGACTTCTCTGATCGTATTTGTTGGATATGTTCACCATGCGGAAATGCAAAAATGATTCAGCTAAATAAACATTGGAAAACAGAAGATTTAATCTTATTTCACCGTAGGAACCGTATAACCAAGATTCAAGGATCATAGCTTAGTTCACACTAGTAAGACACGGTTCGCTCACTTGACCAATGAAAGTGAAGCCTTTCCAGGTACCCAGCAATTTTCTTCACTCGGATAGACTAGCGCTTATATCAGCTACTGGTGGTAAAAATATGAAGTAATTTGATAATTTACCCATTGAGCCGTAGTTCACTATGGAGATAATAGATGGAGCTGCGCCATCTGAGAAACGAATTTAGTAGAAAATCAGGTCTGTTTAGGCTTAGAAATAAGTTTAGAAATAATCTACATATTCTGATTTTACGCTCAACTTCAAAATTCCATAAATTTCGTTCCATTCGTTCAAATTGATTGAAATTTTTACACAGTCGATCTTAACATATGCTCAACATAATTTGAAATTTTCAGCTTGACGTAGTTTTGAAGAAACAGCGTCCCGGCCATTGGAAGTTTTCTGGACACGCACTATTTGAGCTCCGTATAATCAATTTTTGGACAACCTAATTTGAACAGCTGTAACTTTTTTCCTACAATAGTAATGTTTTTGAAACTTGCACATATTAAATATTGGTATGTTATCTAATATGTGTACAAATTTCAGAATCCCATCTCTAATAGTTTTGATATAGTGACCTCTCAATCAGGGTGATTTTTTTGCGCCACCCGGTATAGAGTTCTTTTCAGAGTGTCAATCGAAAATATTTTAATCCATTCTTTAACCAAATGTTAAAATTTATTTATTTATCAATCCAAGATTCCAACACAATGTTAGGTCATGGGGTGGACGAACCACCAACTATCTTGGGCATCTACTTCTAAGTCTGGAGCCGACTTGCCAGGTCCGACGCCCCTCCTCTATCTCCGTCTCTTCGTCTTCTTCTTCCTCTTCCTCTACTGATGTTTTCTTTTCTTCATCCTCCCTCTTTTCAACCAACCCCTTCCATCTATCCACATCCTCTCACCATTTTTCGTCTCTAATCACATTCCAATTTTCTCCTCTTTCTTCCGCAGCCCTTTCCACTCCACTCATCCACTTTGTTCTCGGTCGCCCAGCCTTTTTCTTTCCTATAGTTACTGCTCGATCTGCCTCCCTTCTTGGAATTCTAATATGATATGATAGTTACCCAGTTCTGTCTGTCTGTCTGTGTGTGTGTGTGAGTGTGTGTGTGTCAGGAACGGTTGCGCGCTTCGATTTGACATCGGTATTTATTGAAAACTATAACTAAGATGGAGGCGTTTTATTGCCATCATGTCTAAAATTACATCTTCTGCATTTTGTGAATAAATTAATAGCCGAAACTCACCTAAGACGAGCACCTTATCCTTTTGTAATTATAATAAATTCATAATAAGATACTAATACGGTCCAAACCAGCACATAACATTAAAAACGTCATCTCGGCAAGAAACTTCAAACGTTATTTTTCTTATTTATATAGATCTTCGCTCTTGTTGGCTACTACATACTTGTAGTGCCTGAATTTTCAGATACCGTACACATAATGTTTGTACATAACTCTGTCATGACATTTGGAAATTATAAAAATTGTAAAACATTGACACAAATTTAGACTATAGGAGTCAAGAGTTAGGAAGTAACATCAGCCAGTCTGCTGATTAGTGGATTTCCATGGTCTCCGAGTGCTGCGTAGAACGACTCTCTCTGATTTTCCATGACTTCGTGGAGATAGGCAAATCCTATATCTTGGTGTATGCTCTTCGTCCGGGTGAACATCGGAGTGCGCAGGGCGATCTTGAGGGCCCTGTTCTGCACCCTCTGCAGCATTGTTCTCTCTCCCGCTGAAGTCCTCTCGTACCACACTGGTGAGGCGTACGTCAGTGTGGGCACGATGACGCTCTGGATAAGAAGCAGCTTGCTGGTGAGCGGCATGGATTTGCTTTTGAGCAGTGGGAACAGCGCCGCCGTCTTCCCGTTGGCCTTGCTGGCAATCTTCTCAGCGTGGGCCTTCCAGGAGAGCTTGGCATCCAGGGTGACACCCAGGTAAACATTGCTGGGAGACCAGGAGACATCTGTACCAGAGATGTTTATGGTAGGGGGTTGAAATTTCCGTCGCTTGGTGAAGAGTGTTGCCTCTGTCTTAGATGAATTTAGGGCTATACGGTTCTCTGTATACCAGTGGCTGAGTACGTCTAATGCTTTTTGCAGAGGCGGGCCAAGTTGATTAGATGCCATAGATTGGCAGATGACTGCGGCATCGTCAGCATAGAAAGCTACTTCGGTGTCCGGAATGTTAGTTGGGATGTCATTGGTGAAGATGTTGAAGAGGATGGGGCTAATGATAGATCCCTGAGGAACTCCAGCCAGAATAGGCCTCGCTGAAGAACAGGCACCGTTGATGTGTACGGTGAAGGATCTTTGATTTAAATAGGAGTGGATGATATTGATTAAGTAGTTGGGGAATTGATATTTAATTAGTTTTTGTAGTAGGCCTTCATGCCAAACTCTATCAAATGCTTTAGCAACGTCCAGGAAAACTATACCAGTTCCTTTCAGCTTTTTAAATCCATCGTTTATCTTGTCAACCACACGTAGAAGCTGATGTGTTGTTGAATGCTTCTGTCGAAAGCCAAACTGCTCATTGATCAGCAGCTTTGTAGCGTTTGCGTGGCCTCTAATTCGAGCATGAAGGACCTTTTCAAAAAGCTTCGATAGTGATGAGAGGAGACTAATCGGCCGGTAATTTGCAGGGTCACGAAGATTCTTTCCCGCTTTCGGGAACACAATGACTTTGGCTACTTTCCATTGGGTGGGGAAGTGTTGAAGACGGAGACTGGCATTAAATATTTCAAGGATACGTTCACCGGCAGGTATAGGAAGTTCTTTAAGAATCGTGTTTGTGATCTCGTCAATACCAGGTGCCTTGCCATTTGCAAGTTCATTTAGATATATAATTACTTCGTCCATAGAGCAGAGAACGACTTCATCATCTTCAGCCTGCGCCTTGTGTATAGCAAGATGGGTTCTTACTTCAGCCTCGATATGTGCTGATAAATTAGTCGGCGGGTTTGGGGAAAACTGATTTTGAAGCGAATCTGCTAGAACTTCTGCCTTATCATGTGGGCTGCATGCAAGGTGTGTACTACCTTGAATGGGTGGATTTGGTTGTTTGCTTCTTGTCAGTCGTTTTGCCATGGACCAGAGTGGACGACTCCCTGGTTCTAGTGTGGCTACAGCATCTTCCCACCTCTCTCTCCTGTGGCGACGAATTAATTCCTTTACAGATCTGTCTAAGAGCTTATATTCTTCATGTAAATCAGGTGTTCTGAGCGCCTGCCATCTCCTACGTGCACGGTTTCGAGTGGCTATTGACAGTTTAATTCCACGTGGAAGATCAAATATTGTGCACCTTTTTGTATTACAAATGGGAACACTGATCGCTCTTGCTTCCATAATATTTTCCGTTAATTTATTTACTGCTAAATCTATATCCTGATGCGAATCAAGTGGTCCACTCTCCAACTTATTTGATAAATGCTCTCTGAACTTTTCCCAGTCTGCTTTTCTGTAATTGAATCGAATGATGGGATCAACGGTCTCGTATGAGTCCCCTACGCTCAAAAGTACAGGATTATGATCTGAAGACAATTCTAAAAGTGTTTCTAATTCAATGGAATGTCGCAGATTTTTCACCACCGCAATGTCAAGAACATCAGCTCTTCCTGTAGGGATATGAAGATGTGTCGCTTCTTGCGGTCCAGTCACAGTAAAGTCACTTTGCTCTGAATTTCGTAGGCCGTGAACATGATCAAACCAAAGTCGATGGAGTTATATTATACATTTTCTTGGGAAATAATTTTCCTTCGTTTCTTATTTACTTAGAGTGAGTGGTGTGTATTGAGTCATGTAAACGACGTCAAGTTACTGTTAGTAATATTTTAAACATCAATGCTTAAATTTTTACATTGCATACTGATAGGTACCTTAGAGGCAGATGGGCGGAAGTCAATTTTAATGATTCTTAAAGTGATCTCAAAAACCAGTAATTCTGAGCTGAATTCTTCATTCAATCATATTTGTAATGGTGACATGGGCCATTCTGTAAGGGTACCTATACTTCAATTTAACTGTATTTGTTAACATCAGTCAAATAATAGGTATACTTATAGAGCTTGATTACCATTCCAAAAGTGTGCACTGAGAAATCCAAAACATATGGCCTTCCGCTCTTATACCTACCTCTGACCTCAGAGAAACGGATATAATGAAGCTCACCATGTATTCATAGTTTGCACACGAAGCAATCAAGAAAGGAAGGATTCCTAATATTCCTCTCTCTGATTGGTTGGAGTAGCGCATGCGCACTATGATATTCTGGGACTTAGAAGAAATTGCAAGGTGTAAGTAGGTGTAAGATTTGAGGTTATGACTTCTTTTGTGACTTTTTGTGTGTTTTTATGACGTTCGTGGTCATGGAATAGTGCTAGGTAGTAGGTATTGTGATAAGTAAAGTAATACTATAGGTATCTTTAGTCATGGAATCGTGCTATTTATGTGATAAGTCACTGTCAAATTCTTACAATCTCTACAAACATTTGCGCAATGTGCACAACATAGTGCCTCAACTCAAACAAGGATCTCCTGGTACTTTGAAGTCCTTTTCATGCCACTTGTGCGAGTCAAGTTTTCAGAAAAAGTTTAACCTAAATAAACATCTACGCAAGAAGCATTCCACTTGCCCGAAGACGTCTCCTCGCAAACTTGCTTCTACCGGGAAGGTGATGAGCAAAATAAAATGTTCTGAATGTTGCTTTGTTCTTGCCGACACCAAACATTTGCGGAACCATTTGAGCGATGTTCACGATATCAACTCGGAAAAGGAAGAATTGAAATTTAACTCACTGAAAGGTAAGTGGCTCTTGTAGGACTCACTAATAGAAATGTCATCAATTCATATTTTATGCTGATTGAAAATTAAAGTTAGCAAACACACTTCAATATCGTAACATTTTGGTTATGTTTTGATTGTTACAGAATTTCAATTATGGAAGGCAACGACCGAAAGAGAAACACGCACACAGTTCGTTTTGATGACAGGAGTGAAAGTACTTGGAAATCGGAAGAAATACTATTACAACTGTCATCGGTCAGGCAGTTTTTCTACAAAAGCAACTGGGAAAAAAAGGATGAAAAGTCAAGGTTCGAATAAAATTGAAAGGACATGTCCTTCTTCTATGGTTGTTACTGAGTCTGAATGTGACGTCGAAGTGATTTACTGGAAAACTCACTGCAACCACTCCAGAAGCTTCAGCCGCCTGTCACTCACATATGAGGAACGAACACAACTAGCAGGTAAATTGCACTTTCACTAGTAACAAAATATGAATATAGTCGTTAAATGTAACTACTATTGTGTTCTGATAGTCAGATTTTATTAAAAAAAATGTAGTAGGTATTTAGTTATCCAACCAATAAAACAAAATTTCTATCCACAGGAAAAATAGCCGATGGAGTGACATTGGAAAGAATTATGGATGACATCCGCGATGAAGCTGTGGACCAGATTACTACGAAGAGTTTTGTCACCAAGAACCATCTGCGAAACATCAGGAGAGACTTTAATCTCCACGTAGGCCGACAACACGCCGATGATGCAACGAGTGTTCACTTGTGGGTTGAGAGTATGAACAAGCTTGGCGTCGAAGAGAACCCTGTTGCTCTGTACAAGCCTCAGGGAGTGGAGGACCCCTCTGGGGTGTTAGAGAAGAAAGATTTCTTTTTGGTAATATTGACGTCATTTCAAAGAAAAATGTTAGAACAGTTTGGCAAAAAGAAAATATGTGTAGATAGTACTCATGGTACAAACCAGTACGACTTTGAGTTGACGACACTTCTGACCGTGGACGAGTATGGATCTGGCTGTCCTGGGGCTTTTTGCCTAAGTAATAGGAAGGATACGCTCTCATGGAACTTATTTTTTAAAACCGTCCGTGATAGAGTAGGAAATATTGAAACCGATGTATTCATGTCAGACGATGACCCTTCGTTCTACAATGCCTGGGAAATTGTGATGGGTCCATCAAAGCAAAGGCTTTTGTGCACTTGGCACGTCGATAAAAATTGGCGAAAAAGTATCAGAGAGAAAATTACGGGTAGTAATGAAATGAAAGCTCTTATCTACAAGGCCGTACGTGTACTTTTGCAAGAAACTAATCCTAATCAGTTTGCAATCTCTCAAGAACAGTTAATTCAAGAACTAACTGATGATGAATCGACCAAGGAGTTTGGTGAATACTTCCGAAAACACTATTCTACTCGATCAGAAATGTGGGCGTACTGCTTTCGTATAGGTTCTGGGATTAATACAAACATGTATTTAGAGGCACTCCATAAAGTATTTAAACATTTTTACCTTCAAGGTAAGAAGAATAAGCGAATGGATACATGTATAACGGCTTTGATTAAGTTCAGCCGTGATAAGATTTTTGAGCGTCTGATAAAGGTTACAAAAAATAAGCCTTCGCAGCGTGTCAGCAGTATACATTTGAGTCATCGGCGTAGTGATCAAATAACTGATTCAATGATACAGTCATTTGAGGGACCGGTGTGGGAGGTTACATCGAGTAGTAACTCTGATATTCAGTACACCGTACTGAAGAACTCTGAACCATCATGTGTAAACAACTGTCAATTTCTTTGTCCCACCTGTAACATCTGTGTCCACATGTACAGTTGTAACTGCATTGATAATCTTATCAAATTCAATATTTGCAAGCATATTCATGCATGTGTACGCAGGTCATCAGATCCACTAGAAAACGATGTTCTCTTGATGGATAAACTAGATGCTGATGTTGAAGATTCAACCACTGCTGATCTGCTCTCCGCTGTACAAGCGCACAATGCGATACTTCATCAAACTGCAGACACGAAGAAATTGATGATGGAAAAGTTAAATCTTCTGATGGGACAAGTCTCCTCCTTGGAGTTTACGGAAGAAGATTCGAATGTAGTCATTAAAAGACTTGACCAGTTAATTGACATTACTAAAGACATCAAACGCAGAAGTTCATTGGACGATGTCGACTTAGATGATGGTGGAAATAAGGAGCCTGCAAATAAAAATGTGGAGCCCCAAACTCGCTTTTATTCTACGAAGAGGAAGCGTTCTGTGAAAGACAGTAGTGTTACATTTTGCAAACCTTCTTCAAAGCAGCACATCAACATTATTCAAGGACTTAATGACAAGAATCATGAAGTGTTAAATATTCATTCAAGTTTTGATCATCTCTACTAACAATATCTACGTGATGGTAAATTAGTTGATGATGATAATGTGATGGTAAATTTGTATAAAAACCATGATTGAATCTCATTATTAGTTTTGGAAAACGGTCTTGTATTTAATTTTCATTTTGAGGTGCTATAATATCATCTTGTAATTAGGTAGACTATACGTAACTTATTAACTGATGTAATTCTTCTATGGACATGGCCATTTAAATCAGAAGACATTTGAGATAATTTTCTTGTATTTAATTTTAATTTTGATGTGCTATAATATCATCTTGTAGTATTTACTATTTAGGTATACCTATGTAACTTAAACTGATGTAATTTTTCTATGGACATGGCAATTTAAATCAGAAGACATTTGAGATAATTTTCTTGTATTTAATTTTAATTTTGATGTGCTATAATATCATCTTGTAATATTTACTATTTAGGTATACCTATGTAACTTAAACTGATGTAATTTTTCTATGGACATGGCAATTTAAATCAGAAGACATTTGAGATAATTTTCTTGAATTTAATTTTAATTTTGATGTACTATAATATCATCTTGTAATTAGGTATATAATCGTAAATTTTTATTTGGACATGGCCATTTAAGTCGGAAGATACTTCATGATTCTTGTGAACAAAGTGAAGTTGAATTGACCGTTATTGTGTGTTATAATCTTGAATTTAATTTTAATTTTGAGGTGCTATTATATGACCACTAATAAATGTTGTCTTAAACTTACCAATTTCATATTTTTCCCACATGTAAAAATTTATATTTAAAGGCTAACGTAGTAAGGGCCGGTATAACCAAAGTTAATCTGAGCCGGATTAACTAAATATTGGACTAAATTGGACTAAGCCAATCAGATACCTCAAAATGAGTGAAACAGTTGAATTTAATCCAGCACAATTTAACTTTGGTTATTACGAGCCTAATTGTTATTAAAAAGCATTTGAAAAATCGCGCCAAATCATTCTGAGCATGCGCTACTTCAACCAATCAGAGAGAGGAATATTTGGAATCCTTCCTGTCTCGATTGCTTCGTGTTTGCACGAGCTTCATTTGTTTTTCATCAACAATGTAAAAAAGTAATTTCAACCATTTTACAGAAGTCAAGTCGATTTAAGCTAATTATAAGCGGTTAATCAAAGATATTTAGAATATGAGGTGGTTTTATACCCATAATAATTTCTTCTGCAGTTTATTGCACAGGTAACCATTATATCACCACAGTACCGAAACACAGATTGACAGCCGTTCTGACACGTTACACCAATATGGCCTCTCAACAATGAGATGATGTCACGTGCAAACTATGAATTGGTATCACAAATAAAGAATGTGTCGTGTGTATCGGGTCACGATATCAACTTCACCTTTATTTTAACGGCGCATTATGACACTATACATTTTCTTTATTTTTCTTACTAATACTCATGGTCATGGTTTACATTTGAAAACTTATGTAATTGATTTACCATAATAGGTATGATTAAATTGCCTTCCTTCGTACCTCATTTACGTATTTTGTTGGGCATTTGGTATGTTAATTACGTAACGTGTGTATTAATGACGCACAATCTGCTGACAAATATTGCTGTCGTTTTATATTTATGCATACCTCACTGGTGCGCATTGGTCATGTTATACATGACGGGACCCTCTAGTATATCATATTCATATGGTATGGTATATGGTATGTATGAATACGATAATTCTAATATAAATATAAATATAATTCTGGTGCAAGACTATACACTATCTGTAAATACCATATGATATTTTTCAGATAAAGTATAGTATTGAACGAATTAAAAGTTGAAAATGACCTACCAATACAACGTTATGTGGTCGAGGATGACGTCAAATTATGAAATATAAGAATTTGCAACATTGGACATAATAGGAAAGGTCCTAACAGAGACATTTATGTAAAAAGATAAAACGATATTTTTGAGATAACGTAGTCTTGAAATGGGGAGACGAAACATAATATACTTGATAATGCATTATGTCACGCTCTTGATAAGCCAAGCGACTCTGATCGTGATAAAATTATAAGTGAGTTCGGGGTGAAATTATCTTTCGATAGAGTGGTCACAATCATATTGTTGTGTGATTTTTTAAATTAATATCATATCTTGGTAATCCAAAGTCACAGCCTTGATAATCCAGGGTCAATCAAATTCAAGTAATGACATTTGTACCCAGGGTGTAATTATCTTTCGATAGAATCGTCACAAGCTTTGTTTTGGGGCAACTAAGACATGTATTCGAATTAATATGAAATGCCCAAATTTTGGCCACCCCTGCCCAAAATTTGTCATGATTAGGTACTACTTTTCGAATATGGACCTTACTTGATTACATTAGTGTAAGTTTGTTCAATAAATATAAGCAGAACCTTTTTTAATAATATTTTTTAAAATCTGTCTACCCCAAACTTTCCACCCCTTCCACCCCCAAACAGGGTGACATTTTGATAGGGACCCGGGGCCCTATTCTAGAACTTTTAAATTCCCAATTCCACTAGAATTCGACTCCATACAATGCTAATTCCTTATGGCTGTGACCGAATCCCATAATAATGGAATTGGAAAATCGTTCTAGAATAGACCTCCAGGTCTAAGTTTAATCAGTATTTTTTCTGAACAAATGAGCCAAAATCCACGCTTCTATCACCAAACGCGGAAAAGTACCTAGTGTTATTCCACTTAATCTGCTGGACTACTTGGTCCATTATTTAAAATATCTAAACGATACACACCGAAGTAGTCTCGTTGTATATAGGGAAGTTGCAAACACTATATGAAAATAATTTTTTTAAATGTTTTAAAATCATAAAATTACGGAACCACTAGACCAAATCACTAAATCACTAGTAGTGATTGATTCGAAGTAAACTTTGAATTACAATATAATATGTGTAGTAGTACTTACGTATAAGGCGATAAAGCAACACCCAAAAATCTGAAGTGCTGTAAGTTGTATCTCTGTACTGATTGTCCTAGTTTCAAAACTATCTGCGCAAATTGTTATTTTGTATTTTCGTGGTAAAATGTTAAAATGAACCTTAAAAACTGTGCTTTCTTTGCTTTATATGCTTTTAACAAATTATAGGTCCCCTAATATTATAATTCATATTTATTATTTTCAGCAAAATAATTATCAATTTTAAGAACTACACATTCTTTTATTTGAACTTTGGCAAAATCTGAAAAAATCTGAAAACTTTACATTTATTTATAATATTATACCTATCTAACAAGGTATATACCTACCTCAATTTTTAAAAATAAGTGGTTTGCTGGCAAATAGTTGTAATTTTTCAATATACATTCGCAAAGCAACTCGCCATAACGCAAGGCAATGCAAACCATGCACTAAGAAAACGAGCAACTTGTTTATCATATAAACATTGTTCAATATTGGTGAAGAACTTACCAGGCGGATAATTGTGTGGTCTTTTCAGCTGCTGCCAGAGAAATATGGAGAACCCAACTAGCAGTGCAATGAGTATTGTTAGAGCCATTGTTAGCAGATGCAGCGGACTCTCGGGAAGCTGGAGTACAACAAGTGCAACTTGAAGTTTTGCCAGATTGGATAAGTCGAGTTTCCCGTTTTGGCATGTGAAATTTCCCTTTTCATCAGAAAAATTCCCTGCAGCAGAGTCATTGCAAATCAATTAATTTGATATTTTAATAAGTTTATAATATGGTTCTTCTGTATAAAGTACGTATAAATTGGTACTGTGTACACAGTAATAAAGATTTTTTCTGGAAATAACCCTTCAGAATAAACGTTACATCCATAAAAAAATGAAAACTGTGTTTCGATTTTTTTTGGAATTCTCTAGCTGTAAATTGGCCATTTGAAGAAAAATATACACAAAAATATGTAGTCAATACAATATGCTTTGACAAAATAATTTTAGAATAAATGTTATATTTCCTGAAATGTAAAAATTCCCTTTTTCATATCAAGTTTCCCTTTTTACCTTCAGTACCCACAAATTCCCTGCATTCCGGTAAATTTCCCTGCATCTGGCAACCTCATTGCTATCTCTCCCGCTAGTGAAATGCAATCGCGAGTTGCATAAGTGCATGCATGCAGGCTGTCAAACCCGTTAGGAGCAATACACGCTTAGAAGGCGTTTATCTATTACAAGTGCTTATAAATTCATGATTATAATCTATTATTGTCTGTGGTTATAGTTGTTCCGACTTCAATAGACAACTATCCAGCAAACCGGGTTGTTATTACTTTTTACTCTCATAAACGGAGAAAACAATATTACACTAAAAGTAAATTCATGCTTAACAAATAAAATGTTGAGAAAAAGCAGCAGAGCGATTCACTGAAATTACGTCATCTGATTTAATTCAGCTATCAATAAAATTAATTAAGTTTTGCCGAACTATAAAATAACATAGGAACTTTTATATTTTTTTGCAGAATTGCATGATATTATGTTTTTATAATTTTAAATATAATATATTAATTTTACATTTATGCAATGCAAAACTAATATCTGTAAAATTTAAAATAAATAAATGCTACTTTGAGTAATTGAACCGTTACTATTTGGTGGATAATCTTGTCAAATTGTACCCAATTGAAAAGAAAAGTGACCATGTAGTGGCCATCATTGTTGATATTATGGATTATTTATTGAAAATAATAATGTAAAAGAGCTACAATATTTTGCACCGAGACGTTCTTATCATTATCAGTTCGACTATGGTTTACGGGCTTCAGCGATCCGATAGCATGCACTCTATACCCAGTTCAAGACGGCACTATCTCAAAAAAAATATATATATTTTTTTACATAAATGTTGTTAACCTTCTCCTATTATCTCCAATGATGCAAAGAATAGCGAACGATGTTTGCAGATAACGACATACCGATGGTGATGTATTGCCCATAGCATTAGGTAATTTCAATTTTTAATTTGTTCAAGACAGCACTATCTGCAAATATCCTATGCTTTATACAGATAGTGCTGTCTTGCACCATAATTATATTATGTAAACCTAGAGTCAAAACCAAATCCATGCGTTTTTGCAGATAGCTGTTCTGTTGCTCCTAGATTTTACCATGTTAAATCTGTCTGTAGAAATAAAACTTGAGAAGAATTATGGTTCAATATGGCACTAGGTATCTGCAAATAACACTGCATTGAGCAAGTTATTGAACAAGTTACAAGCTACCTAATTGTCAATTATAATAATCCAGTCAATATTTTGAAAAGTAGGTAGTACGTTATGCGTTCTACTGTTGAGACTAATTATACTCCAGTCACTTCATAAATTAACCGGAAATTCAAACAGTATTAATACGTGATTTCCTCAAAATTGTCTGTAAAATGGCTGCTCAAAAACGTCTATAATTTTTTTATATTTGTGAATTAACGGATTAAAATAGTAATTTTTCATTTTTATTTTCAATTAGCGTGCTTTAAATCTCAAAATGAACGTGGAAAAATATTTTTTTTCAATGTAAGTCGAAAATGTTTTGAGGAAAAATGGCTATAAATAGCCGATTTCGGTAAACTTTTTATATGTCATAGTGTATCAAGTGAGGAATATTTCAGTGCAAAAATGAAGTCGATAACTTAAATAACGACTTGTCTAGAGCAGTTTTAATAAAACAGTTTTTTATTTGAATGAATATAATTGGACAACAATGAATGCGATCTAGCTGATTATTTTTTTTGAGTTGCACAAAACATTGCAAAAAAAAATAAAAAAAAATTGAAAGTAAAAATTTCCTTTACATTTTCAGGTGAAAAATTAAATGGTGATTTTGACAAAACACTTGATAACAACAGAATAGCGGTCCTAAATTTGGTAAACTTTCGTTTATGAGTTATGTGGGTAGACCTCAATAATATATTGTCAAAAAACATTTTTAGAGACAATTAGTTTGGGGTTGGACCCTTTTTTCAGTAAAATGACTGGAATATTACTAACAATAATGATACCATTTAACATTTAACTGTTATTCTGATTGTTAGGCAATTTTGAAATATTAAAATGCCGTTTCTTAACAATGAAGTTTTGTAGATAGTACCGTACGTACCTTCTCAATATTTTCACACAAAAAACACGACTAAATACATTTTCAAGGATTCACGCAATTGACCAATGTAGGTGGGCGTTGCCTTATGAAAGACAAAAGTATTACCGTGGTAACTCCAGGGTTGTTAGAAAAAACAATTTTTCATTCAAACAAATGAAATTTAGAAAGATCAAAGAAATAGCTCACACGTGTTTAATCTAGTTTAATTTATCACTTGAAATAGTACAATCAATATATTTAAATCATATAAATCATGTGTGATGATTTGCTGGACAATTATTACAGATGCTACAACGAAACAAATTATATTTTGCCAGGTATGTTGCCAAAGCGTTTTACTTTTTAATGGCGTCTGTCACTGGATAGTTTCGTCAACTTAAAAAGGCCCTTCCTCTCTTATGAGAAGTTAATTAAGACTGAACAATATTCAAGTAGATAGCTTAAAGCAATACTATTATTAACGGCAAATTGTTGATTGTAAAACTGTTAAATTCTGTACGAATTCAACATTATTCTAATAATATCATGTGTTCAATTTGTTGTGTATACAAGCTCTTTGGTTGTGACCAAACATTGACTTTTGTTTTATGACGTCGTAGTTTGGTCAGGATGGTTATTCTTGAAATAGTTATCACGTCATAAGTAATGACTCATAAGAAAGTCATAATATTAACATGGTGAGAGATAGGACAAACTTCCTTATGACATCATAACTTGGAGTTATGACGTGATAACTTTTTCAAGAATAAGCCCCCTATCTACATTGGTAAATTTTCAAGCAAAATATTTTTGTAGTAAATTCTCTTGAATTATAAATCGTAGCCCCATAAAGATAGGCATAAAACATAAACTATTATGTTTTAACTAGGTATTTAGCGGCGTCTTCAGCAACATAAAAGCTCGTTAATATAGCTCAGTACTATCTATGGTTAATTTTGACAAATTGTTGGTTTTTATTTTTTGGTATATTATTATTCATTGGAATCTCTTGTTTTATCTTATGTACTCAGCTTTCTTATATCTCATATATTTTTTTACAAAAAAATAAATTGTATGTTATCAATAATATAATTGTGTTCTATCTGAATGGGCAAGTGGTGATTGAGCCAACTTTAAATAGATTTCTCAATGTTGAGCTAAAAAAAAAAAAAAAAAACATGAAAAGTCATACTTCTTATTGTATCAACGTCATTTTTAGTTTGTTTTAAAGGTATTTCTTATAAGATTCATCTAAACTAGGATTATTTTATTTGGCCAAGTACAAAATGTATTAATACTAGGAAAACGCTCAGTGTAACGCGTTGATGAGCGAGCACAGAACATGCAACATCCCCAGTCACGATACACGACACGTCACAAGACGATTTTCTGTGCAACTTTACAATCTCCATATAAATACTCTGGATGAATATCAGATCCATAGTGTCGTGACTTTCCTACATACTTTTTCCAGCTTTTGACAACCCATACTAAACTCGTAAAATGACAATTAATACTTGACTGATTGGGCTTAGAGTGTGTAAAATGTTAGATTATGTTGGTCTTGATCACCATGCAAAACATTTTGATTGTCGACCAATCAGAAGATATTATTTAAACTACCTATTGGAGGATTTGGCATTCGTACTCCATCCGATTTGATATGCGATAGTTTTATTGTAAATTGACTCCAAATTTACAACAAATTAATAAATTGTATTAATACATGTATTAATAAATACAATAAATTGTCTGCTGTAAATTGTATTTGCTTGGCTGCTCTACAGGCCTTGGAGCAGAAGCTATGTAGTATAAATTTTACAAATATTTCAAGATTATGGAATAAAATGTCCCGAAAATGACAAAATCTTTTGAAAAGAGCACGGAGCACGGAGCGCGAGCACGGATACACGCAACACCTCGAATCGAAATTATGTATATCGAAAATGTCATTAAAAGCCAATAATTCTTGAATTTCGTCACAGACTAATGTATAAAAATCTCCAAAATCTCAAAAAAATATTAGTTCCAATAACCTTGCTAAGTTTTAAGTTGATCTATTAAACCTTTCACAGGATCTCGTTCAAAAAATATAACTGGGACCAATCATATGATATGATATTAGTGTGTGTACACAATATCAGATCAATCTGTTGAACGGTCATTATTAGTTTCATATCGTTTGAAACTTTCTGCTCTAACTACCTTGCCTTGAACTGAAGATTCGAAGTCGCCGTGAATTTGACAGCCAACACACAAAATGTCCCTAAAATGACAAAAACTTGTAAAAATAACGACAGATTAGACTGAAAATTGGCAAATATACCTTAAATGTTGGTACCAATGTCCCTGCCAAGTTTTTAGTTGGTCGGTCAATCGGTTCTAGTTTAAATTTCAAAAATCACTGGAAAAATGGTTTCAAATGTGAACCAATGGGATGATTTGGCTGTAAATTTTTATGATTGGGTATAATGTTGGTTGCAATGACTTTGCAAAATTTCAAATTGATCGGACCAACCAATCAAAAGATAATTTTTCTAAAATTTGAACCAATCACAGGATTCCGCTCAAAAACGATCCCAGAGACCGCATAGATTACGTTAGTAAGTCTGCAAAATTTCAGATCGATTGGTTGTGTGGTTTGACTTGGGCAGTGCAGGCAAAAAAAACAACAAAAAAACAAAAAAACACACAGAGAAAGTGCCATAAGAGTACCGTGGTGACGCTCGCTCAATGAAGTGCAATACAATTTCGTAAAACATTTGCATCTTGAAGAAAATCTGTGTGAAAATTGTAATTTTCCTAATATCCCAAACATCCTACTACACATGAAAGATCAATTCAATAGCTATAGATTGTAAAAAAAATAATTCCATTTGGACCTTCCCTTTCATTGTTATCTTGTTTAGAAATTGTACCTGTTTTGAGCATTGTTACATTTCTGCAACAATGAAAATTAAAGAAAAAAAATTTAAACAAAATAATTGTTCTAGTTAGCTTGCCATCTTTTTATATAATAATAACCAATAGCATTGGACTAAAACTGTAGATTTTTTTGTCTTTCCATAGATAGTACCTTAATTGCATAAATCCAATCAATGAGCTGGCATAGAAGATATGATATGAATGATATGATATTTAGACTCAGCGCATTTTATTTTTAATTTAGTTTTGTATCCTGTGAGGATTGGAAATGGGGAGTAATTAAGAGAATGCATTTCACAATAATATCTTAAATTTAATATAGAATTTGAATGCAATGTACAATAAAATTAATTTCGACAATTTGTACATTATAATATTCTAACAAAGTATAATGTTTGTTTGTATATTTACAGGAATGTACATAAATTGATTGAATTGATGTGTGTGTAAAACGTTCAAGTTCTGGTCAGAGTCAGTCCAAAGATTGCACATAGCAAACCTTGCGAAATAACATTTCAAGTCATTGTTTACTATTTATTTAGAATACTAGATCTATATTCATTGGCTTATTATTGTATAAAACTGTGTGATCCTTATCATGACGTACCCAGTTTATAAGTCCTTGTTTTATTTTTCTGATAAAACAAAAATAAAATTTCTATATTACCTACAATGAAAAAAAACAAGAATCTTAATGTAATAGCTATGCCTATTAATATATTATAAGTGATCATTTATAACAATTCTTTCAGAACACTTTTTGGATAAAATGACACAAATTTTTAACTACATCACAACTAACTAAACAATAACAAGAAACACTAACAATAAAGTGCCAATTAATATTAAATATTATATACAGAACATAATTGAAGATAATAAAGACACTGCTGAAAATATTAATAAGTATTATAATAATGTGATGAGAGAGCAACAGTATGAGAGTAGTAAATGGCAAACAACTTTGGAACCCATTCTCACAACGTACTCGGTTCGAGAATCAGTCAAGGTGTCTGGTTCTCGAAACACAGAAACATCTCAGCATAAGCAGTAACTCAGGGAGCATAAGAGAATACCATGGCGACTATTCACAAATTAAATTCCACCCAAATTGTGTATGAAATAACTAAATATTTAACCAAAAGTTTGCTGTACCCCGAGATTAATTCTCCGTATATTTCCTTTCAGCATAACTAGAGAGCCTGTATCGTTTTACCTTTGAACCATTCAAGTTATTTATAATGTGAAAAATAATTTTATTTATTCAAGATTTATTTATTTAAAGTGATAGTTTTTATATTCAAAATAATACAATGCATAATACATGTTGCATGTACAATATGCTATGCTTGTATATGCTCCAATAAGCATAGATTGTGGCAGAACATGCTAATGTTATTAAATTACACATTTGATTAATTGTGTTGTTCATTAAAACCGATATACCAGCTAAATTATAAATTAGAGGCAACATAGGTACTTGAACTATGAAAATGATTAAATTAATATCTATTTGAATGGTTCAAAAGTTAGGACAATATACACGAATATTATCTTGAGAATTAGTCTCGGAGTACAATCGATTTAAAAAGATGTATGGTGGCTACTGAACGTTGGTGTGGATTATAAATTGTTATGCGAGGCTTTTTCGTTTATTCCAAATAATGTGTTGACAAAGAGTAGCCCTGTAGACTGGGGTATGAAGTAGACGACACAGAGACCAATAATTTTGAAGAGTTCAAGATGCATATATTTCGTTCGTCGTTACATTTAAAAATATTGTATTGATTTTAAATGTCTACAATTCTAGACAGATGTGTTCCGTAACGAACGAGTATAACTGGGGAGGTATACAATAATTATGTTGATTTGATCGCCCACAAGGCAAGTAGATAAGTCAAAAGTAAATTTTCAGCGAATAGGAGTGGGAAGATTTAGTTAATACGTTTAGTGATTCTGGAATTGGTGTTAATAACATATCTATTAACATACGTGGGCCCCTATTCTCGAAACAGTTTCACGTCATAAGTTATGAATCATAAAAGTCATAATATTAACATGGTGAGAGATAGGACAAACCTCCTTAGAATCATAACTTGGGAGTTATGACATAATAACTGTTTCGAGAATAGACCCTCCTGGTTCATAAAACACAAAGAGGCCAAAAAAGAAGAAGAGAACCATACGAACGAAGACTCTCGCATAACAAATATCTACACAAAAATATGGAATATAACTTTTATTAGCCTTTGAAGCCATGTATGCAAATACTGCCCAATTACAAATTTTGATTATTTCTGGAATTCAGGAATAGATAAATTCACACTTATGTAGCCGAAACAAGTATTTTACCGGTGGACTGCAGTGGAAATGAGAATAAACTACATCTACGCTTCAAATGAATCTGGAATAAGTATAAGAAATAACTGAGCTCTTGGTTTAATATAATATTTATGCTCTCTGGTTAAATCATTGACTGTCACACCTTGGGACAAGCGCTTGGCGGAATATCATTTGTCACGGTGAAATTTGAGGCGGCACTATGTGGACAAATACAACACATTTGCACCCACAAAAGCCAGCATTCACACGAAGAATTATATAACCCCCCCCCCCCCCCCCAAACATTTTCTTCATTTCAAGTTTAAATGTCAGGAAGTTTCAGTTCGATGACAAAGTGGTTCACAGCTTTTGTTGGATTAACAATGAGTAATGACTAATTATTAAAAGAGGCCTGAGTTAACCTTTGATATTCTACAAGACAACAGAACATACTGAATCTTCGTACATTTAACATCTGTGTATGTAGAAAAGAAAGCACTACTCAATATATAAAGATTTATAGCAAAGGAAACACAAAATATATCAAGTAACCTATCTGTGCTATTCCAGGCCTCTTTATCGACTTGTTCAACTATAGTTTGGTCTTTGACATCTTCAATCGAAGATAGCAGGTACAATTGCCTGAGTTGCTCATCCCAAACAGAAGTGACAGTCAATGTTGAAATCTGCTTAAAATCTTCTTGTCAATAACTATCTTCATCTAACTGTAAGAGCCT
The DNA here is from genome assembly GCA_934045905.1 of Leuctra nigra. Taxonomy (NCBI): domain Eukaryota; kingdom Metazoa; phylum Arthropoda; class Insecta; order Plecoptera; family Leuctridae; genus Leuctra; species Leuctra nigra. The sequence goes on from OW203764.1 coordinate 26,102,728, forward strand.
CTGCTAAGCAACGTAACTATTAACCAGCCTTATCACTTCCACGTAACCAACTGATACCTACATATATCTTCCACCTACATAACACTATTATTTGTTTAGAATTTAGAGAGGTAATTGAATTGGTAATTTTATCAGCTATCCGATGTTTATCAGGAAGTAATAAGACCAGCACTAAGTGTCTTTGGTAAAGTCTATCAAAGCCAGGATGGTCTGTTGAGAGCATCGTAAGGTTGTCGAAGAGCTGGATGGTATCCAGGAGGGTAAGTCGTAGGTGGTGCGAGCAAACCTTGATGCAGCACCATCGGGCTGTTTGTATGTCGCATGAGTTCTTCTTGATGGCGCTGGAAGTATTGCTGATAACTCGCGGTGTCCATGAGAGGCTGATGATGGTTCATGAACTGCGCCAGCTGCGGATACGAAGGCGGTCGGGGCTGCGGGAGGAACGGGAGAGGAGCTTTATCCCTGCTTGGTTCCGGCATGTAATAGCCGCTGGGAGGGGTCCTGTATTCCTCCAGGAAGTTGGAATACCCCTCCTTCTCCCCGTAGAGTCCCAGAGTCGGTGGCGCCGGGCCGAAGTTGAAGGCACTTCCCGGCACAACGGCCTTGACTTGATTTGTTTCCGTCGGCTTGATACTGGAGTAATGTTGGAATCCAGCACTCGGCTCGGTCGTCGCTTTCGTCTTGCGTTTCCTCGCGGGCTTTGCTGGCATCATGGCGTAATCTTGCCGCGTGTTTAACAGGGCCGCTAAGTCAGGTTGTTGATAGCTGACAGGCTGTTGCTGATATCCGACCGACGGTTGGTTGTAATAAGTTGGTGCATCGGTGGGATAGCGCTCGACAATGTGCGAGAGATTGGCCAAGTTGCCACGCATTGGGTCTATGGCTGGGGAGTAAGCACTTCGATAGCCGGCACTTGTGGGGGCCTCTTGAGGTGCTTCCATGGGGAAGTACTGCCCCAGGCCCATCTTCTCTCCAGTCCCAAAGGCCCCAGGTCCTGGACCAGGCTGGGACTGTCCATACGTCATCGTAGAACCGTGCATTCGATCTTTGCCCAATGTTAAGTCGGGTTGAATTCCGTGCATTCTCTCCTTGCCCAGATTGAAATCTTGTTGCATTCGATCTTTGCCTAAACTTAAATCTTGTTGAATTCCGTGCATTCGATCTTTGCCAAGATTTAAGTCTTGTGGAATTCCGTGCATTCTATCCTTGCCCAGATTGAAATCTTGTTGCATTCGATCTTTGCCTAAACTTAAATCTTGTTGAATTCCGTGCATTCGATCTTTGCTGAGATTCAAGTCTTGCGGAATTCCGTGCATTCTATCCTTGCCCAGATTGAAATCTTGTTGCATTCGATCTTTGCCTAAGCTTAAATCTTGTTGAATTCCGTGCATTCGATCTTTGCTGAGATTCAAGTCTTGCGGAATTCCGTGTATTCTGTCCTTGCCCAGATTAAAGTCTTGCTGCATTCGATCTTTGCCTGAACTTAAATCTTGTTGAATTCCAAGCATTCGATCTTTGCTGAGATTTAAGTCTTGCTGAATCCCCTGTATTCTGTTTTTGGCCACATTATAATCTTGCTGCATTCGATCTTTCACTAAAGCTAAGTTTGGTTGTATCCCGTGCACTCTGTCTTTGCCGAGATTAAAGTCTTGTTGTATTCCAAGCATTCGTTCCTTTCCTAAGCTCAAATCTTGTTGCATGACATGCATTCTGTCTTTTGGACCTAGATTAAAATCTTGTTGAATTCTATCTTTGCCCATCGCTAGGTTTGGCTGCATTCCATATAATCGGTCTTTGCTTATTCCTAGATCCGGTTGCATGGTTTGAATCCGGTCTCTGACCGAGATGTCCGGTTGCATCCCATTGACAGGTCCGGGTTGCTGATAAGCCGGTTCCTCCATCTCGGTGTACATCCTCTTCTTGACCGGTATCACCGTGGGCTTCTGGACTGGGTATTGTTGTGCTGGGTACTGCTGAGCTGGGTATTGCGGGGCCGGAGGTCGGGCCTGGTATTGGTCTGTCAACGGCTTACTCGTGTCATAGAAAGGCATCTCGTAGCTCTGGTAATTGTATCCGGTCTCGTAAGACCGAGGAGTGTAAGAAGGCGGCTCGCGAGGACTCAGGGCTTTCTCTGGACTATTCTTCTGAATGGTGTCTTGATAGAATCCCACCCGGATCGTTCCGTTAGGAGTGTAAATCGGGTGTTTACTTGTCTCCTCGGTGCGAGGGGAAGTCATCTGAGGTGAAGTCATCTGCGGTGAAGTCATGTGCGGAGAAGCGGACATGGGCGAAGGATGTAACGGAGATGCGGACATGATAGGCGACGGGAACGGAGCCGACGGATATCCACCCAAACGTTCATCTAGTATAAGTCTCGGAGAGCTGTCCAGAGGGTCCTGGAGATCTTGACTGGAACGTTCTGACATGGAACTTCCGGTGCTGGCTTTCCGCTGCCTGGGTGGTTCTTGTGATTGGGGAGGAGACCGCTTGACTTCTACTTCCGGACGGCGCTTGGGTGTGGTCGGGGCTTTGGGTGCTCCGAATGCCTTGAACCACGCACTGTGATTGGGCATGGGAGCTTCGGTCTTGGGAGAGTCTTCGGTCTTGGGCTTCTTGGTCGGGCAGGGTTCAGGCTCAATCTCGGGCGACGGCTGAGACGTAACCGGACTTGGAGGACTCTCCTGCAAACAACAGGGATCATATTATACAAACAATTCAGTAGGTAATATAACATTAAATATGACCATTCCATCAGTTCAAAAGCAATCACAAACTCAACATTAATTGTGGAGTAGGAATGTAATAATTTAATAAACATAATATCATCATCAAATTCAATGATCTGATCATATAGTGAGGGCTGTTTGTTAGCACATACATTTGGCAAAATAGTGCAAAATGTGATACTAATTTTTCCTTTGGCAGTCTTATAGGAAATTTTCCGCTCTTTCATAATTTCGATATCCTCAAAAAATCGGGCGGTCATTTTGGGCTCCAGGGCTGTCCAAAGTACCAAAAAGAGTGTATTTCAGTGAAATTATAATACTTTTGTCAATTTATTGTTTTTGTATAATAAACGATGTGTCAGGAAGGTACGATAAAAAAATAAAAATTCTAAGTCTAACCAAAGTTGTATTTATTCAAGAAATTAAAGATGTCGGCGGGTAAGCTCTAAAATGACCGCCATTTTCAGGGAATTTGTGCTTCAAGGTTGCAGTTGTTTATGTTGGTTCATATTATGTACTTTTAACTTAAAAATCAATGGGTCACGAAATTAACCCTTTGGGGGGTGGGGGGTGGAGACCTAAAGGTTTCGATATCTGTACAATAGCCCACACTAGCTAGAGAAAAATGGTTCCTTGCACATACTAAAGAAAATGTGCTCTCTTCAAAAAAAAATACGAGAACTCAAAATTATGCCGCCATCTTGGATAAAAAGAGTTTTTTTTTCATTTTTCGTAAAATTAAGTAAGTTTTATAAGCACTACGAAAAAGTTTATTTGACATAAAATATAGCCCTAATACTAATAATTAAATTTTTAATTTGCATATTTTCTGTATCTCCAACCGTTCTCATTGAAATTGCATTCTTGTATTGAAAAAACGTCCCAGGATAGGGAGTTTAGCATGTAATGTTCGTCCAGGAGGCGGTGACTCAATACATTTGCAGTGAACAAGGGATGACCAAAACAGCTAATTTATCATGATTTTTGAACTGCTGAGCACAAAAGAACTAAATATAATCGCGTCTCATTCAAGATGGCGACATAATTTTGTGATCTTGTAATTTTTTTCGAACAGAGCACAATTTTATTAGTGTATGCAAGAAATTATTAGTCCCTATCTACTATCGTTTATTTTACTGATATCGAAACATTTAGGTCTCCACCCCTCAAAGGGTGAATTTCGTGATCCATCAATATTTAAGATAAAGGTCCATAATATTAACCTACATAAGCAACTGCAACCTTGAAAAACGAATTCCCTGAAAATTACTGGCATTTTAGAGCTTATCCGCCGACATCTTTAATTTCTTGAATAAATACAACTTTGGTTAGACCTAGAATTTTTATTTTTTTTATCGTACCTTCCTGACACATTGTTTATTATAAAAGAACAATAAATTGACCAAAGTATTATAATTTCACTGAAATACACTCCGTTTGGCACTTTGAACAGCCCTGGAGCCCAAAATGGCCGCCCGATTTTTTGAGGATATCGAAATTAAGAAAGAGCGGAAAATTTCCTATAAGACTGCTAATGGAAAAATTAGTATCACATTTTGCACTGTTTTTGTGCTTACAGCCCTCACTAATAGTTCAATTTCATCATTATAGTTTCAAGATTACAACATGGGGTTTGCTTTTAAAAATGTGTATCAAAATTCAAAACTGAAGCAGCTCCACTGATGTTTCATTATCTGCAGGATGGATACCTTCTCCAATTCTTATAAGACAAATTTAAGTACCTAATAGTACCTAGATAGTAGATTTACAACCTACCTAATTATTAATTTTGCACTTTTTAAGTGAAATTAATATAAATCATAAAATAGGATTCATTTGATTTGCGGATAAACTCCGAGTAGAAAGGTAAAACTGAGCGCACCTTCTCCTCTGGTGTCTTCTCCGCCTTGACCTCGTCAAAGCTGTGCTTCTCTCTCTCGAAGAGTCCGCTGAGTACCGTCCCAAGACTGAGCCTGAGCTTGGAGTCGTCCGCCTTGCCCGGCACGCTTTGAGTCTTGCTCGTGTCCTCCTTCTTGCTGGGCAGGTTCGTCAGCAGGTTGCCCTTGCTCTTGCCGGGCTGCAGGCGCTGAATGGTGCGCTGGACTTCGCGGCGCTTGCTCACTGGCGCGCGCCGCTTAGCACCCTCCTGCGCAACACCAACATAGTGTTAATACAACATTCAATGCAATGTAGCACAAGAACTGGAAGAACTTTGCATTTCAAATAAAAATAAAATAAATAATTACTAGAGTTAATTTAATTTTATAGTTTTTCAACACAAAATTGTTCCTGGATCTTTCGAAAACCATCATCCAAATATTCAAACTATATTTAAATTTAATATTGATTTGTATAATTATTATATTATTCATTTTTGCATCAAAAGATTAATTTGGATTATACTTTCATTCTTCTGTATTCTGTAAGCATATTGACTGCCTTCAGTAGCCACGCTGTCTACAGTGGATTGACTATGTACCTTGGTGGCAGATTTAGTTGGCCGATCCATCTTAAGTCTGGACCGATATTCGCTCTCAATCTTGGCCCCAACGAGATCGAAGTCTTCTCCGCTGATGAAGTGTGACGGAGAATTACTCGCCGATGAGAAGCTCTCCGAGTACCGCGGCGTTCCGTCGAGCCACTTGTTGATGTCCTGCAAAGCAACAAGCATTACACAGAGTTAAATAACAGTAAGAAATTATATCATACAGTGGAACCTCTTTAGTATGTTTCTCCTTAATACTTTTTCTCCTTAGTATGTTTTTTTTAAAAAAGGTCCGTTCCCCATAAGAACACATGTTAAATTGTTTCTTTAGGCCGGGTAGGACCAACTTTGGATTAGCTAATTAAATTATCGATAGTTAGTGGGCAGTTAACCAATGAATCCAGTTGGCGCGAATTCCATAGCCAATAAGATTCACTAATTTCCACTAACTATCGATAGTTAACTTAATCCAATGTTGGTCCTACCCGGCCTTGGTATATTTTTCACTTTAGTTCATTTTTTTCTTCAGTCCCTTGAAAAACGTACTAAAGAGGTTCCACTGTATATTACTAGGGGTAGTTGCATTTGACTTAGGCCGGGTAGGACCAAAATTGGATTAAGTTAATTATCGATTTCTTGTGTGGGCAGAGACCGAGGAAGAGTTGCAAGAGAAACTCAACAGGTGGGAAGAAGTGACAGCAAAATATGGACTAGAAATCAGTAGAGAAAAAAGCGAAACCATGGTTATGGAAAGGCAACAGAAGACACGGTGCCGGATGCAGATGCGAGGAGAGGAACTTACGGAAAAAGACGAGTTTAAATATCTAGGCAGTGTATTGGCAAAGGATGGAAAGGTGGACAGGGAGATCGAGAGGAGGGTGAGAGCAGCAGAAGTGTTTTACCAGAGTGTAAGGAAGCTACTATGGAATGAAGATGTACCACAGAGGTGTAAGATATTACTGTACAAAACCTACTTTGTACCAATCTTAATATATGCAGCAGTAACTTGGCCAATGGGAGGGAAAGAAGAAATGAAGATGCAGGCTGCAGAAATGAAGTTCCTGAGAAGTGTGGCAGGAGTGACGAAGATGGACAAGGTGAGGAGTGCAAAGATTAGAAAAGACCTAGAAGTGGAATCTCTTAGATTTAAACTTGGAAAAGAGAGGCTAAGATGGTACGGACATATGAAGAGGATGGGAAAAGAGAGGATACCATGTAGAGAGGCAGAGCGTGCAGCCATGGGTGTCAGAAGAAAGGCAGGAAGACCTAGAACTAAATGGATCAACGGAATAGAGGCAGCTGCAGAAGAAAGAGGAGAGTGTTGGGGAGTAATTACAACAGAGAAGTGGTGGGAAGACAGAGAGAGATGGAGGGAGCTGGTGGAAAGAGAGGAGGCTGAAGAACTGGAAGAAGAGATTGAAGAAGTGTGGAGTGTCGGACTTGGCAAGTCGGCTCTGAGAACACAAGTGCCCTAGAACATTGGTGGGATCATCCCACCCCCTGACCCGACAATAGTTGGAAGCAGGGTCGCGATATTATTATCGATAGTTAGTGGAAGTTAGTGAATCTCATTGGCTGTGGAATTCGCGCCAACTGGATTCATTGGTTAACTGCTCACTAACTATCGATAGTTAGCTAATCCAAAGTTGGTCCTACCCGGCCTTAGAATATTAAAATTGAATAACCTATGTAATTACCAAAAATGTATCAAATAGGAAACTAATAGAGGACCTATTAAAAAAAATTGTCATCAAACTATTATCTACCAATATTTTTTTCAAGAATGAAAGGTGGCAAAGGTAAATAAGTAGGTACCTACTAGGTAGATAGGTATATTTTAAACCCCACAGGGTTAAAAACACTTCTAGGTATACTTTTAAAACTTTTGTAATATTATTACAAAATTACCAGAAGTGAATTGCAAAGTATAAACAACCATTTACAGTACCAAACAGTACCAACTGAAAAATCAGCCAATAGAACTGGCTCATTTTGAGATTTGAACACATTAATCTTCTTGAATAGGTAGAAGAATACCTACTTAAAAATTTGAATAGCTACCTACTCCTTAGTTTTCAAATATCGAATTGAATATTCAAAACACTTAGTTTTTAAGTAGGTCTATTCGTTTATTTGCACTCCCATACCATTTTGTCAAAGCAGGATGTGTCCTGCTTTAAAAAATAACACACAAAGCAAAATAACAGAACTTGTCGACACACCTTCAACGTCTGCGCAGTGGCAATGTGAAGTGCTTCAATCGCCGCCGAGTTCTTCACCTCCTCCGTCTTCTTCCTGCCTCGATTGTTGACCGGTCGCGGCTCCTCCTTCTCCTTCTCCGCTGTGCTCGACTCCGTGTCGGGCGATCTCCTCGCGTTGCGCAGCTTGTCGAAGTCCGAACACCTCCTCGTGGTCCGAACCTTGTCGAAGTCCGGAGTTCTTCGCTGCGACGACCGGAGTTTGTCGAACTCGGGAGAGAGTCTGGAGTCCTGGCTCGGTTCGTTGAAGCTCTGAGACTCTGAACAGACAGAGAGAGGCGACGCGATGCTGGCTCCACTGCTGCAATCAGAAATCAAATCACATCATGACAGGGCAGGGTTAGAGGCTGAATAGTAATAGTTGTATTTATTAAAGAAGGACCATGAATATGTTAATCCCTTGCTTAAGTTGATTGATGCCAAAACCACAGCCGTCTGTTCACTTGTCGAGTACACTTGCCACTATCGCTTGGCGATTTGAATGCGCGACGGTGGCGGCCCCTTCCCGGGACGGCAGGTGAGGTACTACTCAGATAACAGGCAGCTCACAGGAGGAGGAGAGGAGGAGGAGGAGGAACGAACGACAAGTGTACAGACGGCTGTGGTCAAAACCAATCTCTTTATTTCTGTTTTCATGAAATGACTGATTCAATTTTGTTTTGAATGAATATTTTTATCCCAGTTCCTTTGCCATAGGTGGCAAAATAATGTCTATTTAAGGCTAATTTTTTTGCTTGCTTGCTATAGATGCTAAATGACCATCTATCCATCAAACACAGTATATAGGTATAAAGTATTTATAATTAATATTCAAATACTATCAAACTATTATAATAATATTATTATCAGTACTTCAAAAATTGTTCATGAATTGTTCTTTAAAACCCTATGATTGTTATGTGCAAGCACTGGTAAGCCAGTGACATAACTGTAAAACTGTACCTTTGAGTGTCCGAGACGGATCTTGGTTTCTTGCGCGATGTCTGGTGGTGCACCTTACTGGGCGGACTCTCAAGCGGTGGGAATTCAATTGCCACTTCTTCGTCAGACGACGGGTCACTCTCCAAGTAGCGGTCGACGGAAGCCTGAAACGCGGACTCCAGATTCCCAACCATCTCGGTGTATTCTGCAGACAAGACATAGTTGTTCAAGTACAGCAAGAAATGCAATTAGTAATTCCATTTAAAAAAAATTATGATCTAGGTATTATGTACCTACAGACTACAGATTTATTGCATCCAAAAGCAAAAGACTTAAGAATTAAGTAAAAACTGCATCTAGAAGGTAGGTTGTAGTCATGCAAATATATTCGTTAAACGCTACCTTCCCCCTTTCCATGCATTTACGCTAGTTTAGGCTCCTCCCCCTCGACCCGTAAGACTGGCAAAGTTGTTTGAATGTGGTGGGGGGTGAAAGGAGCGTTTAGCGAATATATTTTCATGACTGTACTACAAATCTACCTAATTCTCACAGTAAACAAGTTAAAATGTATTTTATTTATTTAATGCATTTTCTGAATGATTTTACATTTCCGAGCTTTAAATAAGCAAACCACAATGCAATTCAACTAGGTACACTAGAATTTCATGAGTTATTTTGAGCTAATCTGTTGTACACAACATCTTGATGTAACACAACACTCTAAAAACTTCAAATGGACTTCGCCAAAAAAATGTGGACATCCTTTACTTTTTTCTTTTATGGTAGGTAGGTACACCTGCAGTCACATAAATTGCTTGCAAAATTCTAAGTCCTTGATTATCCAGAACACAGTGGCAAACGCAGATTTCGAGCATGTGGATTGGAGATTGGAGGGTTTGATTATAAGAACCAACCAACCACATCGTAAATAACTTATAAAGTAATATATTTTTCTCCATTCGACAAAATATTGATGGTAATTCGAGCTCCAACTTAGCAGTTTACCGTCAATTATTCTGACAGCGGGGGTAGTACATTCAATTAAAATATTTCAGAAAGTGTTAAATTTTAATCAAAGAAGTTAGTCTTCACATACCATTCTCTGTGCCATTGTATTGCCTGCAGTTATCTACGATGAGTTTGAAGTCGGCCTTGAACTCCGCGAAGCTGAGGTAATCTCCCTCGTCGAGTTTGTCTTCCATACGCTGAAGGTCCATGGGCTTGCTGATGATGGAGTAATATCGGGGCGCGTACTTCTCTTCCACGGGACTCACAAACGGCCACGCGTCCTCATGATTCTTTATGTTGTCAAGTATTTTGTACATCCCTGTCTGAAGGTCCTCCTCAGTTTGCTTGAACCTACAGACAAACAATTTGAAGATTTGTCATCTACATCACGCTGACTTTTCGAATACATTTAAAAATTAAATTTAATTAATTTAATTAAAATTAAATTCAAGAAGGCAATGTTAATGACAAAGTACAGCAAATGTATATGACATGAAAATGGTAGAAATTTACTTCCAAGTTAATTGATGAATATTTGTTGAAGGTGATCCATGACTTTGTTTATTATTGCATTGACATATTTAATGAATCTATTAGATCAGGATTTAGAAATATTTTAATTAGAATTTCAGCAAACTTTTGTGACCATTTAAAGATGTCTTGCCACTGAGAAAACAAACAAAATACTGGGACAAATTCTACTTGACGTGGAAGTAAATGAAAAAGTACATTTTGAAGCAGCAAGTTTTATTAAAAATAAAAACCAATTTTATTTAACAATGAAGCAAATTAAATTTGTTTACAATGTTTAAAATCAATAAAAAGTAAAATTGAGCTTGCAGTATTTTTTCAGTACAACTATTTACATGATAAGTAGGTACCTACTATTTACTTATAAGATTGTGTTGGATCAGTACAAAGGAATCAAACTTGTGGTGCAAGAACTGATAAAATGAATATTGATTGTCTATTGGACATGTACAGACTTGCTTCACAGAGACATCTAACTGACAATAGAAAGGATGAGCTGACAAGATCATTTGCAGCCGAGATAGTAGTAAGAGGCCTCGGTAAGGAAATGGAATGAGTACGGTTCTACAGTGATTTTTTTGAGACTTTTCTTCACAAGTAGATAGGGAAGTTTAAAAATTAACGAGTAATGGACATTTTAAGCTAACTTCTAAATAATGCCAAAACTGGAGTACAAAACGACCTCTGGTACGACCTCAAAATTTTAACAAGAAATTAATTGTATAACCCTTCGACGGTGTTATTCCTTGATATTTTACAATTCTGTCCACGTGAAAAAACACTTTTAAGAACTGCACTTGTCCCGTTACCTTACCGAGGCCTCCTAAGGTTTTCAGCCACTGAAAACCATTAACTTGCTTCAACCCCCAAGAGGAAACACAAATAAGGCCATATTTACGGGTAGCACAAAACACACTGACACAGCTCAGTTGGAATTAAGTCTATATTTTATTTTTCAATCTCAGAAGCAAGTCACATTCACACACTCTTTAGCAGATACTACACATATTTTTAACATGTGGATCTGGTAAACAACTTCTGAATGTCACTGTACAACATTTAACATTTTAGTGATAAAAATAAATAAGTAACTTTGGGATCATGAAAGAAAGGAATTACTACTCGACTGGATTTGAACAATGATATCTTTCTCGATTGCCACCGTTCATGTTTGAAAGAAACCAAACAAAAATTATGATATTAAGGTATGATTTAGCAATTAATTAATGATAAATTTACAATAGCAGGAGGAGATAGGTAGGTACTATGGAATTGGAAATATCAAATAAGGCAGCATGATCTACTAGAACACAATGGATAGGAGAGCACTGTAAGAGTGGGAGAAGCTGTATTATATCTCAGGGAGATGTGAGTATGTACTAGTAGTATCTGATCCTTATACAAAACTTCTGTTTCGGATCGAACTTGATATCTCTTGAAAATACCAATGATGTAATGCTCATTGTAAAAAATTGAATTGATACCGTCCACACATAAGACTTTGAGATTCACTACAGTGAATTTTATTGCATACAAGAGAAACACATTGAGTATGTATACCTAAAATCTAATAAATTATAAAAATAAAAATGTATGCATAATAAATTGAATTTAACTACATACTACGTACTTACTACTACAACTACATACATTACATGTATTTTTATAATAAAAAAATAATTAATAATAATACTGTTCATTCAAGAAACGAATGTAGTGCCTAACGTTTCAAGAAGTTTAATTATAGTAAAGGTCTACAGTAATGTAATCATTGCAGCTAATACAATGACAGCAAAATACTTCCATTGGCATCTACAACCTACAAACATAGGTAGCCTACATATTGTTGGCATTTTCATGTAAAATCACAATGGATTGTAGTTGTACCAAAATCCTAGTACCTAGGTATGCTCTGTCAAGATTCTAAAGATTGTCCTGATATCAGGACAATCATTTTCAATCAATCAGTGTAGGTACTTATAAAAAGATAATAAAAGTAAAAACCATAAAACTTAAACCCGTAATCCTACCTACTAGGTTATTAAAATTACAATTCATGAAAATTTAACAAACTTTTTCAGAACCCCAATATTTAGGCTGGGACCCAAAAATCAGATCAGATCTGCATTGAGGTAGCCATGCTGTATTATTTCTATAAGGAACGTTGTCATTTGTCACCTGGGCTGCGAGATACTCACACCAGAGAGCTGCGAAGTTTGCGCTGCTTGCCCTGAATGACGATCTGTCCCGTGGCCGAAGCCAGCGAGTTGTTGGTCTGCCGACCGACGGGCTTGAAGGCACTCGTGTTGGAGTCGACCATACTGTAGACGCTGCCACAGTCCGACATGGACCGACGCTCGGCTCTAGCGCTGCGCGTCTCCTTCATCACGGCCGACATCGATGACCTGGAGGACTCTTCTTGCTGGACAACCCTGGAAAATAGCAAAACACATGACTTAGTGCTTCAAGCAAGAAGATAGATTGAACTACAAAAGGTGTGAATATTTCGAAGTGGGAATACTTCGAAACTCCCAAATTTGAAATGATACAAGTGGTGTGATTCTCTCTTTAAATCACATGTTAAATGTTAAAACGGGACCGGTTTCATGGCAGTGGCAGAAACACGTAGTGTAGACTATGGCCATTAACACGTAAAAAGGAACAAATTTACTTTTCTAAGTTAAATTAAGGAGAGCAAAATGTGGAACTGGAATGTTTCTATCTAAAGAAAGTGATTTCATAATCATATTTGATGATGAACATGAAATTCTTGTGACTGCAGTCGCTATTGATTACTGTTGTTCAGCAAGTGGTTTTGATACTTTGAAGTTGGTGTTGCAATACAGCAAGGTTCAAGGTTCAAGGTCACTACCAATGTCACCAATGGTACTCGTAACTCCAAGGTGATGGCCAACGTATCTTGTTGGCGTGGGTCGTTGTATCCAAAAATTAACTGAATAATTTGTTTCATACCTTAGCCATGTAGGGAATGTTGTAATCGTGGTTTTAATGCTTCTAAATTTCCAAGTTCAAAATTTAAAAAAAAATCTGAATTTGACCACAGTGTATCCAATTGTCCATACCTACTCCATATCAAGTAACATTGTAAACAGACTTCATGATTTAGAGTAGTACCTAATTGAATTAAATAATTGTGAAGGTGAACAATACCCAAGTTAGTTTTGGAACCAAGGAGGGAAAAGTTTGCAACATTTCTATAATATTATGGCCATGGGCAGTAGGAACTATCAATTCAATTGTAATTAAGATTTAGGACTTTTTATACCGAATTGTATCCTCTTTCTTGACGACCTTCTCCTCTTCAACCTTCTGTTGTTTGAGCTTCTCAATACGACTGGACTGCCGCCGTGGCTGGAAGTCGAGCATTCGCTTCCTGTAAATCACACGACACACGTTAACAAACACCTTGGGCTGGCCAACTGCTGCATACAAATCAAGTATGAGCATGACTTATATACAAATCAAGAGGTGCAAGTACTTGTGATTTGAAATTACCTCTGAAGACGCTCCTTCTCAGCAAACAGCCTTGGAATCTCCGGAAGAAAGTCTTCCGTCAACGTCCTGTAAAGTGATCGCTCCGCCTTCGATGTAGAGTTTCGCAACACTTGAGTCACAGTGTTCCAGTCTTGTTCCGTAAAACAAACCACTTGCCAAGTTCCACTACCAAGTTCATCACAGTCAGACCCCGAAGAACTCTTAACCCTCTTCTTATGTCGCTGTTTGTCATCTTTTCCCTTCCGTCGTTTCTCTTTGATCTTCTTTCTCTGAGATTTGGAATAGCTTTCCTTGTAGAGGCGAGTGCCGTAGAAGTACCAGTAGGCGGAGTTGCTTTCATCGTGGCCCAAAGGAACAACTCGTAAACTGTCAGAGTCCAAGTTCTTCAGGAGATCTTGGACATCTTCGGCATCCAGACGAAAGTCGCACAACGCGTGCAGAATCTCGACTTTGGATCGTAGAGGAAGGAACTGAAAATCCATGTCGGTGTTGAAGGGATTTTCCCGGCCGCATTCCTGTTCATATTAAAACACAATAAGAATATGAAGACACGAATTACATCAAGTCAATAAATATTGTAAGTATGGCAATGCACAGTATTACAGAATCTTAAATTGCTCTTAAATTTACATCTGGAGAATAAATTGATTAGTCGTCATCATCAAATGCCTAGATAGAAGATTGTCATTGTTTCCAATGTCAAGTAATGCATATTATTTAATAATGTAATTCATTGAGCACATAAAATAGGTACACAATTGGTCTGTATTCAACAATCAAGTAGTTGTTATTTTTAAAGTTTTTTTTATGTTATTTTTTGTAATAACTTGTTGATTAATTTATTTTTTATGAATCATTTAAATAGTCATTTCAAGATCTCTGGTACCAAGTTTTAAATGTATAATTTAATATAACAAGATGCTAATTAAAAACGTATTTTAGTAATTATACTGCGTTGACCTGTTGCACTTCAGAAAAAGAGGGTGATTATGAAGGTAGGAAATCAATTAGGTACATAGTAGGTAGGTAGTAGGTAAGTAAGTAGGTTTATTAGAATGTTAGGTAATAAGTAGGTTACGACAAAATTTGTAGGTTGTGGTGTCTATTGCTTATTTATGCACACAGCAAGTGGATTTGTGGAAAAGATTACTCAATGACTAGGAACCCACCTGACACTTTTGACGAAACAAACGTCGCAAGAACATTTGGTAATTGAACGTGGAGATGTCATTATTTCCCAAGCATCCGCACAACAACCGGACAATCAATTCCTGGAGCAAACTGCTTCCTGCATCTTCTGCTCCATCTGTTAGCAGAGCTTCCTCCAGTTCCTGAGGAGAATATTGAATTAATACTACTTGATGTCAACTAGGTCTTCTGCTTGGTTCTGCCACATAGCTTAATACCTACCTAGTAGGTAGGTAGATATTACACCCTACCGAAAATGTAGATCACTACAATAGATAGGTATGTAAGATAGATATTAAATCATTTAGAATTTACATTAGTAGGCGAGTTTGCGAACGTTTACAATTCATACCTCGATATCAAAGTCCAGTAAATTGAAGGCAGCTCTGAAGAGGGAGCAAAAGTGGGCAATACTTGGAACCTCCCACCATGACTGAATATCTGCAAACAACAAAAGGATGCATTATAAACAAGAAAGGTTACGTCTGTTGTACTCAGAGACACATTTGAAATGTTTTAAGACCACTATAGTTAGATACGAGGGTAAAATAAGATTGAACCTAACCTATATTCATAGGCCTAGAATGGAGTCCCTCCAAAAGCAAAATGGTACGAAAAAATTATTATTTGGCGCTTTGTAGACCAAAAAGACATTTTATACACTGTACATGATGAATAATATAGTTACCATCCATTTCCTCCCAGCTTCTGTATCAGATATTAAATAACTTAACAAGAAATGTAAAGAAAGCCATCTAAATGTTCAGTTGTTTTGAATCACCGGAAACAGTTTCCGTCACTGCGAACAGAAAAGTGAAGTAATCGAACCGATGAACGCCAAGTAGATATTTCTATTTCCGGTGCACTATTCCATTAAATATTAAAATTATTTTCATAATTTAAGCTCACAATATTTACATTTAGATATAATTGTGAATCGAGAAAAATGTTAAGATGATTTTAATTAACAAATTCTTATTAACTAAAATCAAACCCAATATTTTCATACATTTTGTTGTCAAGCTTCATGACGGTGGAATGGGAAAGGAGGGGTGGCGGTGGCGATCAAGGAGAAACTAGGGGTGACCAAAGTTGTCGTGAAACTGCACTGCGCTGCATTTCAAGGAGTCCTTTGAAGAAGAAGTCGTTCACTTCACTCACTCATTCCACTCAGCTCTTGACAGATACAAGCGAGTTCATACAGGTGGGTGTAGATATTGTAGAATTAGATTTAAAAAAAAATCAATTGCTCCTGTGAATTAATATTAAATTAGTTACTCTGTTCTATTAGATATGATGATTTAATTATAATAATGTGTCATGTTAATAAAATATTGTGAGCCGGCTTCTGATAAGAGAATAATCAGTGTGCGTGAATCAGCGGCAGATGTTCAACAAGTGAGATAACTTTCATCTAAATTATTGTCAGATTATTGGTGTTCATTTTCAGTCAAGTACTTACTACTACACAGAACTACTACTACTGCTTAACAAGCTATTGAAATGGCTGTACCTGCTCCTCTCACAAAGCTGTTCAGGTAAACATTGTCTTTTATTTCTATTATTACTACCAGCCCCGCAATCGTAACTATTGATAACAGTCAATACTTGGGATCAATCAATACCTAGTAAAAAATAGTATACAAGTCAATAGTCAACATTGATTCGACTAGTAGTCGACACTATTAATGTAATTCTCCCATAAAAGTTGTCGATCGACTGTCAATAATTGTTTTACTAATAAAATTCACGGGGCAAGCTAGATAAAATATCGACATTAGGTCTGTGATCCATATGCACAATAGAATATGAAATCGCTAACAGGAACGGTTGGCCACTTAGTGACACTAAAGGTACCTACCTAGCGGGTTTCAAGCACAGGATCACTTGAGTGCAAATAAAGTGACGCTGCACATTTGCAGAACCAAGATCAACCAATGGTTGCTAGTGTGGATTGGGCTTAATATGCAGGCAGTAGGTATATAGTCAAGGAAACTAGATGGTTCATACTCTATCTCTCTCTGCTCCATATAAAAACATGTTTATGTTATGGGTCAGAGAGAGGCAGAGTATGAACCATCTAGTTTCCCTGACTGTACACTGTACCTGAGAATTTTCTTTACTTTTACCGTTTTACGTAGTACTTTGATTTTACATGCTTGCACTTATTTTCCAGGTCTTGTCATGTTTGTGCCACGAAATTTGAATCCAGTTTGTACTGTACCATTGTCCATTTTGCTGACTGAAAACTGTTTTTAAACTTAATGTTTGATTAATAATGTTGATTTACTTGGCAGCCACATCGATGCGAACAAGGCGAAGTACATTGCAGCGTTGAAGGAAGCCGTAGCTATCAAGTCCGTGTCAGCATGGCCTGATACCAGACCAGATATTATCAAGATGGTTCAGTGGACTCAAGCAAAGCTCAAGGAACTCGGAACAGAAGTTGAACTCTGCGATGTGGGCGAACAGGTATAACCACTGATTTGTCTTTCACGTAGATTTAACTGTAAAGAACTGCCAAAATAATGGAGCAAGTGGACTCCAGGCAATAACTCTATGGACTTGCAAGAGGTCTCGGGTTCGATTCCCGCAGCTGTCCTTCTAAACGACCTTCTTTACCTCCTACAAAAGGTAAATGCTGCCAAGATTCAATACGGTCTCTTCACATTGTCCATCCTTCCCTCATCTTCATTATTGTTATTATCTCTGGCCCTATCATCTCGATTATTCAATTTGATCCATATTTATCAATGAAATGAGGGCTCACTAACTAGATCTAGATGCCGATTTAGCATAGATTAGAATAGACAATCCTATTATTTAACCCTTTTGGGTCTCATTTATTTACTACTGGAGCGCTCCACAGGTCGGACTTAGAATGGGCCTATAGCAGGTGAATTTTACCTCCATGAAGATGAGAGTGATAGTGGGACTTATAATCTTTGTTTTCATTACAATTTTATTTTATATTCACATAAACATAATATGTACAGTCACTTTTGATACGTTTTGTGTTTAGTTAATTATTTATTTTATATAGAAAGAAATATAAATAAACAGTTCCAACTTGTTGCATTATTTGCCGCCATCCCCACCCAGCTCATTATTCACTAGAATTCAGGTCACTAACGTCGCCATCACTATCACAATCACTAACAACATCTTCCTTGAACTTCCCACTATCATTTTCATCTTCACTAAATTAATAATTGCTACTAGAATCGTCAAAAACTTCCTCCAAATCATTGCTGCACATTCCTTTCCTATAGGTAGACGCCATATTGGATTACTAGCAAAGAAATATTTCGACTTGGTTTGTCAACTTTTTCATGGAATAGGAACAAATAGAATGCTGTGTAACTCGAATGCTCAGTAGATAAAATAGTGCTATACTTGTTTATTTCGCTGATAGATAGCGCCACTTGTACGAAATTGTTTAAAAGCAATACAAAATGATGTCGGACCTGTTCCGACATACGGCAAGAACGGGAAAATAAAAATGTCGGAACCTTTCCGACTTTCGGCCTGAAAGGGTTAAATACCGTTTAGGATGTTTTGTCGAGTGCCGTATAAGAAAGTTTTTTAAAATTAATATTGACATTGTTGTCTTATTACATGTATTCAATAACTTTTCTACAAATGAAGTAGGTACCTAGGTAGTTAGTGGAGCAGTCGCTCCATGCCAGACTGGTCGTATGCACATTACATTTTTAAACTTTAAAATAAAAAAATTGGTAGGACTTTAGTATAGGTAGGTATGTACTATGTATCAAGCATAGGCAGGCAAACACATTCAAGGACCTATTAAACTTCAAATCTAAAATGTCTTCGGATATACTCCACCATATGAAACCCACTACTCTCGTATTTCAGACTCTGCCGGACGGATCGAAGTTGAAACTTCCGCCAGTGTTGTTAGGCGTTCTGGGAAAAGATCCAAAGAAGAAGACTGTCTGTGTGTACGGCCATCTTGATGTGCAACCAGCGCTTATTGCAGACGGCTGGGACACGGAGCCGTTTGTGCTCACCGAGAAGAATGGAAAACTCTTCGGTCGAGGTTCTAGCGATGACAAGGGTCCAGTACTCGGCTGGATTCATGCCCTGGAGGGATTCAAAGCTCTCAAACAGGAATTCCCTGTTAACGTGAAGGTAAGCAACTGTCTTCAATGCATTTCTGCTCAAAAATGATTTTATCTGTACATTCATTTGATGTACACCCCCAAATAATAAACAGTACTCGAAAGAAAATGAATTGACTGATTAAGGTTTGATGGCATAATCCCATGAAGTCAGTGCTTACGCATTATCTAACTCTTTTAGGTGAGCTCTGATTTCATTGATAATAACAAGGATTGATTGTCAAGGAACCGGCCCAGCAGAGCAGCCAATACCTTTTGTACCAAGTACCGTTTATTATTTGGGGGAGTGTACCTAGGTACCTACTACTTTATGCCGAAGTTTTTCTTAGGGTTAGTTTTTCAATGCTCTGCTAAATTTTAAACGTTGTTTGTGGATAGGCCTTGATTGCCTAGGCAAAACCAATAATATTCCGTGAATGACCATACCTATTTAGTAGAAGGAATAAAAAAGAGACATTGCAGCACAAACTTCACATAGGTACATTCTTGTACAGTAAATAGAACCATTTTGGTTAATTTTAACTTTTCAACAAATTGCTAGAGGACCGAGTTAAAAACTGTCAAATTTCAAAGTGGTGCTAGACTAAGTAATAATAATAATAATAATAATAATCCATCCCTGGTTCCAATTTAATGGGTCAGGGGGTGGGTATTCCCACCAACACTAGGGCCGCAGGACTACTGGAGACCGGCTGGCCACGCCTGGCGTCTCCTCCTCTTCTTCCTCCTCTTCTTCTTCCATTTCTATTTGTTCCACAAATTCCTTCCACCATGTTCTGTCTTCCCACTGTCTCTCAGCCTCCAACTCACTCCACCTTTCTCCTCTCCCCAACACATCCTCCTTGATCAGACCAATCCACCTGTCTCTCGGTCGCCCCACTCTCTGTGTTCCCACTGTAGCTGCTTCAAACACCCTCCTTGGCACTCTATTGGTTCCCATCCTCTTCATGTGGCCGAACCACCTAAGCCTCTCTCTTCCCAGCTTGAACACCAATCTTTCAACCCCAAGCTCTTTTCTTATCTTCCTACTTCGGATCCTATCCATTCTTGTCACCCCCTTCACACTCCTCAAAAACTTCATCTCAGCTGCCTGTAGCTGGTTCATTTCCTTTCCACCTGCTGACCACGTCACTGCCCCATATGTTAGAATTGGCAGGAAATACATCTTGTACATAATGATCTTGCAGACTTGTGGAAACTTCTCATTCCACAGCAACTTCCTCACTGCTTGATAAAATGCCTCTGCTTTCTTTCTTCTTTCTTGTATTTCTCTGTCTACTTTAGCCTTGTTGGTGTGCAGGCTACCCAGATACTTAAACTCTTCCACCTCCTTCAACCATCCCTCTCCAAGCTTGATCCTAGCATGACCGTGTTTAAGCTTCTTTCTTTCCATGGACATTACTTCGCTCTTCTCTTCACTTATTTTCAAACCCATCTTCTCCGTCTCTTCACTCCATTTATTAATCTTTAACTGAACATCCTCCCTAGTTTCTCCCCACACCACCACATCATCCACATAAATCAACGTTTGAGTATCGATCCCCTCATTCGGCTCTGCTTTCTTCAACAACTCGTCCATTACTATGTTGAACAGTGTTGGTGACAACACACTCCCTTGCCGAAGCCCTTCACTAATACTAAACCATTCCGATCTCCCCACTCCCGACTGCACACAACTCACACTGTTCTGATACATACATTTGATCCGCTCAACCAAGTCCTTGGTTGAGCTTGGTCCTTCCTCTCTTCACCAAACACTCCCAAACTATTTCCCTTGGCAACCTGTCATACGCCTTCTCCAAGTCCAAGAAAGCCATATGCATTTCCTGCCCCCTCTCCCTCTCTCCTCTCCTAGACTAGACTAAGTATAATTTGTAATTTAGCTAGTACAAACATAACTATGTAGAGGTACCTACCTGCTGGTACATACCAAAAAGTGAGTATTCTCTCAAGTAGTAAAACCATGTACTAGGTATGTATTAGTAGCAGACTTCTGTACTAACAGGCGCATAGGAACTACTTTTTTATCATAGGGGGGATTGCACAAACTGAAGCCAACCACACTCCCGATTGTTGCCCCGCAGGCCTTTTTTCCCGAGTATAAACAATTTAAAAGTGATGGGATGCTACTAGTGATGTAAATCCGTAAATTACGAGCCGTAAATTACCCGGTAAATTACCAATTTGTCGTAATTTACAACTTTCTTAAATTACGTAATTTAATGTGTAATTTACAATTGTAAATTACCCGTAATTTGCTATAAAATACCGTAAATTACACAAACTCAGGCTCATAGGAAGGAACTTTTCATCTTGACAATCCCAAATAACACTCCTAAATCACAGACTAGAAGGCTATAACTAGTCTGTGCCCATACATAAATGTTGATCAAGAGATCCAAAAATTCACAGATTTATTTGCTCCATTATTAGGTTGAATACTCAAAATTTTCCTAAGTTTTGCAAAACTAATGGAACAGAGATATTATCGAATTATCCAATGAGACAATATCTCATTTGTCTAACATGATCATCCTCATGAATAAAATGTAATATTACGTCATTAAACTATGATACCAAAACATAATGGACCACTAGTCATTATCTTGCTATGTGACATCACGAATAAAACAGATGACAGAAGGATGTGGGTCGTGACCGTCAAGAAGGCTGTGACAGCTAATTAGCTAATGCTAATGGAAAGCAAATTGATCTTCGCTCTTGTTGGCTACTACATACTTGTAGTGCCTGAATTTTCAGATACCGTACACATAATGTTTGTACATAACTCTGTCATGACATTTGGAAATTATAAAAATTGTAAAACATTGACACAAATTTAGACTATAGGAGTCAAGAGTTAGGAAGTAACATCAGCCAGTCTGCTGATTAGTGGATTTCCATGGTCTCCGAGTGCTGCGTAGAACGACTCTCTCTGATTTTCCATGACTTCGTGGAGATAGGCAAATCCTATATCTTGGTGTATGCTCTTCGTCCGGGTGAACATCGGAGTGCGCAGGGCGATCTTGAGGGCCCTGTTCTGCACCCTCTGCAGCATTGTTCTCGCTCCCGCTGAAGTCCTCTCGTACCACACTGGTGAGGCGTACGTCAGTGTGGGCACGATGACGCTCTGGATAAGAAGCAGCTTGCTGGTGAGCGGCATGGATTTGCTTTTGAGCAGTGGGAACAGCGCCGCCGTCTTCCCGTTGGCCTTGCTGGCAATCTTCTCAGCGTGGGCCTTCCAGGAGAGCTTGGCATCCAGGGTGACACCCAGGTAAACATTGCTGGGAGACCAGGAGACATCTGTACCAGAGATGTTTATGGTAGGGGGTTGAAATTTCCGTCGCTTGGTGAAGAGTGTTGCCTCTGTCTTAGATGAATTTAGGGCTATACGGTTCTCTGTATACCAGTGGCTGAGTACGTCTAATGCTTTTTGCAGAGGCGGGCCAAGTTGATTAGATGCCATAGATTGGCAGATGACTGCGGCATCGTCAGCATAGAAAGCTACTTCGGTGTCCGGAATGTTAGTTGGGATGTCATTGGTGAAGATGTTGAAGAGGATGGGGCTAATGATAGATCCCTGAGGAACTCCAGCCAGAATAGGCCTCGCTGAAGAACAGGCACCGTTGATGTGTACGGTGAAGGATCTTTGATTTAAATAGGAGTGGATGATATTGATTAAGTAGTTGGGGAATTGATATTTAATTAGTTTTTGTAGTAGGCCTTCATGCCAAACTCTATCAAATGCTTTAGCAACGTCCAGGAAAACTATACCAGTTCCTTTCAGCTTTTTAAATCCATCGTTTATCTTGTCAACCACACGTAGAAGCTGATGTGTTGTTGAATGCTTCTGTCGAAAGCCAAACTGCTCATTGATCAGCAGCTTTGTAGCGTTTGCGTGGCCTCTAATTCGAGCATGAAGGACCTTTTCAAAAAGCTTCGATAGTGATGAGAGGAGACTAATCGGCCGGTAATTTGCAGGGTCACGAAGATTCTTTCCCGCTTTCGGGAACACAATGACTTTGGCTACTTTCCATTGGGTGGGGAAGTGTTGAAGACGGAGACTGGCATTAAATATTTCAAGGATACGTTCACCGGCAGGTATAGGAAGTTCTTTAAGAATCGTGTTTGTGATCTCGTCAATACCAGGTGCCTTGCCATTTGCAAGTTCATTTAGATATATAATTACTTCGTCCATAGAGCAGAGAACGACTTCATCATCTTCAGCCTGCGCCTTGTGTATAGCAAGATGGGTTCTTACTTCAGCCTCGATATGTGCTGATGAATTAGTCGGCGGGTTTGGGGAAAACTGATTTTGAAGCGAATCTGCTAGAACTTCTGCCTTATCATGTGGGCTGCATGCAAGGTGTGTACTACCTTGAATGGGTGGATTTGGTTGTTTGCTTCTTGTCAGTCGTTTTGCCATGGACCAGAGTGGACGACTCCCTGGTTCTAGTGTGGCTACAGCATCTTCCCACCTCTCTCTCCTGTGGCGACGAATTAATTCCTTTACAGATCTGTCTAAGAGCTTATATTCTTCATGTAAATCAGGTGTTCTGAGCGCCTGCCATCTCCTACGTGCACGGTTTCGAGTGGCTATTGACAGTTTAATTCCACGTGGAAGATCAAATATTGTGCACCTTTTTGTATTACAAATGGGAACACTGATCGCTCTTGCTTCCATAATATTTTCCGTTAATTTATTTACTGCTAAATCTATATCCTGATGCGAATCAAGTGGTCCACTCTCCAACTTATTTGATAAATGCTCTCTGAACTTTTCCCAGTCTGCTTTTCTGTAATTGAATCGAATGATGGGATCAACGGTCTCGTATGAGTCCCCTACGCTCAAAAGTACAGGATTATGATCTGAAGACAATTCTAAAAGTGTTTCTAATTCAATGGAATGTCGCAGATTTTTCACCACCGCAATGTCAAGAACATCAGCTCTTCCTGTAGGGATATGAAGATGTGTCGCTTCTTGCGGTCCAGTCACAGTAAAGTCACTTATACGGGAGAGTGAAAGGAGAGTGCGGCCATTGGCGTTGACAACTCGCGAGTTCCAGGCTGTATGCTTAGCATTAAGGTCGCCACCGAGAATAGTCGGGTAATTCGAGTCCATTAGTGCTTCTATATCTGCTGTGAGAAGCTTAGTTCGCGGAGGACAATACGTGGCTATAAGCCGTAGTGGACCCAGTTTAGTAAAAAGCAGGATAGCGGTAGCCTCTATTGATTTCGTTTCAGGTAAAACAATCTCGTAGTGACTTACTCGATTGTCAATGATGATTGCAGTCCCTCCTGCTCTCCTGTCTCCTGGACGATCAGTTCTATACACTGAGTGATTGGCAAGCTTAAGCTTGTCCTTAGGGTTAAGATGGGTCTCACAGACAAGGGCAGCCATTAAATTTCGTGATTCCATCAATAGAAGTAATTCGTCTTTACGAGAACTTATGCTATTAGCATTCCAAATGATTAGATTAATTGAATTAATCGCTGGCATTGCGATTTTGTACAGACAAAAGAAGAGTTGGCACAAAACTTGCCAGAGACGTAATGATGGGGTGAATGTTCATATTAACTATAAAAATTGCAATGCCGTTTATAAGGGCTATCCAATCAATAGTTGATTGTTGAGGTACTACCGGTTGTACGAGTTCAGGAAGAGCATTGGGTGGCCTCTCTGCTTCTTCTAAGGCAGTGGTGTTTGAGGACGAGGGTTGCTCTGGATTTATCTGAGTGTTCAAAACAGAAGCAAAAGTCCGTGGTTGCGCCAATGAGACTCGTGGCACGGGCGTGGGTTGCGTCTGAGTATTCCCTCGGTTATCATGCTGTGGAGAAGAGCCATCTTGCTGCTGTGGACGTCGGGCTCGAGTAGCATGACGAGTTGCTGCCTTGATGACATCACATCCTCGGTAGCAAGCGGCATGCTGCTGATTGCAGTTACAGCACTTTGCTTCTTCTGGTGACTCCTTACACTCCTTAACCTGATGCACACCTCCACATCGAACACATCGTGGCTGGCGATGACAAAATTTGGCCGTATGACCCACTCTTTGACAATTAAAACATTGTATGACATTAATCTTCTTGCTCCGTGGGGCCTCGGTGGAGACCACGCAGTAGAGGAGTCTCTTGATTTGGCTGAGGTCCACTGGAGCCTGACCACTCGTACTTACTAGCGTACATTCAAAAAGGGGCAAAAGACGTGTACTGTCTCCAGGCATCTTCATCTGCCGCACAGAGCGGACATTGAAGCCTTGCTGCTTCAGCTCCTCTTGAATGTCTTCTGTTTCAGCAGATTGTGGCAGATCTCTCAGAACAAAACGCTGTGATCTAGTGCGCTCAGTTGGAAACGTGTAGTACTCTATTCCCTCAGTCGAGTCTAGGGCGGAGGTAATTAGTTTGTACGAGGTAATATCTCTAATGATTACTCGAGAAACTTCGAGACCAGGTTTGATTATGAATGCCCCTTGTTCTGGACATACAGCGGAGAGCAACTCAACTAATGCCTTATGAGATTTCATATTTTGAATCACTATTGGTGGGATTTTATACTTCTTATCTGGCAAAGTCTCCGCCGTCATCGGGGTCGTGTCCATATCATTTGCACTTGCAAGCGGCTCAAATGAGTTCTGCGTACGCACAAGGTTGATAACTCTCTTGGATGATGGGCCTGAAGCATCTGACCCAGATGATCGTGTGCTGGGACGATCGTTACAATTACGACGCCTTTTATTTCCTGTCACCATCGTGAAACCATCGGGAACTATGTTCAAAGACATCTCATTGGTTGCAGACTCAACTTGCATTAGCTCCGTGTCCGATTCATCACTAGACGAAAAATCATTTATAGAAGCTCCTATGGGTTGACTAGAAATGTTTATGACATTGTCTACAGCTGAAGGGGCATCTAGCCGGTTTACTTCATCACTCCAAACTTTATATATTCCACTCATTGCTCACATTACTTCAAGTCCAAATGAGCTACAAGCGTCTCTTGGTAGGTTTCGTAGACCTAGTATATAAAACTATTTTCTAATACTTGAAACAGATTCTGACGCGGAAAAATGGTTTGAATGGCTCCCAAAATATCTAATATCACCATTCAACACAACAAACATGCAAAACTAGCGATTAATCCACAAATATAAGCGAAAATACTGAGAATAATTCACAGAACTAACTTTCATTTATGAAGAAACAAATGAAGTCGTCGAAAGCAAATTGATCCACCTTGAAATTCAACTGTCTTTCACTCACACGTTTAATTGGCTACCTCTCCCACACTGGACAGTTCTGCTCTAGTGTGAGTAAAGATAACTACATTGACTCCTCCCATCACCATTGGTCCATTATACCTACAGATTTTTCTCATTGTTTATTGTGGTGTTGCTTCCGTTTTCAAAGAAATTCCAAAATCGATTTTTTTTTACTAGAAATTCTAAAAATTCCCTGCGGGGACATTAGGGATTTTATCAAATAACGCATTTACAGATTATATTGCATTTTGTCTAAAGTTTCCCTAAGAATATTGCATATCACATTTTTAATTCATTGAAAAGGATGCCAAAATAATAGCTTCATATTCGATTCTTTTGAATGACTCAAAAAAATTCCCTGCGTGGCAAATGGGGATTCTATTTATAAAAACAAATAGATATTATATTAAATTTGCATAAAGTTTCCACAGAATATTGCATATGACAAACCATTGTACATTTCTTTGAAAAGAATGCCAAAATAGATTCAAATTTGATTCTTTAGTATCAAAAATTCAAAAAAAGCCCTGTGTGGTAAACTCGGTGCAGGCCCCCCAGACTCCCTTGTAACGGCGAACTACTTTTTCCTCACATTCATTGATCTCCGATAATTTTGACCCTCCCCCTTCCACTCAAAATTAAGTTCCTACGTGCCTGTATATGCTACCTAATGCAATCTCATTCAAATAAATATTGCATTTAAAAGTGCAAATTCTTGTCACTGATTTTAATTACCATTTTTCCTTGGAAGTATAACTGCTCTAATATCAGGTGCAATTTTGTATTTTTAAATTACCGCACATTGGTAATTTACCCGGTAATTTACAGCGTAATTTACCAAATTATAAATTACCGGTAATTTCCCAACACTAGATGCTACACTTCACAAATTAGTAATTACAACAAAGAACCTCCCATTGTTGCCCTGCCGGGCTTTATTTTTAGAATTTAAGGGGAATATGCTGTGAAATTTCTATCTCTATGAATTTAGGTAATACAATATTGAAATTTTGAGAAGATATCAAGAGTTGCCTAAAACTAATTAAAAAAAATACAAAAAAAAATATGTTTTAATTTTTAATTTTTTTATTAATTAATTAGTTATTAAAAGATGTATTACGATAAATCCCTACTACATTTTTATTCCTTGACCTACATTGTTTATTTTTTTATTTTTATGTTCACAAATGATTGGGTTAATGAAGTTGGCATTCCAAATTTACTTTAATGTAATACTTTAGTTTGCAAAAATAAATAAAAAATAAAAAACATTTTTTTACACTTTATATTGGTAATTAACACTTTACCTAATTATTTTAATTAGATGTATTCATTTTATAAACAATAAAAATGCCAATTTTTGTTCATCACAAATAACTACACTCACCAAAAAAAAATCAGCCGTCTAAGTTGAATCATTAAAAAGAAGTAGGAAATTACAACAGTCAATGTGAAGAAAAATAGTTCCGGAGATAACAGCATTCAAACTTTAACTATATTCAAAGCTATATACTACAAACATGCAAAAAAAATTTTTTTTACAACATAAATAAAAGGCTTAAAAATTCCAAATTTTGACGTAATTTAATTAACAATTTAATCTAAATAATGGTAAAAAAAACGAAAAATTTCAAAATTGGCAAATTTTCACAGCACATTCCCCTTAAGCAATTTAAAAGTAATTCTGGGATGCTTAACCTAATTTTATTTGGTGAATGGGGGGTCAGTCTGCTCGAGTGGGGGGGGGGGGGTCCCCCCAGCCCCCTTTCCCCCCCTTTCCTTTCACCCTTTCTACGCGCCTGTATACTAATACCTCTTTTTTATTATATCAATTTTCCCCATCCAACTAATGTCGGGTTGGGGGGTGGAGGTAGCTCCACCGTCCTCTAGGGCCTCCTGGGATACCGAAGCCGGCCGGCCATTCCGATTTCTTCCCCGTCGTCTTCTTCCTCATCGTCTTTACTCTCCTCTGAATCCTCCACCTGCCGCTCCACCAATTCATTCCATCTTTCTATGTCTACCCACCACTTCTCTCTTTTTACTCTCCCCCAATCTTCACTTCTCTCCGCCACATCCTCTTCAATGCTGTCCATCCACTTCGTCCTCGGACGCCCAGCCTTCTTTTTCTTCACTTGTCTTCCCTTCTCAAACTCTCTTCTAGGAATTCTCTCCTCTCCCATTCTTTACATGTGCCCGAACCATCTCAACCTCTCTCGACTTATCTTCAAACTTAACTTCTCCACTCCCAAGTCTTGTCTTATCTTCTTACTCCTGATTTTATCCAACTTGGTCACTCCCGCCACCCCTCTCAAAAACTTCATCTGTGATGCCTGGATTTCTGCTACTTCTCTTCTGCCCATTAGCCATGTTACCGCCCCATATATCAGGATTGGAATCTAGTACAGTTTGTATATCAGTAGTTTGCACCTCATTGGTAAAATGAGGTAAAAACCTTAGGGCTGGGCGAACCTTGAATTTTGGTGCGAACCGAACCTCGAACCGAACCTTAAAAGGTTCGCAATTTTTGCGAACTTCGAACCGAACCTTTTTACATATTTGGCCCATTATGAACAGGCGTGGAAAAAATAAGACAATTGATAATGATAGTGTAGGTGTCATAACTTCAAATTTTATATTTGACTGATCAATTCCACATATTTATTTATCATTCACATAGCTTACAAGTTACAGCAGGTAAATAATTAGCTAATACGCAATAATTAAAAGAAAACCAATTAAATTTTTATTCAAACTGTTTAAGACCATTTGCATATTACTTTTAATAATCATAATAAATGTTTACTTTATTGTTTTATATTCAGAAATAAAACAACTACCAATTTAATAAGAAGTGGAACTATCCAAAACTCTGAAACCTTTCCTTTATTTCGTATCATCCATCAATTTCTCAATGAAGAATGAAATGACACTTCTAAAATTCAAGCAAACAAGTCCTGAGCTGTCCAAAGACAAAAAGTATTAAGACACCTGCACTTACAGAGCAATCATCTTTGGAATCATATCCACTGCCTTCTAAACAAAAGCTAAAAAATTCAAATTATTGGCGGGAAAAATGGCGGGAAAGGTTCGCAAAAGGTTCGCAGCCAATAAAATTAAAGTTCCAATTGCGAACCATATAAAAAGGTTCGGTTCGGTTCGAAAACGAACCGGTTCGCCCACCCCTAAAAAACCTCTATGGTAAAAAAATCTTTAAGCTGAGGGGTTATTATCCCATCAAGAGTGCAGTGAGGCAATGCTGATGTACTACAATATTTCTCGTTTCAGTTTGTGTTTGAAGGAATGGAAGAATCTGGAAGTGAGGGTCTCGATGAATTGCTTATTTCCAAGAAGGACACTTTCTTGAAAGACGTTGACTACGTGTGTATTTCCGACAACTACTGGCTCGGTAAGGAGAAACCATGCATCACGTACGGTTTGAGAGGAGTCTGCTACTTTGGCCTTGAAGTTGAATGTGCGGCCAAAGATCTGCACAGCGGTGTCTTCGGAGGAAATGTGTAAGTGGACTAAGAAAACAAGTAGGGGGTGTAATTGACATCTAGAGCCATGAAAATGATTGTAATCAATCATTAATATTATCTCTTGGTTTATCAACAGGCATCTGACATTTAGTTAAGAATTCTCATTCATTTGTAAATATCAAAGAGCAATTGATTTAATTATCTACTATCTTTCAAAATGTTTTATTCTATGTGGCCTACAATACTTCACTTCTAATAATGATAATGTCGTAGCTTCTCCGATTATAAGTTTGGAGGTTTGATATTTACACATTAAAAATCACAAACTTTTTATCTTACAAACACATTCCAATTTTTCTCTTTCCTTTGGAAGGCTTCATCAGGGCATGACAAAATTATAAATTGATAATTTGAATAGTGAAATGTAAAACAAATAAGTGAAATTCCATCTGGCATACAAAAATCAAAGATAATCCCAAAGAAATTAATTACAGGTTATACAACCTAAAAAATTGATTCCTGCGTAAGCAAACGGGAAAAACACGGTTCGTCAAAACGATTTTTTGATTTTTTTTTCACGCTGATAGAATTTTAAAAAATCAAATAGAAGCAACCCAATACAGCTTAACAGACTAAGGCTGGATTTCACCAAGATTCTAAACCCGGGTTAGAGGCGGTAAACCTGGTTTAGAGGCCCCTAAACCAGGTTTACCGCCTCTAACCCGGGTTTAGAATCTTGGTGAAACGCAGCCTAAATATTCCCACAGACTGGAGTAGTTGATTTATGACACTTGGTACCTACGACTTAAAAAAGTTAAATACGATTATTTTACCAAAAAAATCTATTTGAATGGAATAATTAGGTACTTTGGTGAAATGAAAATATTTATGTTACAAATAAGGCTACAATTTATTAGGTAATAATAATAAAGGTAA
This sequence comes from Leuctra nigra, assembly GCA_934045905.1. Lineage (NCBI taxonomy): Eukaryota > Metazoa > Arthropoda > Insecta > Plecoptera > Leuctridae > Leuctra > Leuctra nigra. The sequence goes on from OW203764.1 coordinate 26,133,177, forward strand.
CTACTAGGTACCTACTTTGATGGGTAGATACTTAGTTACCTTCAATTCAATCCCAATTTCGCGACGAAGTACAAATGATTATTAAGTACATGTTTTGATGTAATATAATAGCATAGGTAGTTAGGTAGTAGGTACACTCCCCCAAATAATAAACGGTACTCGAAAGAAAATGAATTGACTGATTAAGGTTTGATGGCATTATCCCATGAAGTCAGTGCTAAAGCTGGGTTCCCATACTTCGCATCGAATTCGCTTCCGGTTCGCTTCGCTTTCGCAAAATGGCTACCTTTTAACAAAGGAAATCGTACATGTTTACATTCGCATGTTCACTTGTTTCGGTTTCGTTTCGGTCTCGTCAAAGTTAAAATTGGCTCAACTTGAACGAAACCGAAACACGGGAACATGCGAATGTAAACATGGACGATTTCCCTTGTTAAAAGGTAGCCATTTTGCGAAAGCGAAGCAAACCGGAAGCGAATTCGATGTGAAGTATGGGAACCCAGCTTAACGCATTATCTAACTCTTTTAGGTGAGCTCTGATTTCATTAATAATAAAAAGGATTGATTGTCAAGGAACCGGCCCAACAGCCGATACGTTTTTTACCAAGTACCGTTTATTATTTGGGGGAGTGTACCTATGTTCTTTCTGTCTGACAGCCTAAACTAAGGAGTAGGTAATTTAATTTTTAAGATTAAATTTTAAAATAGGTAATACATTTCTTTCTATGTTGAAATTAATGTCTAAATGCTCTAAAATTTGATAAAAGTTTCAACACCATTATTAAATTATTAGGTACTTATGTAGCCTAAAATTAATAATAGTGGAATCTACCTTGTTTCTTTCAGACACGAGGCAATGACAGATGTGGTAGCCATGCTCCACACTCTGGTGGACAAAGACGGGAAGATTCTGGTGACGGGACTTCTTGATGACGTTCTTCCCGTCTCTGCCGAAGAGCTCGCGACTTACAAGAACATCGCCTTCGATGTTCCCGAATACAAGCAAGATGTAGGATGTCCGTCCTTACTTCACAAGGAAGACAAGGTACGTGTAGCTTGCAGAATGAAAACTAACTTCCTTTAAAATCAACATACTACATAACTAAAACTAGGTAGATGTGTGTGTAGTTGGTGTAATATTTGTCATATATAATAGTTTTAAAAAAATATATAGGTAATATAAATTTTAATAAATTAATGAGGGTATTTCAATTATTGATGTGACATATTCTCAGATTTTGGTTGGTCATTGAACAACAAAGTATTCATTCATCAATCGTTATTCATCTAAGAGTTTTTGCTTAGGACACAAACAAATTAGGTATGATTACATATTTAGAATTTACGGCTTGGTTGACGTCACTAGGTTGAGCAGACTTTGATAATTGATCATCAATTTAAGTTTATGGTTATTGGTTACCTACCTACTATGTATTTTCAAGTACCCAGGCTATCCATTATGTATGTATAATTATTAATTTGTATCTCTAACATAAATTTCCATTGCTTTGTAAACATCAATTAGGTGGTAAAATGTAGATTAGATAAGAACTGTTTGCTTAATCATATAGATCGGTTTTATTTAGCCTTCTACACTAGGTACTTTTTCTTGTTTGCAATCATTCAATATTCAATCATCTAATAAAACCACATAAAAAATCTAAAAAATGATTAGATGATTGAATGATTGAAACTAGGAAAAGTAGTTTTCCTTGTTACAATCATTCAATCATCTAATAAAACCGATGTCTTTGATTAATTGTATGATTGGCCACCCTTTGACCTCAATCACTTTAGTAGTGCTTATAGCCTACTTATGGTGTCAACTTTTCCAAATAATCAATAAAAACACTTGCGCTTTTGTAGTCCGACATTTGCATTCATACTCTTGCATCGAAATATCAATTAGCATTTTTGGGGGGGGGGGGGGGGAAGTAGAGCAAATTTATTGAAAGCCTGATGACCTATGGCGTTTTCCACTGGCTGCACTCAGCTGCACCAGGGTTGCACTGAAATGACGGCACTATACATACAACATTCAATGCAAATTTCAAACAGAGCAAAACTAGTGCAGCCAGTGGAAAACGCCACTAGACAGCAATGTAATTTGTGACCAGAGCCATTGTGCTTTAACATTGTGTTTTTGTGTCTATATAGCCGTTAGGGAGTTGGGAGTTTTTTGAACGTTTGAAAATTTTCTCGGTTGATATGGAATTAGATTCCTTATGTTCTGACTATTCGTCCCAGAATAATGATTATTTTTTGTGTCTACATCCAAGACATGACATTCAATATTTCTCGTTATTAATTCCTTCCATAACTAGAAAAAGTTCTCTATTTCATAATTATTGTTTACACACTTATATTTACCACATTTGATTTGAATATTGCGTGCCCTTAGTTAAGGAACTACTGTTTTACATTCCTTATTTTGTTTGCTAATGTATTAATTATATTAATTGCATTTAATCAATTTTCCTCCAAAGAAAAAGGAACAAATGCTTCCCTTTTGGATGTATTTTCAATAATTGTCTTCCTCTTCAAGATATTAACCGAGAGCTCTCTACATACTCTGAGTACTTTGTGTTCTAGACCCAGCTGTTGATGCACCGCTGGCGCCACCCGAGCCTGTCACTACACGGTATTGAAGGAGCCTTCAGTGAGCCAGGAGCCAAGACTGTGATTCCAAGGAAAGTGATTGGCAAGTTCTCGATCCGTATCGTCCACAATCAGACTCCGGAAAAGGTGGAGAAGTGCGTCGTTGCCTACTTGCAGGCACAGTGGAAGAAATACGGCAGTCCCAATCACATGAAGGTCAGTGGCTATATAGGCAATAGGTATCAGTCTTCATTTCTTTATTTGTTGACAATCAAAATTGTTAGAAACACAAATTGAGATGCAATGATTGACTGTAAAGAAGATCAAGTTATGACATGGCAGTGGTGACGGTTTGTTCCGTTGGAGGTGCTGGTGGCCCTGATAAGGGCCGTCAGAAGATGAAGGAAGTACATCCTTCGAAACGTCGCGAACGGCCCTTATCAGGGCCACCAGCACCTCCAATGGAACAAACCGTCACCACTGCCATGTCATTACAAGATGGTTCCGAAAACGTCCACGACATCAAGATCAAGTTAAGTTAAATTAATTAACGCACAATCATTTTACATCCTAATTAGTACTCCTGCCATACTCCACGGTCTCTTCATGTACCTACATAATTTTACTTGGATTGCTCTAGATTTAAAATATTTAAGTTTTCTGCAGTGATAATGTCTAAAGTCCTAGAATCTGATCATCTGTCAACATTTTGTTTGTTAGTCCAAGGTCACTCCTGGACCTAATTTTATATTTACACATGCATGGCTGTGTAAATTAATATGAGAATATAATATGAGATTTGTAGATTCAATGAGGAGGAATTGCACAAGTTAAGTAGGTAGGTATTCAATGGATGGAGATTTTAGGGATAGGAACAGTAAAGCAAAATAAACATAAAACGCACACCCCTACTAGAATAGGTAACATTCAGGTTACTGGCCCTATGAAATGAGCAGCGCCTGATACCATGCTTACATTTCTGTAAAGTATGTCCAAAAGATTAAATTTGAATACATACCTATCTACGATTCGTTTTATTGCACAAACCTGGGTCCTGATTCTAAAACTATTTGGAAAAATCTCTTAGCTGCAGATTTGCTTACCACTTTGCAGTTATTGGATTAAGCCAATTATGTTTAATAATTAAAGTGTTTTAATCTGTTGATGCTATTCTAGGCATACATGCTGCATGGAGGCAGCCCCTGGCTAGCGGACCCCACTCACCCGCACTATATGGCGGCCCGTAAAGCAACGAAACACGTCTACAAGGTCGATCCAGATTTGACGCGTGAAGGAGGCTCCATTCCTGTCACTCTCACTCTGCAGGTAAAATACATTGACTCCTCAAACAAAAAGAAAATCAATGTTTGGTTAGGTAATTTAATACCTATACCATCCTATACCTAGGTTGTAAGTAACTTAATACAAAAGTTGCTCTGAATAATTCAGTTAAGCAATGAACATTGATGTGCATGCATTACGCCTACGGTAAAAAATGCAGGACATACACACACAGCAACCAACGTAATTTTTATGCTGATAAAAATGAAGATAGTATGTCAAGTTGTGAGAATATGTATATTACATTTATAAAATAATTTTTCAATAGATTTTAGATACCTACCTACATTCTATATCATGCGAGAAAGGGAAAATATTAAAATGTATTTTTACAGTCCACAGTTCCAAAAGTCCACTTTGAAGTACTACAGTAAAACTTGTTTGCTTCAAGATGACTGTTGACCTATATTAAAGTGTATTTAACATTCTCTCAATGTGTGGACAGTAAATACAATACAAATGTACCTGATCAAATACTGATTTGGTAGTCTCTTTTGGATGTAAAAGTGAAGTGTTATTATTGTACTAGTAATAGTAATATAGTAGGGTTGGGCAAACCGGTTCGAAACCCGAACCGAACTGGCTTTAGGTGTTCGCGAACCGAACCTTTAAATGAAATATCCGAAACGAACCTCCCATCGCTGCGCCAATTTGAAATTTCCTGCCAACATTTTGTTCCAGTGTAGATAGAAAGTCTAGAAGGCTATGTGACAAAGAAGCCATAGAAAATAATGCACATTGTTACAGTTCATTAGTAATTTTAACGTGTAAAAATACCAGCCAAGTCTCTTCAACTATAAAAAAATAAAAGAAATCTAAAAAAATTCTGCACTGAAAAGTAGTGATATCAAAAAATGGGCTAAGTCAAAACATGATTTTAAAAACCGAAATATACTTGGCGCATCGTGTATAAATAATTGCCACAAGTCAAATGTACCTAAATATAAATAATATACCTACCTAAATGCCCTAAAAAACGATGCGCCAAGTATATTTCGGTTTTGAAAATCATGTTTTGACTTGGCCCATTTTTTGATATCACTACTTTTCAGTGCAGAATTTTTTTAGATTTCTTTTATTTTTTTATAGTTGAAGAGACTTGGCTGGTATTTTTACACGGAGTGTTTTTTATGGGGATATCACTTCTTTTTTTAGATTATTCCCACACTTGGAACACAAATCGGAGCAACAATGACCAATTCCTTTAAACAAATAAGCCATTTCCGATTTTGATACAAAGAAAAGTTCCGTTTGGTACTAAATAATGCCTAAAATAATATTCCATGAAGAATAGCACAAGCTTCGTTCTAATCGGTCCAGCCGTTTTCAAGATATGGCATCACTTCCGGTTTAGAAAATGGCGACTGAAATCACTGCAACCAAGAATTTATTTATATAAATGTTTTGTATCAGTATAAGCCTTCTGAATATGTAGTTATTGCTGTAAGAGGTGATTTAAGTCTGATTCTTCATTTTTATGACGTCATTTCCGGTTTCGGTAATAATATATTTATTTTTTGACTATTGAGATTTCATATAGATGACCGTCTGAATCGATTGGCGCAAATTTCGTTCCGATCTGTCCAGCTGTTTTTGAGGTATGATGTCACTTCCGGTTTTAAAATGGCGGCACAAAAAATTCATAAGAACAAGGTATCTACAGGTTGACAACCTGGATACGTGGTGAAAATTTCAGATCAATCGGCCCAGTCGTTTAGGCTGTGGCGGAGACCGCGGAATTTATTGGAAGATGAATCATTATCATCTGAATCTGAAGAAAGCCGTACAATTTTACTGTTTTCACGGCCCTCTAGCTCGCAAACGTCATATCCTATTGTTCCCAAATTTGGTATATATGGTGGGGTGGGCCATAGCTCGAAATTAAGAGATTTCGCAACAATGTGAGATTTCCCAATTTTGAGATCCAGTAGGCCGAAAATGCCACTTTGTTGCTTACAGTAAAAGTGGGTTGCTCCAGCCTATTTAAATGAGAGTGTGCGCGCCGTACGACTTGGCTGGCGTGGAGCGACCGCTCCACTAGATTTAATTATACTTTTCTGACCTTTCTTCGTGCATAAATTACAAAGAAATGAACTGTAAAATGCAAAATACCCTTTTGTAAACTATGCCAAACAATGTTTAATGTTATTTGTGTGTAATGACTGTAATACGTGATAAAACCATTGCAAGTAAAAAAGGCAAGAGGTTCGGTTCGGAGGTCCGGTCAAATATTTAAAGTTCGGTTCTAGGTTTGGTTAAAAAATAAGAGGTTTGCCAACCCTATAATATAGCTACTTATTTTGTTGTTTATCGCAGGAAGTGACCGGGAAGAATGTTCTGCTTCTGCCGATGGGAGCTGCAGATGACGGAGCGCACTCGCAGAACGAGAAACTCGATGTTAGGAACTACATCGAGGGTGTAAGTATATTCCTATGTGTCAACTACAGTAAACCCTCGTTATTACGAACTTCAATAATTCGAATTTAGGGGTAAATTCGAACTAGGTGGTTGGTCCCAGTGGACGGGATAGGTTTTTACATGTTAAATCATTTTTATAAATCGAATTTTAGGTTAATTCGAAATTCGAACTGAATTTTGGTCCCAGCCCATGTTATTCCTTGCATACAGTTGTTTTAATTCGAACTTTGCAGAAGGATTGATAAAATAATCGCGAACAAACTACGAAAAAACAACACTCAAAACAAAACACAACCTTCAATGGCATCAAATGAGATAATCTGGCTTGCGAGGTTGGCCAAACTGCTGTTACAGGTTTCACCGCGTAGAGAACAGCTATCTTCACACTATTAAATTTAAGGTGAGATCAGATGGGCTTAGGGATGGCACCCGGTAAAATTTACCGGTAAATTAAGGTAAATTTACCGGTAAATTTACCAATTATTAATTTACCGGTAAAAAAAATGGTAAATTTTGTTTTTTTAATCCTTTTGAATGTATGAATAGAGATATCACAATTTAAGTAATAACTAGAAGTAAACTTCAGTGTGACAACATTAGTAGTTAGGCATAATTTAAGTTGGTTTTTAGTTATCCTCAATCATTCAGAATGGCAATTCCTACGATTACTTTCAATGTCGGAATCTTTGTTCTGGTTTGCTTGTTTAGCAGACACAGCATAGCGATTGAAACTTGATCAAATTGGATGGTCGACAATTCCTCTTATGGGAGAAAAGAACATGTATAGCATACTAGATTGGTCGAATCAATGCTATTCTGCCGTAAGTTATTTCGATCAGCTATCAAATCATCCCTTATCAAAATGCAGTAATGCCAATATTAACAATTAACATTGATTAGATGTATTGTTATTGTCCTGACCACTGACTGACTGGTAATCTTTGTAAATGGGTCAAATAATAAGGTAGGGTAATTTTTGTATTGGGTATAGTCATATTTTGGTATCCGCCATCGTTTTTCAAAATTTACCGCTGACCGGTAAATTTACCGATTTTTTCAGACCCGGTAAAAGTGCCATCCCTAGATGGGCTTAAGACTTGAAACAGGCTCCAATGCTAAATATGGCCAGGTCTATAGAGTGGATTGGCTGCGGCTACCAGCCGTTCGCAGCGCTCTCTAAGCACCATGGTTGGTGTTAGAAAATCGAACTATCCTGAATTTTAGCGGGTTTATTCAAAATCAAATGTATAAATTAGAACTTAAACAACTTGGATAACGATCAGATGAAATTAAAAGGGTTGATATCAGTGTAAAAATGTGTTAAGTTTATTGATTGTAATAATTAACATGTAATACAAGCATTTTCACTTATTTATTATTCACCAAACAGCAAATAACCTAAAAGACGGCATTTGACAGCTCGCGCCATTGACTATCACTCAAGAAATAAAATAACTGCCTACAATAGTTCCGGGGTCGCCACCAGCGAACTTAGCGCTGCGATCGGCTAGGGTGCAGACTGACCAAGGGTCGATTTTATAGCATTTTTTTCTGCGTATTCCACCCGTAGTCCGTATTCACGGGAGCCAATGGTAGATCATTGAAGTGTTCACACCGTAAGCTTAATGGTGTGAAGATAGATGTTCTCTACGCGGTGCAGGTTTGCCAACCCCACTTTTTTGCAATGGCGGGAATATTCCACAGGCGGGAATATTCAAACTTCATGAAAATGCACACAAATTTTTTTGCATTAATTATATATTTCGAACTTTTTTAATTCGAACTGGGATTTTTTGGGTCCCTGTGAATTCGAATTAACGAGGGTTTACTGTAGATGATTCGCTGACTCCCAGATGATGCCCGTTTCTTGTAGTATGTACACATATGTTTGGTGACAGGCAAAGATGAACCCGCTCTAGCATGCCCTATACCTGGCAATGCTAAAGTGGGTTTATCTTTGGCTGTCCCCGACCGTAGTACCTCTTGGAGAATCTGAATAATAGAGTTAACCTTTTGAGTTAGTTAAGACAGATTTTCTCTCTTTTAGTTTTATGTGATCTCTTAGCCAGAAGAAACTAGTTACCTATAAATCTACAATTGTATCTTGAAAGCACTTTTTACTACTTGGTTAAATATGTTCCAAAATTTGTTTAGGGGTAACTAAGGCCACATTTTACTAGGACCTAAAACTAAGAAGCTAGCTCGACAGACTTGACTCTTTCTCTTCTTCCTCTATCTCCACCAGCTTCTTCTTCTTCTCTTCCTCCTAGAGATGTAAAATTGCCGGTAATTTAAAAAATGGTACATAATATTACCGGGAATATTACCAAAATCTGGTAAAATTGGTAATATTGGAAAAATATGTGAGTTTCGGGTACAAAACGATCTTGGTTCATTTACGAGCTACGTACTTCTCTGCCTATTATGAATGTATACGATTAATACGAATTTCCATGTGAATTCTCTTGTGTATTGGAAAAGATTCAATGATGATGGATGAACAGTGACCACCAATATTTGATGTGTTAACTTTATAAGATCCAGTTTAAATTACAAAATGTACCTAGTAGGTAGTAGGTATCTACTCCAAAAAAAAAAATTAAATTGTAATATTACCGTAATATTACCGATTTACATCTCCACTTCCTCCACTTCTTTGTATTTCTCCCATCTCTCATGCACATCCTCTGCTACACCCTCTCTTCACTTCTCCATTGGTCTTCTCACTCTCCTTCACCTTCTTCATTCTCATTCTCCTTCTCTACTTCATTTGACGTAATTAGTAAAATTTTCCGTTTATGTAAGCCCAATTACTAAAAAATCATGGTAATAAGCTGAGAAGTTAGTTTCATCCAAAGTTTTATTTTGTTTCAGACTAAACTTCTGGGAGCGTATTTGTATGAAGTTGCTCAACTTTGAACCGAAACAGCCAAGAACTGACCTGACTTAACATGCCGTGCCATGCCTTCCAACTGGTTATTCTGATTGAGGTAGGAATGTTTTATAAATAAAAAAAGTATTTGATATCTTATTAATTATATACTACTATACTCAATTTATTACATTTTAAAAATGAAATACCTAACTGTATTGCCTAGACTTCATGATGATATACATATTCATAAAATTTTGTTAAATTACGTTATCTTGTCAGTCGCTTAAGATGTTGGTGTTGCTATTAAACTATACTGCATTGTTAATCTTCGGTTTGTTGACTTCTTGGGGTTGGTATTACCATTGGTTTAAGCTTCAGTTAAAGTAAAGTTTAGCATTCAAGCTCCACTGAAAAAATTTGTTGTATTACCGTTATAATAAACTTCAGTGTTGCAGGTTAATTCGGGAGCATATTTCCTCAGTTTAAATTAACCTCGTCCTCTGGTTATATTAACTGCAGTTTATTTATTAATGGTTATACCCGCCCTTATTGAATTAAGAATTTGGAAGAACTATAGAATTTAAGTATACCCAAGCCCAATGTCCTTTCTTGTCGACTTGTTGCGGAAACTTGATATGTCAGTTTGACAATCAAATATTTTATCAAAAACTTTTGATATCATAAAATATCAAATATTTTAGTTATTTTTAATAACACAATGTTGGGTTGAGAGGGGATGGGGAAGAGACATCCAACTCTAATCTAGGGCCTTATCTTCGTTATGTTGGCTGGCCAGTACTGACGGATCACTCTGTACAGTGTACCGTATCCTCTTTTGTCTCATCCGGCTGATAGCTCTCCACCTCTCTAATAGAATGCTGTCTTTGCATTTGTTGTCTTAAATGGTTTATTTAACAGAATCGCACACAAGCCCAGAACTTGTGGACCAAATCAAAATGATGCCATATCACTTTGCATGCAGCTGAACATTAGTAACATGATTACACAAGGGTATCACAGAGTTAATGGGATCTTTAAATTTTCTGTTTGTTTAAAAGTGAAAGCTTTCTGGCATTTGGGTTAGGAGAAATTATAAATTGAATAAAGTATAACGTACGTAACATCAATTAAAAGTTAAAACTGAGCACCAGTTTTAATTCTTGTAAACAAACAATTATTTTATGAATTGTTGATTTTATGTGAGATGTTTTAAATCTGAAATAATAATTCACATCCGGTTTGAACTCGATGCTTTGGTGTGAGAGTGATGGAACAGTTTCAAGCGAGAATGACACAATAGACATCTGACCTCAAAACTCGGTACTACCTAAATATTAAATAATATGATAACACAAAAAGTTAAATCATGATTTAACTCTGTTACATATTTCACACACAAGTCTCCACATTCTGCTTTTCTGACAGAATGGTAGTCAACATTTCACTGTGAGATATTTTGACAATGAAAATTATCGACTTTGAAAGTAAAGCAAGTGTTTCTGTTGGTTATTTTATTTGTCATCTAGTTTTAATTTTAACAAACATTTTAAATTTATTGTTTGCCCTTTAGATGTTATCAGTACTGTTCGGTTAATCCTATATGCTACTTGGCTTCCAACCAAGAACTTAGTTCTGAATCTTTTCTTTTATTATTGCTGCTGTTTACTTACTGCATTATACTCCTTATTTAAAGTGTCGAGGTCGATTAAATTTATCACCCGAAATTGTTTTGTGTACGGGTTATCTATTTGCTGTCCGATTATTTTTCAATTGACTCGACTATCTCGTGAGATGATTTGGCTGAATTCATGTGAACAACAAAACTGTTTCTATATGTTCTTATTATCTCTGGGATGTGTACATTTGAATTGTTTGAAGAGACACATTATGAGTTCATATTCAGTTACTTCTTAGTTCTTTTACTGCTGCTACTTGGGTTATTGAAATGGCTGTGCCTGCTCCACTTACAAAACTGTTCAGGTATTGTTTTTTTATATGTTTGCGACTATTATCTTAGATGTTTCGTCGGCACTAATTTAGTGCTATTAATTATTGTTAGTGATTTCCCAAAATCAATTATTTTCTAATACATTTCAAAGTTGTGATGTAGGTATTTAAAATATGCACCTCGAACCCGTCAACCAATTGATGTCAAATTTTACAAGCGTGGTTTGATGGATGTTCTGATGTTTGTACTAGACTCATTTTTAAAACAATTATTTTTAACGTGTCTCCTAGCGAGAAATTAAATCCTGACTAATTTTACTCCAAATCAAGGAGGTAATTAGTAATTACATATACCTAGGCATGGGCGCCCGCAGGGGGGGGGGGCAAGGAGGGGCGCTTGCCCCCCCCCCCCTGGATGTCAGGAAAACATAAAAATTGTATGGGGTTTAACGTATAGTATCATTTTGTAACTAAAAGAACTAAAAAAAAATTGATTTCACAGTGTAAAAAATCCAAAAAATGCCCTGCGGGGCAGTTTTGAACATGTCCCCCGCCACCTCAAAGTGCAATAATTAAAAAATATTGAATATTTCAACAAAATACACCTCAAAACGTCTCAAAATTGATTTCAAAGTGTCCAAAAACCAAAAAACGCCCTGCGGGGCAGGGTGGGGGGCGCAACCCCCACACCCCCCTTAAACCCATAAAATATTGTTTTCCTTGACCTGCCCCTACCTGGCAGAAATCCTGCGGGCGCCCATGTACCTAGGTACCTAACTATTTCGTAATTAACTATGAACGAAACTAAAAATGTACCAGGTAGAACAGTTTGTCATGTCTAATCAATAATCATGATCGAAATTTCAATTAATTTCGTATATGAATTTCGTCTCCATTCCTATGGAAAAATGGAATTGATAGTGTTTGATATTTTTTTTCTTGATTTTATTTGTTTTGACTGTTGAATAATTTTTCAGTTGTAAGTCATCAATCATGATGCGTAATCTGCATACCTACATTATAATAAATCTGATACATGTTTTAAAATCAGAGCAATGTTCGTGTGCGCACCAAGCAGTCGGTCAGTATTTCTACCGAGATTACTTGCGTGCGCATGTACTACCACATTACGACTCTTTTAGGAAAGAAAATCATGGCGGTATTGTTGTGGATAGATTTGAAGGTAAGTAAAAATGGTTCTGCTAATTCCTTGTACCAAAAATTTGGATGTTACACATTTTGTACACTCCCAGATTTATTTGAGGGTCTGCAAAATTACTTGGGTACTATGTCACATGTAAAAATACGTATACAGTTACCAACTCCCTCTACCAAAATGTAAAAGTGCATTACATACCATTTCAATGGTATTACTATTTTATTTTGCATTGATGAGAGTTGCATGTTTTACCTCTGGGGCGAGCCTTATAACATTTTGAATGTTTGTTTAATAACCGACTTTCTGCAAAACGCTTAATTATTTAGTATAAGTTTTAAAATTAAACCAGAATCTGTGGCAGATTACAATCCCTGTGACAATGAAACTCTTTTAGGAGACCTTGTGATGGTTATGACCTAGACCTGTTGTGCTTGTTGGCCCTGAAAAGGGCCGTTTTGTAAACTAAATTTATGTTTGGTTAATAAATGTTGATTTGCTTTCAAGCCATATTGATGCGAACAAGGCGAAGTACATTGAAACGTTGAAGGAAGTGATAGCTATCAAGTCCGTGTCCGCATGGCCCGAGAACAGACCCGATGTCGTGAAGATGGTTCAGTGGACCCGAGCAAAGCTCAAGGAACTCGGAACAGAAGTTGAACTCTGCGATGTGGGCGAACAGGTACAGCCACTGATTTGTTATTCACGTGGATAACTGTAAAGAACTGCCAAGATTTGAAAAAATAAAATTATATTTATTGGCAATTGTCGTGACTCTGTATCGATTCGAGAGTTTTTCTTTTACCGACATTAATAATAATAATTATCGTTTATTTAATTCTTTCTTTATCCAATTATACATATTCAAACAAAAAATAATAACTTTGATATAACTTAAAATATGGACAATCTAGTCCACTCATAAATCAGAATTATTTATGAATAATTATTAATATTCATTATTCAACTCAAAATCTAACCTCTATGATCTAACTAAGGAAATACTCCACCATATGAAACCCACTACTCTCGTATTTCAGACACTGCCGGATGGATCGAAGTTGAAACTTCCGCCAGTGTTGTTGGGCGTTCTGGGAAAAGATCCGAAAAAGAAGACTGTCTGTGTGTACGGCCATCTTGATGTGCAACCAGCGCTTATTACAGATGGCTGGGACACGGAACCGTTTGTGCTCACCGAGAAGAATGGAAAACTCTTCGGTCGAGGTTCCAGCGATGACAAGGGTCCAGTACTCGGCTGGATTCATGCCCTGGAGGGATTCAAAGCACTCAAACAGGAATTTCCTGTTAACGTCAAGGTAAGAAACTGTCTACAATGAATCTACAATAAGGTAATCAATCAAGAAAGACAGTTGCAGGAATTTAACCTCCCATTACTGCCTGAGACAACTTGTTCCCTTTCCCCGGGTTTGATACTATGTGTGACGAATTTCAACGTAATGAGAGGAGCATTAAAATATATCGTCCCAAGATGCTTGCAGAATAGAACCAATTATATTGCAGATGTAGAGCAAGGCAGTGACTGATGTATGATATTTGTTCTCGTTTCAGTTTGTGTTCGAAGGGATGGAAGAGTCCGGAAGTCTGGGTCTCAATGATTTACTCAAGTCCAAGAAGGACACTTTCTTGAAAGACGTTGACTACGTGTGTATTTCTGACAACTATTGGCTGGGGATGGAGAAACCTTGCCTTATATATGGTCTTAGAGGAGCCTGCTACTTTTACCTTGAAGTCGAATGTGCAGCCAAAGATCTGCACAGCGGCATCTTCGGAGGAAGTGTGTAAGTCGACTAACTATTTAAGACAACTGAGAAGTAGCAAGTGGATAGTCATTGATTATACATGTATCCATATGATAATTATTCAGTAGGTACTGATCAGTTGGCTAATCAGATCAGTAAACTCTTGTATGTCCTGAACCAAAATGTCATCAGCATTTTTTTAAAAGTATTTATTTCTAGATCCATTTAAATGAATACGAATGTTTTTCTTTTCCACATCTCCATCCACTCCATCCCTAACCAGATCTTGCTTCACACATTATCATTTCGTCACGGTCTATTTAATCTATTACTAGAGTGGGTATCGACAGATAATTCAAACCATTTTGATGTTCATAATTTTAATGTAAACTTTTAAATGGCTGAATTTTATAGTTTTAAAATGGAACGGAGTTTCAATGATGTGCCTGTTATTATTAAATCTTGTTCTGTTTCTTCCAGACACGAGGCAATGACAGATGTGGTAGCCATGTTCCACACTCTGGTGGACAAAGACGGAAAGATTCTGGTGACAGGACTTCTTGATGACGTTCGTCCTGTCACTGCCGAAGAGCTAGAGACTTACAAGAACATCACCTTCGATGTTTCTGAATACAAGCGAGATATTGGATGCACGTCTTTACTTCACAAGGAAGACAAGGTACGTGTTGCTTGCAGAATGGAAACTTATTGCCTCAATAGTGTAATACAAAGATAGTGTAAAATCAGAATTAATTTTGGGTGTGCAATTATTGATACTGTCCACAAGGATTTTACTGATTACGTAGTATTCCTGATCATCAAGAAGGAATGCAAGAGTATATTCCGGAGACACAAACACGATGTGATAGAATATTTTACAATGAAAATGTTGTTCTTAATTGATGGTCAATATGTTTATGGTAAACTATTATTGTCAAGGACCCATTATCTATAATCTGTAACTCTTAACAAAAATTTCCATTCCTCAGTAAACATCAATTAGGGTGTAAACTATTAAAAAAAAAAAGTAATCTTATTCCCTTCCAATATAACATGGGATCAGGGTTGCCCCTCCAGTGATCGACAACCAAAAACACAAAACCTCTGGCCAGACCCGCCGTTTAATCATCATCATCCTCTTTAATTGTTACACTCTCCGACCATCTCCGACATAGGTACTCTATGTTCTAGACCCAGCTGTTGATGCACCGCTGGCGCCACCCGAGTCTGTCACTACACGGCATCGAGGGAGCCTTCAGTGAGCCAGGAGCCAAGACTGTGATTCCAGGGAAAGTCATCGGCAAGTTCTCGGTCCGTATCGTCCACAACCAGACTCCGGACAAGGTGGAGAAGTGCGTCGTTGCCTACTTGCAGGCACAGTGGAAGAAATACGGCAGTCCCAATCGAATGAAGGTCAGTGGCAACTGAGTTAACAATTCAGGTTTAGTTCATGTTCACATCATGAAAATTAATCAAGGTTAACTAGCTGATATAGATTAAGGTGGCTGGATCGATCGATTTTCTGAAGTATTGGAGAGCTTTCACTAATTTATTAAGTGTAAAAAAATCACGTTTATACATTCTTTTAGCACATTATTTACTTGTATAATATACTGGGTAGTTGAAATAGACAACATTTAAATGGTATTTATACGTTATCTTATTATTTAGAGCAGTATTACTGCCCCAAAGAAGTTAGTTTTGAATTGGATATTGAAGATTTTTCCGGATTTTTCTATAATTTTAACAATACGGTACAATATGGCAACATCGTACTTCGAAAATTTTGATTTGTGTGGAGTCATGATGGCTGAGGATGCTGAGCTTACACCTAGAGTTTACTTTGATGAAAAGTCAAGGTATCTTTAGTAGGCATTTAGTGCCTTCTAACTACCTTGAACACTCCCGTGTTGCCAAAAGTATTTTGTTTGAATTGAATCGCCTATAACTTTAGCACACAATGATATTGGTTTATATTTTTTTAATGAAAGAAAATAGATCAAAGATTCTTTCTTATATAGGTTTTTTGAAAATCTATCGGGCCAATTAAATAAAATCTTCATTTGTAGCAAATTTTTCAAACCTGCCATAAGATAACATGGGGAAAATACTTCTTTCTTATTCGCCTATCTCGAAAACTAGACACGGCCACGGGAAGTATTTTATTTTTTAAGTGTTGTTTAGGGGATACCAATGAGTGAGTACAGCAAAATTGGACACTATCTGAAAAAATGGTCGATCGACCCAGCCACCTTAATTTGTAATTTTGAACTGAACACTGTTAAAACAAACGCCGGTTAAAAGGTAGGTAATCCTATTCTGGAAACTCGATCAAGTCGTAATCTCCCCTAACTTTCATGATGTGAACATGGTATTAGATGAGATTGTTTTAAAACGGTTTAAGTTGACGGATTGTTGGGTCTTGAGTGAAGACTGATTTGTTGGTAGTTTTTTTGGAACATTGGTTGCACTTGATGCTTTATCACCACCATCAGAAGTTAAACCCTGACTCTATCTGAACCCTGTTTCTTTGCAATTTATTAATGATTTTATTTAAGTACCTATTTTAACCTGTTGATGCTATTCTAGGTATACATGCACCATGGAGGTCACCCCTGGCTAGCTGATCCCACTCACCCACACTATGTGGCAGCTCACAAAGCAACCAAACATGTCTTCAAAGTTGATCCGGACTACGTGCGTGCAGGCGGCTCGATTCCTGTCACTCTCACTCTTCAGGTAAACTACATCGACTCATTTACTGAACCAAATTACTATACTACTTGTGCACCGTGAGAAGCAAGTAAGTTTGATACTTAAAAGCTGTGAAGCTGTCAAATAATGGAGCACATTTTTGTAACTAATTATGTTCCCCTTCTCTTGAAATGGTACAAAATATGTACTGATTTGGCCAATCTGTTTTTGGTGTATAAGAGTTGTGCATTAATAAATAGAAGGTAATATATTTTGTTATTTATCACAGGAAGTGACCGGGAAGAATGTTCTGCTTCTACCTGTTGGAGCCGCAGACGACGGAGCACACTCGCAGAACGAGAAACTTGATGATTGGATGTACATTGAGGGAGTGAGTATTTTCCTATATGTCAACGTCAACTAGATGATACGCAGACTTACTTCACAGTGTCACACAATGTCAATCATTTTCCTAGTGTCACACATTTTCACTTAAATATCTGGTGATTTAATTTATGGCTTACTCATGGAGAGAAGGGGAATGTCATCTACATGCAAAAATCAATGTATTGAGTATACGTTTGTTTAAACATCTTTTTCCTTTGTTGTCAAAAGTCACTCTAGAATCAGCATTCAAGTTATCTTAAAAGTTTAATAGTACTAAAACTTTTATCTAGTATATTTAATATTTATTAAGATTCTATTACCCCGGCAGTAAAATTGAGTTCAATTCAATTCAAGCGCGAGTTCAAGCGTCTGTTTTTGTAATGCATAAAAGGTATCGTCCGCTGAGAACAAGCTTTGTTTTGTTTCAGACTAAACTTCTGGGAGCGTATTTGTATGAAGTTGCTCAACTTTGAACCTAAAACAGCCAAGAACTGACCTGACTTAACATGCCGTGCCATGCTTTCCAACTGGTTATTTTGATTGAGGTAGGAATGTTTTATAACACTAGTCTATTATAACAGCATTTTTAAGATCTATATTTTTATATACGGTCAATTACATTTTAAATATGGTGTAAGAGTATTAATTACATCATTCATAATGAGAGTACATACAATGATGATATCTATGTTATCTTGTAATTTGTTAAAGATGTTGGTGTTGCTATTAAACTATACATTATTATTGTTAATCTTTGGTTTGTTGACTTCTTATTGAATTAAGTATTTGGAAGAACATTATAGAATTTGAGCACCCAAGCCCAGTGTCCTTTCACATCAGCTTGTTGTGGAAACTGGATACTACACCCGAGGTCAGTTTGTGACCACTGAAAGAAAGATTTGATTGTGAATATCAATTATATTATGAGACACATGTGAAAATGCAAGGAAAAAAAAAAACATAAAAATATATCATATTCGTATTGGACTGTTTATTGCAGATTTGTAAAGGTCGATTCACACGGCCGTTCCAATCTTCGAAGTTCCGAACGGCCGTTTCATTTAGAGCGTTGTCAAAAGTACAAAACATTGGAATTCAATCTTCCATTCCAATTGTTTTTTTAGTTCACATAGGAGTTTTTGAAACGGCGATTCTGACCTTTGGCAAACTTGGGAAGTTTGGAACGGCCATGTGAATCGGCCTTAAAAGATTGTTAATTTGAGAGGAGGTACCTAATCTCTCAACAAAAATATGAGACTTACTTGTAAATCTTGATCATATCCCAGTAGCTTGACGGTCGACTGTGGCGATGGTTTTACAGAACCCACCACCAGCACAGAACTGGCGGGCCAAGTCAAAACAATGCCGTAGACAAATTGGTCAATTGCGTTCTCCCCACTTTGCGTATAAAATAATAATCTTCTTCTGGTTCCGACAATGTTGTCAGGTCAGACAGTGGGAGCTCCCACTGGGTCTAGGGCCTCGGATCTCTTCCAAACCGGCTGGCCAGGCCTGACGTTTCATCCTCCTCCTCCTCTTCTTCATCCTCGTCACCTTCCTCCAACTTCTCCACCAGCGCCCTCCAGATCCTCCTGTCCTCCCACCACTTCTCTGCTTCCACTTTCTGCCACCTTTGCTGCCTGTCCTCCACGTCTTCTCTGATAAGACCACTCCACTTCTCTCTTGGTCTCCCCACTCTTCTTCTTCCCACCACTGTTTCTTCAAACTCCTGTCTTGGTATTCTCTTGAGATCCATTCTTTTCATGTGTCCAAACCAACGCAATCTCTCTCTACCCATCTTGTAGCTCAAACTTTCCACTCCCAGCTCCTTCCTAATACAACGGCTTCTCAACCTGTCCATCTTTGTTACTCCCTTCACACTTCTTAGGAATTTCATCTCCGCTGCCTCCAGCTGGCTGCGTTCCTTATTTCCAATCCCCCATGTAACTGCTCCGTATGTTAGTATTGGTAAGAAATACATTTTATACATGAGCAGTTTACACTGGCGAGGGAAATCTTCGTTCCACAGCAGCTTGCGAACAGCTTGGTAGAAGGACTCGGCTTTTTGAATTCTCGCCTTCACCTCTGCATCCACCTTCGCCTCCTTAGTTAGTATACTTCCCAAGTATTTGAATGCATCCACCTCTCTCAGCTCCTTCCCACGTAACCTAATTCTTATCCTCTTTCTCAATGTTTTCCTTCTCTCCATTTTCAATATTTCGCTCTTATCTTGGCTAATCTTCAGTCCCACTTCCTCCGTTACTTCACTCCAACGATTTATCTTCTCTTGTAGTTCTTCTCCACTTTCACCCCAAATGAGCACATCATCAGCATAGACTAAAGTTCTCGAATCTTTGCCCTCCTTTTCTTCAACCATTTTCAGCAGATCATCCATCACTATTACAAAGAGAGATGGGGACAAAACGCTACCTTGACGTAGACCTTCCTGTACCCCAAACCACTCTGATCTCCCTATGTCTGTCTGTACACTGCTGACACTTCTCTCATATGTACATTTAATCCTTTCAATAAGACCATTGCTCACTTCCTTCTTCCTCAAACTCTCCCACACCACCTTTCGTGGGAGCCTATCGTACGCTTTTTCTAAATCCAAAAACGCCATGTACATCACTTGCCCACTCTCCCATCTCCGTTCCATTAACTGCCTTACCGCAAATAAAGCATCCGTGGTTGCCCGTCCCCTCCTAAAGCCATATTGTTCTTCTCTTAACCCTTCCTCCACAAAACCTTTTAAACGGGTCTCGACAATCTTCTCGTATAACTTTGCACACTGACACAACAGAGTCACTCCCCTGTAGTTACTACAAGCCTTACGGTCCCCCTTCTTGAACAGTGGCACTATTATACCTTTTCTCCAGTCGTCGGGAATCTTCATTTCCTTCCAAACTGCTAGTATTACACGGTGCAGCCACTTTTTTCCTGTTTCTCCTGCCGCTTTTACCATTTCCATTGTCACCTCGTCTATTCCTGGAGCTCGCCCATTCTTCATCTCTCCCAGTGCTTTCCCAACTTCCATTTCGCTTACATCTGCTTCCTCTCTCTCCTCTCCTGTGCCTCCTTCTCCCTCTGCTCTTCTCTCTTGTTCTTTCCCTTGTTCTGTGGCACCTGATTGCACATTGAGAAGGGTCTCAAAGTACTCTTTCCACATTTTGATTACATCATCTGGATTTACTACGAGTTCGCCGTTGCTATTTTTCATCGTTCGGACTTCTTCTCGAACTCCTCTTTTTCTTTTCACCAGTCCGTATATCATTTTCTTGTTTCCTTCGAAATCCTTCTCAAGCTTACTTGCAAGTTCGTCCATTGCTTTCTTCTTCTCCTCCCGAACAATCTTGGCCACATTTATTTTACACTGTCGATACTCTTCTGCATTCTCTGAGGATCTATTTAATTCGTTTCTCTGCCATGCATCCCGCTTCCTCCGAACTACCTCCCTTACTCTCTCATTCCACCACCTTGTTTCTTTCTTTCTCTTCTTCCCACTAGCTCTTCCACATACTTGTTCGGCAACATCCACAAATGCTGTCTTAAACTCGTTCCATTCCTCTTCCACCCCTTTCCTTTCCCCTGTCGGTACTCTAATCTCAATCATCTTCTTGAAGGCTAACCTTGTATCCAGTTCTTGTAATCTCCATACTTTAATCCTGTTATTTTTAGCATTGCACAGCTGTTTTGGTGTCTTGATGTGGAAACTACCAACTAGCAGCCGGTGATCACTCCCTAAAGCTACTGACGGATACACTCGCACATCTACTAGGAACTTCTTCAAGTCTCTGCTCACACAAATGTAGTCTATTACAGATTCCGACACATCTTCCCCATAGCTATATCTTGTTACTTGGTGACTTCGTTGTTTCTTGAACCAGCTGTTCCCTACTTGTAAAGAGTTCCTAGCACAAAAGTCAAGCAACTTCTCGCCTTCCCTGTTCCGGTTGCCAAAACCATCTCCGCCCATTACCTCTTCATACCCATTTCTGTCTTTTCCAATTCTGGCATTAAAGTCACCCATCACCAACACTGGATTTGATGTTAATATTTCACTCTCCAGCTCTTCCTCAAACTTGTCTTTCTCTTCCCTAGGTCTGCCAGTCTGCGGGGCGTATACCTGGATCATGTCAACCGTGCTCTTTCCGATTGCCATTTTGACTTTGATTACTCTATCGTTAATCCCCTTTACCTCCAAAATGGTATCTTTCAATCGAGGGCTTACAACAATTCCCACCCCATTTCTACCTTCCTCTCCCCCAGACCATATTAACTTGTAGTCATCTCGCAGTATCTTTTCCCCTTTACCCTTCCACTTGGTCTCACTTAATCCTAATAAGTCTAACTTCCTCTCGGTCATCATGTCCACAATCTCCTCAATTTTTCCTGTTAGTGTTACTATATTAAGTGTCCCCACTTGTATTCTTGTTGTCTTCCGACTCTTCACTGACTCTACTTTTCTCTCTTCCACACCCACCTTGTCCTGCCTTTGCCTTAATCTCCTCATACCGCTGGCTTCCTCTTCATTGCTTCCCCCTACCTTTGGTTCCTCCAGACCCACCTGGACTGAAAAACCTCGTTCACAACTTTATCCTTCTTCTTCTCCTTCTTCTGTTCGCTTCGTTCTTTCGCTTCCATCCTCACTCTCAGCTCTCTCCCAGTCTTTGCCTCCCACTCCCATCTGTTGCTCCTATATCCTGGTATATATGGGACATCCAGGTATTCTGCACAATTAACTTCGGCTGTCCTCTTCAGCTCCTCGTTCATGAACGTTCCTTCGGTCGTCTGCAGGCCACATACCACCACTCTAACCTGTGGTTTTACTGCATCCTTCGTGACTACTACTAACTCACGGATGTCTCGTAGTAGCTCCTCCTTGTTCACTCCCTCCTTCACCTCCCGATTACCTACTTTCAAAATCACCATCTCGGCTTCACTCAGTCTTTCCCTATAATATCCCATCTTCATTCTGTCCGCCAATTGCTTCACTCTTATACCTGGTTCAATAATTGCACTATTGCCCGTTCCTTTACAAAATTCACTTGCCTGTTTCACCTTAACATCGCCTAACAGTATTGATTGCACACTCGTTTGCTTTGCCTGCACATTTTCTGTTTTCTCTTGTCGTTCGCCACTTACAGGATCCTTCTGCGCTACTACCAATTTCTGGTCTCCCTCAATTTCAGTTTCATTTTCTTTTTCTTTTTCCAGTGGCCCCACTTCTTCTTCGCTAGCTTGATGATTCTGTTCGTCGGCTGTTTCGCTGTCTCTTATTTGATGGTAAACTGGTCTTTGCTGTCCTTTCTCTGGCATCTCTTCATCTTGCACTCTCTCCCTATCTGTCCCAGCCCGCCCAATGTTCCTTTGATTGTCCCCAGTTATTTCACTGTTATGTTCCCGACCCTGTACATCGCCCCGTTGGTGATGGGGAACATGGCCATCCTCCTGTTGGTCACTTTCCGACTCCCTCTGCACTACCCTCTCCTCCTGCTCTTCATGATGTTCACCTTCCACCACCTCTGTACGTTCTGCATCTTCCTCTCTCAAACCTCCTTCCTGTTCATTCATCTCTCGTGTTCCACTCTTCTTCATTGTTATTTCTATCTTCCTTTCCATTTCCACAATCCTTCCATTCATCCACATCAGAGTCGCAACCAAACCTTTCACTACTTCCGACTTCAATACTGTCCTTCTCTGCTTTCCCATTTTTCTTTTCTTTCTGCCTTCCTCCTCCTCATATTTGATCTGTGTTAAAATCCAGCTCACAAGTTTTTCTGTTTGGCTTTTTGGAGTGAGTTTGTTCTTCTCCATCACCGTCTTCATATTCACACAGTCCTCCCATTCCTCATCTTCCAGATTGATTACCTCTTGTTGCTTCTTGCTTTCCAAGCTTTTCCCATCTGATTCAGCAGCTGTTTCCAATCTCTTCTTGCCCATCAGCAATGCCTTCTCACTGGGCCCCATAACCTCAACACAGTCCACACAGACCCAATCACTTTTCCCACCCTTCCTGTACCTGCTTTTCTTCCTCCCCACACAAACAAAATGTACCCACACGTCACACTTCTCACACTTAATTCCCTCTGTCACTTTTATTCCACATTCCTTACATAAGTCCTTCCTTTTTACACTTCCTTTATCTTTCCACTGTCCTGTTACTTTCAACATGTCAGCCATATAAATATAAATATATACCTGAACATTATAACGGTTTCATGGAGTTACCCATTGTTCTCACACTTTTCTGAGCAGTTTCTCCAAAAAAAGTTATTCTGGTAGTTTGGTTGAGAAGGAAGTGAAAATAAAATAAAGTAATAAGGGGACAAATACTTTTTACTGAGCTCTAATATTACATCTCGTAAACAAAGCAATTATTTTTTAAGTATTTGAGATGATTATGTCCCTTTGTCATCTAGTTGTATAACTAAATTTGCATGTGTTTAAAGACTTGTGCAACAGTTTGTTTGTGTACCACTCAAGGTAGTTGCTTACCATACGCCGGTAGTAAGCGTGTCGTTCTGATAAGTCCATGGAATTGAGCTGTAGATTGCTTCTCCGTTAATTTCTAGCCAGGAGCCCATTCCTCTCAGTCGCTCCTCAAATATCGGTGCAATGATTCCGTCTTTTGTTGGCCCTACGTTCATCAGTAGATTACCTGGAAAATAGAATTTTATTCACAGTGTCATTCAATATTCATTCAGCAATGTCTTGTGTTGGTTGCTTAGAATTTCCTGTTTTTCAGTATTTATTTATATCTTTTGTATTCTCGGAAGTCGGAACATGTTGCTGTGACTTTGTGTTGGTCTAAATTTAAGTATCCGAGTGAAATGATTTACCTCCACAACTGACGGTCTCTGCCAACTCTTTGACCAGGGCCTCCATGGTCAGGTAGTCCACCAGCTTGGCATTCCGTCGGAATCCCCAGGATTGCTTGTCGATGGTCATACAGTTCTCCCACTTGTGTGTCTGCAGAACTCCCGGATTGTAGCGGTCTGAGCATGTGTAGAAGTCCCCATGTTTGCAAGGTATTTCGGATCCCCAGCGATCGTTCACAACAACGGAATCTTTCACCGGACTGGAGTTGTACAGCCAGGCTAGGAAGTCTTTGGCCCGCCAATAAGTGTCCGATGCTTCGCCGTCACCATCGGACCAAATCACGTCGGGCTCGTAGGCACGTACCTGTTTATAAGGATTTAATGGCGAGTTAAATGTTACTCTGTTTTACGTAACAAAATTCCTCTTATTCAAAAAGGATAAAAGAAAAAGATCCAAAATTGAGTAAAAATTAAATTTGCACAAAAATAAGTGTTTCTAAGAAAATAAATTACCAATTCATATAGCTCTGGCATTGTCTTCTGATTAACAAAGTGTTGAGTTGAGAAGTTGTTCTTCTTATCATCGATGTAAACCGGATTGAACCACTCAAAAAGAGAGTGATAAAGCCCGAACCTCAGGTCCGTGTTGCTTCTAATAGCATTTGCTAATTCCCCTGCACCAGACAAAAATGTTTTTCAAATCAACATATAAAAAATATTCACTAGAACAAGAAACACAATAAGGTCTGTAAAGAAGCGTGATGTAAAGAAACAAACATACCAACTAAATCTCGGTGAGGTCCGACATCTTGCGCATTCCAGCTGAAGGAATACTTGGATGGCCAGAGTGTGTAGCCTTCATGATGCTTGCTTGTCAGTACCACATATCTAGAATATGAAACATTATCTGTTTTAAACAGAGGGTTGCTTCAACAGTTTCTCTATCATACCCTACACCTTCATTGATCGTCGCAAGGAGCTGTTGTGTACAAATACATTCCAGAGTAATGTTTTCGAACGAACAATTTAAATAGTTTAGGACATTTTTTAGTTTGTTCTTTGAGTTTACATGCAAATTATTAAACCATAACTCTAGATGGTTTCCTTCCAGAAAATTAATTTTAAATAGCAGTATTTGAACAATCTATTTATTTTCAGAAAATGTAGAACTCACTTAGCTCCGGAACTGTGAAAGATATCTGCCCACTCTTTGGGATCGTAGAACTCTGCGGTGAAGTCGGCGGCAAAGTCTTGATACGAATATCCAGTTGGATAATTCTTTCTCATGTATTCAATATATGCACTTTCATTTCTACCTAGAATAACAGGAAGATGTTTCAAGTAGCTCTCATGTGGTATCAATGCTTAAGAACTTGGCTGGAACCAGGGCCGGACTGGCCTCTGGCGGCTAGGCGGCCGAGGCCCCTGGCTATTGAGGCCCCTAGATTGTGTATAACATACATTTTTATCATCAAACAAGAAACCAACAGTAAAAAAAGCGCCCTGCTGGTCAGGTTGGGGCCTCTTCTGTGTAAACCCATTAACTTTATGTTGAACATTTTGCAGCCAAATACACATTATACAATCCCAAAAACTATTTAAAAATTACAAAAGTTCAAAAAGCGCCCTGCGGGGCGTCTGGGGCTTCTCCTATTTAACTGTACTTATGTTGGGCATTTTGAAGCCAAATACACGATTTTACAATCCTAAAATAGTTTGAAAAGTAACAAAATTCCAAAAAGCGCCCTGCGGGGCAGGTTTGTCGCCTCTTCTATTAATTTCATTTTCGATTAACTTTATGTTTGACATTTTGCAGCCAAATACACATTTTCGGTCCAAAGAACGTTTTAAAAAATTACATCTTATCAAAAATCGCCCTGTGGGGCAGGCTGGGGACATTTTTTAAATTTCAATTCAATGATAGCTGCTTCTTCGCTAAAAATAATACAACGTTTTATAACCCAAAATCATTTTAAGAGTGACATAAAATCAAAAAGCGCCCTGCGGGGCATGATTCGGTTATGTTTTTCTTATGAAAAAAATTTACTTTTGAAAATCACCATATGGTTTTTAAATACCGTTTTAAAGTTATAAAAATCCAAAAAACGCCCTGCGGGGCAGGTTAGTGGGCTGCTTTCTCCCAAAAAATTGTACAATTGTCAATTACATAGTAGCAATAGCCACCGAGGCCCCTGACGAGCCAGTCCGGCACTGGCTGGAACCATGTCTCTGATGACATAGGTAACTACCACCTTGGTAACTACTGATCTCACAGAGGCCTTCTTTTATTTTGAATCCATTACAGTGTGAAATCATTTCAAAATGGCTTATAAAATATGGTGGGCTGCCAAAACATGTAGTCAGTAATTTGCTTAGCATTCTTGTGTTTTGGAGCCACAGCCAAGTTCAGGAAGCTATCGTATCTACCTACTGGGAAAAAGCAGTGGAGGTACCAGAAAATTATTGAATTCCTGAATGAAAGAATATTGTTGGATTTCGGCAAAACCTGACAAGA
This sequence comes from Leuctra nigra, assembly GCA_934045905.1. Taxonomy (NCBI): domain Eukaryota; kingdom Metazoa; phylum Arthropoda; class Insecta; order Plecoptera; family Leuctridae; genus Leuctra; species Leuctra nigra. Next base: position 26,159,689 of record OW203764.1, read on the forward strand.
GACTGGTAATTGTAGCTGTTGAGTTAATTTTCTAGAATACACTCTAGAATTAGGATAAATGACAGATTTTTAATTTTTTTTACCACAGTCCTGTTTAGGTGTAGGTCCTGTGCAATGCATAGCAATTTTTTAACCAAAATTCGAGCTGTATTTTTAAACAGTATATTGTTTTTAGTTAGTAGTTGCAACTTTGTAGCTCTCAGTGAAAACCTATGTAAAGAATAATTAAATTCTGTAATAAAAAAGGAGTAATTTCGAGATACCTTGCCACAGTTCCCAAAACCACTCGGAACCGAAGCTGGGAACGGAGAAGACTCCCCAGTGTATGAATATCCCGAACTTGGCTTCATCGTACCACGTGGGCGTAGGACGAGTGTCGAGACTTTCCCACGTGGGCTCATATTTCTCGCAGTTGCCGTTGAGGATGTGGTACGGGGGAGATGCAAAACACTTCGCGTAGAATATTACCAACACCAGCAAACAACCGAATCCCAACATCATCTAGAACAAGCTTTCAATGCAATACAAATCTATCACTGCCAGCAATAGCCCATGGCCATGGTTATCTTCACTGCACAAACATTTACTTACTATTATCAAAAATCAAGAGATAAAGGTTTTATATGATCCTAAAACATTTCATTTTGTGATAAATTATTTGTATAAATGTTTTTCTTCATTAGGCTCTCAGGGAGGGAAAGAATCCATATATTGGATACCTACTTGACTGTTGTGATGATATGTGGGACGTGGCATAGCATAATGGTAATAATAATAAGAAAACGACTCCTTATTGTCAATTAACTGTCTGAGAAATTATTAATGCTCTAATCTCTTCCCATTATCAGCAGAGATGTCGATGACCTTTTGAATATGTAAACATTTTAAAATAATATTGTTTAACATATTCATATGATTTTCTTGTTTTCCCAATGTTCAGGAAATGTAGAAATTCATAAAACAATTTTCACTAGAACCATCCAAAATATCGCCTGCCTTTTCCTCTCTTTCACATTATTATCTCACTCAAATCTTTGATATTGCACTAAAGTAATATTTTACTCTTGCTTATAAAGTCTGGTGTTTTATACATATTACCTAATAAAACGTACACAGTATTCAAGGTTTCTAGATGACTTACGAACTGTTATCAGCATGCTCATTACTCATTACATAATTACTAATTATACACATTTAATAATATCTATAATTGTATTTTGATATGGAGATGGCTAGGGTTGCTACCTTTGACAATGTGCAATTCGGAACAGAAGTTGGGACCAATCATGATGCAGAATGAGTATAATAAGCAAATTTTATTTTTTACTTATTTGAGGAAATTTTCAGATCATTACAAAGTAGAGAGAGACACAGGGTATTACAGAGATAATATCATATTCATATTATGCATTACAAAGTAGGTAGGTAGGTATACCTATTAATTAAATTAATTGTTGTCCAATATAAAATAATAATATAATGCACAGAATCGACAATGAAGCCAAACTGCCTTAGTTTATAACATCATTGAGGCGCAGCACCCAAGCCCATTTGGAGTTTACATTTGCTTTGTTAGGGAATGTGATGTCAATGCCAACTTCACTGTCTGCCCACTGCAACAAAAACCACATGTTTGAAGTGATTTGAGAAAACATGTAGTACATACTAATTTTTTTTTTCAATAATACAACCTTTAATTATCTTTGATACAACTTACTACAAGGTCTCCATCGTTTCCAAGAAGAGTCACAGTAGATTCCTTTGCGAGTGACGGTGAAGCCAGATGCAGTACGTTGGTTATAGGCCAATTCAGTACAATTGCGTAGACACTTTTCTCTACACCATTCTCTCCGCTCATTGTATACCTAAAATTAAAAAGAATATTAAGGACAAGCAAGTCAAATATCATTGGAAATTTTAGTTCCTGAAAAAATAAATTAAAGCTCTGAAAAAGTCATGTTTAGAAAATATTCTTTTGCTGAATAGAAAGTATGAATCATGAAATTTGATAAAGCAACAAGAGTCAAAAGTAGTTGAGAACTAATGTAACAAAAAAATATATTATCGATTTCAGAATATGTTTACATCTAAAAATTAATTGTGTGGAGGTAATACGGTATGCAACGAAAGTACCTACTGTGAAAGTAAGAGTTTAAAAAAGTTTCATTCAAGGCTCCTCTTAGCTGTGCTCAATGGAAAATGGAAAAACTACAGCATAAGTAACCCAATGCTTATTACCAGACTCCGGTAGTAAGTGTGTCATTCTGATAAGTCCACGGAACCGAGCCGTAGATTGCTTCTCCGTTAATTTGTAGCCACGAACCCATTCCTCTCAGTCGCTCTTCAAATATAGGAGCAATAATTCCATCTTTTGTTGGCCCCACGTTCATAAGTAGATTGCCTGGAAGGTAGCATGTATTACTACTTATCCTTGCATTTAGCATTATGTTCTTGTAAAATGTGTGACGGAACCACACATATTTATTTTTTCTATGCATATTCACGATTAAGACAGAAGTTTAAAACAGAAATCAATGAATAAAAAAACAAGTTTCATTCGAAGTTTGAGTGCTCTTTGTTTCAGCTATTCCCGAATAGCTGAAAAATTTTTTTTTCAAAAATTTATCGATAAAGTATCAACATGTGAATATTGACAAATTATTATACTTCCCTACCTATCTAATACTGTGAATGACAATTTATTTTACCTCCACAACTGACGGTCTCTGCCAACTCTTTGACCAGGGCCTCCATGGTCAGGTAGTCCGCCAGCTTGGCATTCCGTCGGAATCCCCAGGAATGCTGGTCAATGGTCATACAGTTCTCCCACTTGTGTGTCTGCAGAACTCCCGGATTGAAGCGGTCAATACACGTGTAGAAGTCTCCGTGCTTGCAGGTTATTCCCGATCCCCAACGATCGTTCACAACGACGGTGTCTTTCACCGGACTAGAGTTGTACAGCCAGGCAAGGAATTTTGTAGCGTCCCAATACTTGTCCGTTGTTTCCCAATCTCCGTCCGACCAGATTACTTCAGGATGGTATTTCTCGATCTGTAAGATAATTGCTGTCTTTAGAGCCCGATACCGATCACTGTTTTGTTTAGTGTTTGGCATTTGCTTGTGTTGTGTTATTAACAAAATTGCCTAGATGTTTGGATATAAACCGAGGGTCTCTCTTTGATGTTTCACATCAAATAATTATGTATATTGTGTATAGTCTTGTTTGTGAAATATTTATTTGTGAAATCAACGAAGTACATACCAGTTCGTGCAGCTCTGGCATGGTTTTAAGATGGACAAAACTTTGTGTGGTAAAGTTGTGGTTTTTGTCGTCAAGATAAAGTGGATTGAACCATTCAAATAGGGAATGATAGAGCCCAAACTTCAAATCAGTCTTCTCTCGTATTGCAGCTGCCAATTCTCCTGCAAAATAAATAATGAGATTCAAAGTTAGAATGTTTACTGCGAGTTACAACTTAGATACTTGAAATGAAACTGCTATTAATTGAAGTGACACCTACCGACTAAATCTCGGTGAGGTCCGACATCTTGGGAATTCCAGCTGAAGGAATACTTGGATGGCCAGAGTGTGTAGCCTTCATGATGCTTGCTCGTCAGTACCACATATCTGCAGAACAGAAGATTTGACTCGGAGTAAGATAAATCATGAACTAATCTTGCAGTTCGTATTTAATCACAACCACCTACCCTAGGTCATAAGGGAAAGCCATATTTCTTAAAATCAACTTGTTGGTAAATGTGTTGAATCGAGAAGAAAATGTTAGTAAAGTGATATCTACTGAACATTTCTTCACATTAACAATTGGCAAAATTTTAAATTGTCTTTGGTCAAATATGTTTTGAGATTGTTGGGTTTATTGACGACAAGCATGGAAACATCTTACTCCTAGTCGCCCATAAACTACTCATATTTAACGTAAATCTGTGACAAATTTGTGTCACTGGCATGTTATGTGAAGTACGTCACCCTGCAAGTAAGTGACTGCAGGGCAACATCTGCCATTTAGTATATACAAATGTAACAAATAATGTTGGTTTACTTTGCTCCAGAACTTTCAAAGAGTTCTGCCCACTCGCTGGCATTCCAGAACTCGGCAGTGAAGTCCCTGGCAAAGTCCTGATACGTGAAACCAGGCGGATAGTTCTTGTCCATAAAGTCCACATACTTGCTGGTGTTTTCTGCACAAGTAACAGACATAACATAAATTATATTTAAATATGAATACATTTGAGTGCTTTACAACTTCCTAAAATATTTAAATATAAAGTAGGTACCTATCTTATTTTTATTATTACAATGAGAAACATATTATTTACATTCTAAAACCTCTTGAGAAGATTTTTCAAAATTCTTAAAATGTTGGTGTTCATTCATAATTAGTTCAATTGCCATGACATTTTCTTCACATTCACATTTTCATTGTTTTAAACTTGAAAGATGGGTTTCAAGGTTTGAAAACTTTCAAAAGTTTGGGATTGAAACTGTTTCAAGATGAGAATCTCTTTGACTGATTTGATTAATTTCTATCATTTTTCAAGTGTAAACTTGACAAACAGTGGCGAAATTACATCTTCATCAAACTGGATTTTCAAACAAGTTGACATGATTGAACGTTACCTATTTGAAATCAATTTTAACTTTTTTGAACTAATATTTTTGATAAAATTAATTTTTCTTATTTTATTAATAACAGCAATTACCTTTCCAATTTATCCAAAACCATTCCGAGCCAAAGCTGGGCACAGAGAAAACTCCCCAGTGAATAAATATCCCTATCTTGGCTTCATCGTACCACTTGGGCAGCGGCCGGGTGTCCAAACTGTCCCACGTGGGGTCGTATGTACCGTCGTCTTCAGGTTTTGTCACAATGTACGTGCTTGGAACTTGAGAGGCCCAAGCCAGTTGCAGCATCAACACGAACAGCAGGAAATACATGGCGATGTTGTCCTGATGAAATGTCAACTAACAGCATATGTCATGGTATGCCGATGTTATCTTACACTCTGGATCAGAGGTCAAGAAAGAAGTAACCAAGCTACAAGTATAGACAGGCTTGTGCAGATAACACACGTAGATTATAGGTATTTACTATCGAATCATTTCGTAAATTAGCAATTTAAATATTTATCTATTTTTGAAAATTGTAGCTGTTGTTCGGAGTTCAACAGTTTCAATTTAAATTTTCAATGCATTTCTATTTTAGTTTCAAAGAAAACAAGGTAATACGGGACTAGTTTTATAAAGAACATATCTAATGAATTTTATGATATATTTTACAGAGGGAATTCTACAGTACCTACAATTACATCAACCCTACCTACTTGTTATTTATTAATTACTAGGAAAACGCTCAGTGTAACGCGTTGATGAGCGAGCACAGAACATGCAACATCCCCATAGTAACGATGCACGACACGGCACAAGACGATTTTCTCTGCAATTTTTCAATCTCCATAATACTCTGGATGAATAACAGATCCATTGTGTCGTGAAGTCTTACCTACATACCTTCTCCAGAAATCTCTTGTGACATCCCATACTAAACTCGTAAAATTACAATTAATACTTGACTGATTGGGCTTACAATAAGTAAAATTTAATATTAAGTTGGTCTTGATCACCATGCAAAATTTGAACTTAATGTGAACATTTTTATTGTCGACCAATCAGAAGACATTATTTAAACTTAAACCAATTAGAGGATTTGGCCTTCGTACTGCATCCGATTTTATGCGCTAGCTCAAAAATGCTTTCATTTTACTGTACATTGTGGATAGCTTGGCTGCTCTACAGGCCTTGCCTTGGAACAGAAGCTTAAAGAAGGCAGGGATGACAATTTAGTATACATTTTTCAAGATTATGGAATAAAATGACCTTAAAATGACAAAACTTTTGAAAATAACGACAGATTAGACTGAAAATTGGCAAAAATATCTAAAATGTTGGTACCAATGACCACGCGAAGTTTCAAGTTGATCGGTCAATCTGTTCTAGTTTAAATGTCAAAAATCACATGAAAAATGGTTTTAAATTTGAACCAATAGGAGGATTTGGCTCTGAAACTTTTTATGATTGGGTACAATGTTGGTTGCAATGTTTTTGCTAAATTTCAAATAGATCGAAGCACCCAATCGAAAGATAATTTTTTTAAAATTTGAACCAATCACGGGAGCCCATTCAAAAACGATCCCAGGGACCGCATAGATTACGTTAGTATGTGTACAAAATTTCAGATCGATTGCTTGAGCGGTTTGACCTGGGCTGTGACCACAAAAAAAAAAAAAAAAAAAACACACAGAGAAAGTGCCATAAGAGTACCGTGGTGACGCTCGCTACGCTCGCTCAATTATTACCTGTCACTGTGCAGGTATGCGACTTGTACTGTATCTTGAATGTTCACAAACTGAGAGTAGAGAATATTGACATACAATAGAAGAAGCTGATGCTTAATTCTATAACTGAAGTAGAAAGCAATCTACTATCATCGAGATTTTAAGTATTGTATTTAAGTTGTACACACAGGGAAGACACAAGAGGTAATGACTCTAATTACGTGCCCTTGTAATATACCTTGTATTAACAACTGATAATTGTATGTAAAGGGTGCTAGCATTGGAAAAGGTAAATAATTGTTAATAAAACAAAAGCAAGCCATCGATTTCTTTCAGTCATTCCAATTTAATTTAAAATTAATTTAAAATTACCAATGTATAAAATGCACATACATTCCCCACTCAACCAAAATAAGTGCAGAATGTACTCTATGCAAACAAATGAACACAGAGGTGATGTTATTAAAGACCGATCATTTTCTTCACGGCTTCAATATAAATAGGAATATTCTCACAAACAGTCCTCGTCCCAATGACAATCCAATCGCAAGAAACATCCCACAAACTCTTGGCCTGGACCATGAAATGCTTGACCAATTCGTTGGCCTTCAACCATGAATATCCATCTTGAATCCTGACTCCGAGCATGTCGAGTTGTTTACAAGCGATCTCCATAGCTGGGCGAGTGGCGTTGGCAAATCGCTGGCCGGTCTCGACCACTTGCGGCGGCAGAGAAGCGACGAGCAGCTTCCACGACTTGCAACCGCTTTCTTGCAAGGCCGTGTACTTCTCTGGATCGACTACTCGCAGTGTTGCCAACGATAAGCCAATCAAAACAACGAACAGCAATGTCAGCTTGATGAATTGACAGCAGCAAGATGTGCCTGTAGACATCACAGAGAGTTATACAATACAGTTTCTTTCTAAAATGAGTTTCTTCTCAATAACGTATAGTTTCTGAAGCATAAGATATGATTAAAAGAGCCTGATTTTTAGTTTCCATTAGAAACTTCTAAAAATCAATTTCAATTATTGATTTCTTACTACTGCATGAAATAATTTCTAATAGTAGCAATTCTTGATAAAATATATTTTTCTATAGGTACTGAAATATTATCAAATACTACCTATATCAGCAATATATTTGTCTAATAATTGTTTAAATGATTTGCAAATCTTACCAAGTCACTGACTTGAATTACGTGGCGCTACATTAATGTGAAGGCATTTGAAATAAAATAAGTATAACACATCCACTCGGCAGAAAACTACAAGACTGACGTCAGAAATCACTTGTACGTACTTGAGGTTTGTTTGGTTTGCTTCGTGTCTTCGGTCCAAACGGGTTTTTCCAACAGCGGCTCATCTTGCAATGCATCTCCAGAAGCAGTCATCAACGGAGCTTTCACATTCTCTCCTTTCTTCTTATCCTTGGATTTGCCAGACTTCTTCTTTTTCTTTATTTGCACGGTTTCTGGAGAATCAGGAAACATCAAAGTTAAAAAAAGAGAAATGATTGTAGACTAAAAATGTCAATTGGTCATTAGAGTTAACTCCTCTCCCCTACTAGGCGCTTTTTGGCAACTCCACGCCCCCGACATTAAAATGTCACCAGTATGGGACACAGTGTGACAGGGGGGGGGGGGGGGGGGTGGAATCTGGATCCAGTAGGACGTCACGTTTCTTCATATAGGTAATGTTAAGCGGTCTGCGAGGCGGGAGACCCAAAAGGTTGGCGACCGCTGATATATGACTTGTCATGATTGCAATTGAAAATAAATTAATAATGCCATATTATGATAGTATGTTTTTATCACAGCCTTTTCGACAGTCACTTTGTTCCTGGTAGCTAACAATACGCTACAATCATAAGGTCAATATAATGTATCAACTATCAATTCGTCATATGGTTGATATCATTTTGTAATAGGTACATTATATTGCCACCTAATGAGAGTAGTCTTTACCGCGCTTTAAACAATGATGTCATTCTCGTCGGCAAGCAGCTAACCAGGAACAAAGTGAATATCGAGAAGACTGTGTGGTTTTATATCTGCCTCGTAATAAAAATCAATGCACCCTACCCCTGCTCTTTCGCTCTTGTTCTTTCTCAAGTGCCCTCTCACTCTTGACTTCATCGATCTGCTTCTGGATGCCCTGCATGAAGGGAACGATCTTCTTGGCACACGTCTGACATTGCTGCTGGTCCAGACATTGGCCCGCGATTGTTGCTATTGCAGGTGTCAGTGGGTTGTCTTTCAGGTCCAACCAACGTAGCGACTTCATCAGGCCGAAGCTGACGGGAAGATTCTCAAGCTTGTTGCAGTAGAGGTCTAGGTGTTTCAGGTGTACCAACTCTCCGAAGTTCATAGGCAATGAAACCAGCTGGTTTTTACTCAAGTCAAGTTTTGTCAGATGAATCAGAGATGCAAAATCATCCTGAAGAGCAAGAAAGAGATTTATAAGAACTTCCATGAATTGTCAGACAAGACAATCTGACCACCCTAAATGTCGGAACATTTAGATTAACTCTTTTCCCAGAATTAGTGCTTTCATATTTCGCTAAATGATCACAAAAGCTCGGAGCTGTGCAGCACTCATGAACTTATAACGGTTTTTGTTGGTAGTTGGTAGAGCGAAATATGAATCACTTATTCTGGGAGTACAGTGGCCCAAAACCTCTAGTCGAGTACTAGAGCGAGTATAACTGTGCTGTAGGTACTAGCTTCACAGACATATTAGAAGATTATGTCAAAATGCCAAGCCAAAGTGAAGAGCAATAGATGGCGGCAGTAATAAGCTTAAAAGTCAAATTTAATGACTCTTGCACATGATTTACAGGACATTTTAAACTTATTGTACAATAATTATTAATTTGTAAATTCGGTGGCATCACAAAATTAAGATTCCAAAAATTTACGATGTCCCTTTAAGCTACAAAATTCCATTTGAGTTCCTCATTTATTTAAGGTAGTCAAATGTATTTTACCGGAAGAGATACAATCTTGTTGATGGAAAGATCAAGATGTGTTCCTTTCTTGATCAGGGCCTAAAAAGAAAATAGTGATTAATTCAAAAGTCATTCAAAAGTTGCTATTATTAGCCTACAAAGTAGGTTGCTTTGAAATGAGATGTGATTGTTTATGTAAGGACAACTACAATAGCACTTACAATATCCTTGACTGGAACTTCCTCCAATTCTGACATGCTGAGATCAAGCGTATTATCATTCAAACAATCACGCAGATTGATCTTCTTAGTCTTGGTTGACATTGTCGAGTCTTGTCAATACCTACATCAACGAATATTAAACGTTTTCATAAAAAATAAAAAAAATCATTAGGTAGGTACGGTGCTGTAAGTGGCAGGTAGGTATCTACATTAAGAGGTACCTACCCAGCATACCTACAACAGTAGTATACTTAAAAAAAGTTTTCTCTCCTGGAACCCTATTTTCGAGATTGTTCAAGTGCGAGCGTGACATCAAAGTGACGTCCTTCCGAACGAAATGGCATTCATTCTGCCACGTCAGTTTATTATTTTGTTTGAATCCGCATGAAATTTGTCTCGAATGATCTCGAAAATAGGTCCCCTGGCAGATTATTCCAAATTTCCTTGTCGTCTCATATCAATTGATACGGCGTCACCACCATTTTAAATAAATAGCTCACCATTGGGCAGTGAGTGCGTATCAAGTGAAACAAGCGACAAGGAAATTTAGAAACCCTTCTGGTCAAGTATTCATTTAAATAAAAGTTGACCCCAGGCTACTAAAACCTCAGAACTTAAGTAGGTAGGATAGTAGGTACCAAACTACCTAGTAGACCCATTTGTTGGTAGAATACATAATAGAGCCCTCTTGTAAAAAGACCATCCCCCATACCTAGACACTCGCCCACATTAAATTGGTAGGTACACTCCACAATTCATAAAACGGTATTTGAAAGAAATGGATTGTCTGAAAAAAAAAGTGATTGCATCATCGGACGAAGTCTATACTTACTTGTCATCTACCTCTAGTATAGGTGAGCTCGATTTCATTGATAATAACAAGGATAGATTGTCAATGAACCTCACCAGCAGCCAATTTGTTTCGTTTAAATACCGTTTTATGAATTGTCGAGTGTACCTAGGCTACCTACAGAATTGTAATTTTAGCCCTATGGTAAAGTACCTACCTACCTACCTAGGTACCTAGTACCTAGGCCTACACTTGGTAGGTACCTAGGTACATATTATAAGATGACCATACTACCTGCCATGTTACTAAGTGTAGGTAGGTACTAGCTATAGCAGGTAGATAGTTATTAGACATGCCATTGGCACTACCGAAAATCGTTGGCCAAGATGACGGGCTTGATCATTTCGATCTTGCTAAGGGTAGTAGGCTACCTAGGTAGTAGGAGGTAGGATAGGTAGAAGGTAGCATACCTACCTACTGCATACCTACATACTCTTCACTGTGTGCAATATTTTACTAGTTTCAACTGAGCGAGTAGGCTACCTAATAGTTATATTCGGTATTCTCTAGCTATTTGGAAGGTAGGACCTGGTAGGTAGGTCCTAGGTAGGTAGAGGTAAGATAACCTAAAATATCTAATTATTTAGCAGGCCAGTTTATGCTTCCGTCCTACAAATAATACAGATTCCTATGTATCTACTTGAGCCAATGATAATGTTTGTAAAATTCTTAATTTATAATATTAAAATGATAGCATACCTATGAAAAATGTTCAAACGCAAAGGTCCACGTAAACGAGTTTGCAGAATTCCAATCTCGAGCCGGCTCAGTCAGCTGTGCGAGTGCGTTGGCTGTGCATTTGTTGTTTATACTCTGGTTTATACTCTAGTTTGACAGAACAATTGACAACTCAACTGACAGTTAACAGTGTTGCCAGAATAACAAATAAATGGCGGGTTGATTTTGTAAAAGCGTAAAAATTAAAGCTCCACATGCATAAATAAATATTTTTCACCAAGATCCATAATAATAAGTGTATAAATAAATATTTCTCTTAAATAATCTATTCAAAATCTTGATCTGCAATTACTAATGAAAAAATACAAAAATGCATGTAAAAATAGTTATAAATCTTTTTATTTTTTATTTATTTATTTATTTATTTATTTATTTATATTTATTGCAGTTTGGACACGTATCTAAGTACATAAAAACAACCTTGTCTGGTAAGTATATAGATCCATAACATATAAAATTTTAAATCATCAAAACTCAATTCTCACCTTCCTACAAACAAATAGGTGATTTTCATTACATATTTTGGAAAGTTTTTACGAATAATAAAATTGAAATACGAAGAATAATAAAAATTAAAAATTGTGATTTGGGAACCATTTTCTTTATAACAATAGCATTACCCATGTTTGATAATTACTCAAATTTTGCATTTTCCAAAATACTCTTTATTCAATCATGCTCTTTATTTTTCACTTCACTTCTTTACTTTATTTTTTTGTCCTTATTTCTAAATCCAAGTATTTTTTTACTCTGTATTTTGAATAAAATTGTAGTCCATAGCGTATGTGACTCAAAATTTGCATAAAAGGCAATTTTTGCAGTTTTTATGTTCGTAGTTTATTTAATCATTTTTAGTGCAAAGCAAGAGGAACTTAGTTTTTTTTATAGATTATCGCAGTGAGTTTTCCAATTTAGTTAATAATCCTAAAAATCTAGTTTCTTCTACTAATGTGCCGCCCCTTCTGAAAATTAGAAAATATGCATGACACAAATTTTATTTTATTCTATGTGACATTGACTCAATAATACCAATTATTATTAATTTATTTGTAATTTTTACAAGTGAATTATTTATTTACTTATGAATCATCCCTTATGGCTTATAATATACCCTGGCCATCCTATTGATTGTGCAATGATAAATTTAACCCTTTCTTTTCAGTTGCAGCCAGCAGCAATCACCCATTGCTGAATCATCTAAAAACATTATATTGACCACATATTGGCTATACCAAAAAAAAAAAAATGCTTCCGTCGTTCTCTATATTATTTGCCGCGGTTTGGTGTGTGATTTGTGTGCACCATGCGACTTGGTTGGCGTGGAGCGACCGCCTCTTAGGCCTTCCGACTGAGGAAACCACGACGTGACTTTAGTCAGGGGGAGGCCTCCGGGATTCGAACATGGGACTCCGGAGACCCTATTGCCTGAATTAGCATGATAAATGGGTGTGTATTCCTTCGGATGACAATTTGAGATCATCAGTAGGGGGTGGGCTGTACACAGTGGTCGAATTGGGGGGGGGGGATGCGGAGGGATGGCATCCCCCCATGGGGAATATAATGATTGTTCCATCCCCCCATGGCTAATTTGTCCACTTCACCATCCCTCAATAAGAGATTAAAAATACACTTCAGAACGTTTCAAAATTGATTTCAAAGTGTCAAAAAACCAAAAAACGTGTAGAGCATTCCCCCCCACACTGTAATGGAGTGAAAACTGTGAAAAGTAAAAAATTGTGAAAATCAAAAATACCTACAACTCAGAACGTTTCAAAATTGATTTCAAAGTATCAAAAAACCACATAACGCCCTGCGGGGCAAGGTTTTTGGGGCATGGCCCTCACACCTTATTGGAGTGAAAACAGAAAAATTAAAAAAATCAAGGTTATAATAATAATAATAATAATGTAATTTATTGAGCACATAAAATAGGTACATAATTGGTCTGTATTCAACAATCGAGTCGTTGATCTTCCATACATCCATCTCTTCTCTTCAGCTGCTTCACCTCTTAACCGTTTACCTACTTCTTCTTAATTCATAATAGTCATTAAAATTGTGCTTCAATATCAGTGGTAATATTGGAAGAACATCCAAGCATTTGCTTTTTAGCTGAGGGAAAACCAATGAAAAAAACATTCTCAGCAGGATGTAATCTTGATTCTTGTCTTCCAATGTCATTACTTCACGAATTCTCTTTCTTGAATGATAGCGAGTTTATCCTTAACGAGCGTCTTGAAAGCTTTTAAACTTAGGGTCTGCTCTTCTGTTGTTGTTGTGTTGTATGCTACTGAGGCTGAATAGGAAAAACAGTTCTTGAATTTTTTACTTCGATGAGTTCCAAAGTCTAGCTTATCTTTGGACCGCGTGTCTCGTAGGTGAATATCATGACGCTTTCTCAACTTATCATTTAAATACTTTGGCTCTCCCGTTCTCAATATCTTGTGCGTTGCGCATGTTAAATGTAGAACGTCTTAAAATTGATTTCAAAGTGTCATAAAACCAAAAAACGCCCTGCGGGGCAACGTGGGGCCCCACCCCCACACCCCCCTTAACGCATGACAAGTTTTGTTCCTTCACTCACTTGCCCCCCCCCGGGGCAGAAATCCTGCAAGTACACCATCCCCCCATGGACTGACGACTTCCAATTCGACCACTGGCTGTACACAATAATGATATAATCTCTGATAAGAGTAGAGCGCCTCGATAAACAACATCCGCTAAGAGTGAGATTATAAATCATTGGTTATAAGATTAATCTCTAATCCAATCAAGTTTATTGTATAAAATAATAACAAAGACAGCTCGTAAAAACGCAGCCAAGTGTCTTTGCGGGAGTTAACTACTTTCTAAATTTTGTCTGTATAGGTATAATATACTTAGTTTATGAAATTGACAAGATTAAAATGAAGTCCAGGCTGTGAATAGCTATATTATTGGCTCTAGTTCAGGATGTTGTGGAATCACTAAAGTTAAATATTTTAAAAAGTTAAACAATTCTAATTACCCATCTCGGAGATACGATTAGGTGAACATTTTTAAACCTTTCAAAAATACTAAAAATACTTATTTCAAAAAAAAAATACATACGATTTTATTTTCTTATCCTAAATTACAGTGCGTTCTGATTTCATATCATTATCGGCGTGGTACCACTTGGTATTGGTAAGTGATCGGGCCGTGTTGCGCTAGCGCCCCTTGAGATCAATCTTACGAGTAAAAATGCAGCTCATGATTGGCACGTTAATTCGACCACAATTAAGTAGAAAGATAAGATTGTTAAAGAAGGTCTTTGTTAGAAATATTTGTGTCATAAACTGTGAGAACAACCGGCAAACAAGGTAAGATAATAAATGTATTATTATTTATTGCTTACATTTTATTGTATGATTTCGACTGTTTATTTTGATTTTAAAATGGCAAAGTGTTTTTTTTAAAGTATATTTTGCTCATTACCCTCCAGATATTGTTACTTAATTTTTTCTTCACTTCGTCGCTTAGATTTAATGATCAATAAATTACAAATAATTGGGAGTATTATTTCTGTACCTGAAAAGCAGAAGGCCCGATGTCCCTTTGAGTTTGAGGTGAGCTCATATAAACCAGTAATTCTGCTTTCTTCCGTATCACATTGACATTTGTAATGGTGACAGCAATAATTTTGTAAAAGTATTTTGTTCTTCAGTCGAATTGGTATGATTCCAAAAGTGTACAACGCAAGATTGCGAAAATCTACATCGGGCCTTCTACCTCTGAGGTCAATTTTGTTTACTGATTCTCGAAAGAAACTCATATGAGAGTGGATTTGACTTGTTGACATACTAAAGGCATTGTGTAGCGTATAAACATATCTCTTCATGGTACACAGGTATGAAGTTCATGACGCAATTCTTCTAGTTACTTTCAGCATGTATTGTCGCGCGATTGTACTGGTCCTGCTGCTGAGTTCTGCTGTCATCGCATTGAACTTGAGAGATTCGGCGCAGGACTTCTTTGACAGCATCCCTGACGATGGTGAGAACTTCTCAAGAATTAATTGACAACTTTATATTATGCCACTGTTTGACAGCAAGTGCGCCGCCATGAATACAATGTTCCAACATAACATGGGCGCTTTGAGGAGGGGGGGGGGGGGGGGGTCTTGATAAATCGTGTATTCAAATTCAATTTAATAAAAGCCTGTCCATTTCACCATTTTCCCCTCATGGGCTATGTGCATAGACGTCACGGTAAAAATGGGTTATTTGTCACCCCTTCCCATCCCCCTTGTCATACTGTCACACTTTTCGAAACCCTCCCACCTCCCCTCAAAATGGAAAATGTTTGACTTCGAAATTTATCAGAATTTTACGTTTTTAGCGAAATTTCAGTTCCCGATATATAAACTGAAGTTAAAAATAAAAATGCTTTAAAATGTCTGTCAACACGTGGTACGTCCAGGCTCCAGACCTCCCCTCCCCTCTGTCACACAGTATTACATTGGTGCCCCCCCCCCCCCCCCCCCGAAGCGTGACGTCCTTTATCTACAGCGCCTCACTACGTCACTAAATTGCTCAAAATTGTCAAAATCCCCAAAAAATCCTAGTAGAGAAAAGTGTAGGGGTGGGGTACTCCTGTCCTTCCGCAAATTTAGAAATATCAAAGACATACGGAGATTGTTTTCGAAAAGTTTTTAAACTAATCATGCAAATTGTCATTTATTGGAGCTGTATATTGGAAATGGAAATTAACTGAAACTACCTAGGAAGAATTAGACAGGGGCATGGGCGTCCGCAGCGAGGGGCAAGGGGGGGGGGGGGGCTCTTGCCTCCCCTGGACGTCAGGAAAACATACACATTTTCTGGGGTTTTACGTATAGTTTCATTTTGTAACCAAAAAAACTAAAGAAAATTGATTCCAAAGTGTCAAAAAACCAAAAAATGCCCTGCGGGGCTGGATTAAACATGTCTCCCACCACCCCAAAGTGCAATATTTAAAAAATATTGAATATTTAACAAAATACACCTCATAACGTCTCAAATTTGATTTCAAAGGTGTCCAAAAACCAAAGCCCCCCCTTCCCCCCAAACGTGTAAAATATTGTTTTCCTTGCTTTGCCCCCACCTGGAAGAAATCCTCCGGACGCCCATGGACAATCTACTTTCTATTCCAGAGAAGAGTTACTTTCTCTCCTACGTGCTGGCATTCCAGGCTTGGGAAGAGAATGAAGACCACAATCTAGAGTTTCATCCAGACGATCTGAACATTCCGCCAGAACTGTTGGAAAAATTCCAGGTAATTCATTCTCGAGAAGAAGTGTAGATTCTAAATTAGGGGCTGATCATATAGTATGTCACGCAAAATAGGTCACTTTTTTACCCCCCTCGCCCCCTTATCACAAGTTGTCACACTTAGACAGCCACCCCTAAAAAGTATGTCACACCTGCAGACCCCCATCCCCCCTAGTCCCTACAAAAAAAATGCATATTTTCACTATAGTTCTTGATTTATTGAAAAAATATATTGAAAGAATGAGAAAAAAAAAATCTCATTGAGGATTTTCTTGACGAGAAATTCCTCAAGAATGGTAAAATCCTAAAGAGAGGGAAAATAATTGAAAATCAAATCTCAGCTGAGAATAATGTGATATTTCTTTTTGCTGAAACGTAAAAATTAACACAGAATTGATACAACAAAGTGTGACATCACGCTTGTTTGCCCTCCCCCCCCCCCCCTCTTCCCCTGCCACAGATTGTCACTGTGTAGTATACCCCCCCCCCCGCCCCCCTCTCCACCTCTGTGGTGTGACATACTTTATGAACAGGATTTTCTGTTATAACAGAAAACTTTATTTGTTGTAATATGTAGCATTTGTTTAAACAAATACACTATTATTTTGAATAGTAGTGCTGACTCGGGGACGGAGCAAGTTTTGGCTCAAATAGTACGGTCTCTGGATATGCATTCTGAACTCATGGAGGTCTGGGTTCAATTCCTGCAGGCTGCAGCCTTCTTCATGAATCAGATTTGTTGCAGTAATTATCTCACGCAGTCATAAGCAATCGCTGGAAAGATTCCTTACAATAAATAGGCCACGAACACATCCTTCCTCCCATTCTAAATCATCACCATCAGCTGTCATATCAGACTTGGATCTGGGAGTCAAGTAATCTATAAACAGTGATATTAAAAAAGTGAATCCAGTGTTTTTATAGTGGACAAATAAAATAGGTAGGTAGTGTATAACATAAAAATTCACACTAATTGGCCTTGTATGTACCAACAGATGATGTACATCCCCGAGAAGTTTCCGCGCGACTTGTACCGGTGGGTGTGCTCCAAGTACAATCTGGGACAGCGTGAGGTGATGGAGCTTGCAGTTAGAGCGGAGTACTGCTATCCAGACGGCCATTGTGTAGACATGAACGACGTTGGCAGCACTTGCTGTCCTTTCTAGATCCTATCGTTGCTTAAGCCCTTTTATTCCAAGCAATTCAATTCAAACTAATATATTTATATCAAAAGCCAGTCAGATAAATTTAATTTAATTGTCTCTAGAAATTGTCTGATTTCAATAGCCTGACAAATATTGGCTTAATACATTGTTATACCATTATATTTGACTACAGTCAACGGTTTTAATATCTTAATATTAATAATCTCATGTCTTGTTAGCTAGCAAGGAATGTAAATTACTACATACTTCTAAACGATCACTCAGGAAGATTGCAGCTGATTTGCATTCTTCCCACAACTTCCACATCGGCCATGTCTCGTCTCTTATGCGAAGAATCTTGAGCTCTGATTGGTATTCGCACATTGCTCTTGCGCCTTGAGAGATGTACCTAAACAAGGCTTCAAGGTGCAGAATGTGGAAGCGTAGGTCAGTCCATAGAGGCTGTTACTGATATGGAGTAGGTAGTTTTCGAGTAAACCGTGCATTGTAACATTCACACCATCAAATAATCTGCTCAGTGCTGACCCTTTTGATGCCTGATGTTGAAATGTATGGTTTAAAGTGGTCCCACTGCTCCAGCCATGGTGCTTAGAATTCGCCGTAATTCATACAAATCTCTGATGAAATAATACCTCAAACAACAGCATAAAACAATTATATCTTACCGTGTGCTCCAATTATATGTTTTTAATTGAAGTTCCAATTAAACTATCCCAAAATAATTCATATTTGTAGTGCAATGTTGCCAGATTTATGGTAAATTTCACACATTTTACACATTTTCTTTCTTATTTGGCCCGTGACCCCATATTTTCAAACGGCAGTCTTATTCTAAAAAATATTATCTTTAATTTAAGACTATTTTCAATAATTTGTCATTCCTCTTGCGGTTTTAGGAGCAATTTAAGGCCAATTTTCCGGGAAGATTTTATGTCTCCCTGTGTTATCTTATGGGGGAAAAGATGATCTTCAATCAAGAATATCTCATTATATCATACCGTAAGGGACAAATATTTTTTGCTAGTTGTATGTAATATGGTTTCATTAATCTTTGGTGTGAATTACAGCAAATTCTCATTCCTATGCCGTAACCCTGGAACCCCCTTAATTTGGAATTATTAAAAATGAAGGCTAGCATTTAAAAAAAATAATGCTCATTTAGATTTCATCAATCATAAGCATAACTGATTGAATATCGTCTTGTCTTGTCACTTTGCCATGCGATGCAGAGGTTCACTTTCAGGTTTATAAAACCTACTTAAAAATGAAATATATAAAGTTTTTATATCTATATTTTATTTTATGAAAATATCTTGTGTATTTACACTTATTAAAATACAATTATACATTGATAAACCTACTAAATGCCAGTTTTTCAATGCTCTGCTAAAATTTTAAATAGGTAGTTGATTAGGACTATATTGCTACATGGCAACAAATTACATTCCTCAAATGGAACTAGTATATTTTGTTTTTAACAGATCATTGAAAATCTGGCTGTAAAAAATTAAATCTTTCTGTACAGTTTACAACTGTTAACTTATTGTAACCTGTACAATTATTATTGCTAGTGGATATAGCAATAAAATACATAAATAAATATTCAATGATATTGATACCTAAGACCGGGTCAATGACATGAATAAATACTAACCACTGAATAAGAAGATTAATAAAGCTATCAGCTTAACTGGTCTTGAACTTATTCACCAAATAATATTTATCTGAAGCACATACCACTAGTACTAACAAAAAATTTAGACAATCTCAGGCACAAGTCGAAGTTCAAGACGGGAATAGACATTACAATATTTTGGTGGAGTCAGAATCCGAATTTTGTTCTTTTCCTAGAATTAAATTGTTACCTTCACTAAGATTGTTAAGATTTTAGATTATGTGACCCGGTACAGTAGGTATCATCTATTTCAAATAATTTAAGTCATTATGTACAAAAGTCTTGCACGACATTTGGAAACACCGAGAGGCAGTCTAGATGCCTCGTCGGACTTGCTTGGGGGCGACCTGCAACTTGATGGGCTTGCATATGTCGATAAGTCCACGCTGCGCCGGCAACTGCAGCGCGAGACTCACCTCCACGCCGCACGCTTCTGTCCACACGGCGTGGGAGAGCAGCACGGTGGTCATCAGCCGATAGTCCGTGGTGGAACCCAGCTGCGCGCGCAAGTCTCCGCGCACAGGCTCCACGACCAGCGTTTCTTGATCAGGGTACTTCACCTGCACATCACAAGGAAAAGATTAGATATGATGGAAGATATCTCTTTAGATAAGATGTACATTTTAGTGATAACTCACTTGAGGAAGAGGGGAGCACCAAATTCTACGTAAATGCAGTTGTTCAAAGGTTATTTATTAAAGATACTCGAAGAACTAGGATTATAATCAACACCATTAGATAGATAGCGTTAACAATTTCATAAAGTTAAATAATACGATTTCTTTTAGAAGTGGAGAATGTGGTAACTCTTAGAAATAGGGGCATCGGTTTATTATAGTTTTACTATTCTAGTTAAACATTTACTATGTGATAATGTATATCAATGCCCTAGTTCATAGCAACAATTGAGGATGTTGTGCACTGACCTTGACCCTGAGCAGCTTGGGGTCGGCCAGATTGCTGATGTCGGCCGACAGCGGCACGCCGAGCACGAGCCCGCCGGTGAACTTTAGCGCGGCGTCGCTGGGCTCCGCGATGACCGCCCTCGTCATGCCGACGCGGGTCCCCGGGCTGCCCAGCGGCGACGCCATACCGTGCAGCAGCGGCAGCAAGCAGGCGGCCACCACGCCCGGCTTGGCGTCCTCCAGAGCCGACATCGAGACGAACACTTGCTGCGTGAAGCTGTCGGGCTGCAGCAGGTGCTCGCTTAAGTACCTGCGACACAACAGTTGCAAGTAAGCACTCGCTTCCCTTCGACTCATGTTGACACAAGAGGACATACTGTCTGCATCCCGATAGTCAGGGAATAGAATCCACTATTAATTAAGTCTAGTAAACCTGTTTCATTGAGCATTTGTATCTTTAAGTGGCAAGTAATTCGGTTTTATTTTCACTTTTTCCGAAAATTTATTCTATTATATAACTTCATTAATTGACAGAAATATTTATGTTAATTTATCATTTTTATGACTGGAAGTTAAAGAGCTTTTTTTTCTCTATGTATTCCTGTATCTACAAACATTATTATTTATTATTAACTCTGTATGACAATGTGAATAAAACATTTTATAAAAAAAAAAAATCTTTAAGTGGACAGTGACAACCTAAAAGCTGGTCATTTAATCAAATTAAAATAATAATTTTGAATAAAACTCCTAGAATTGGAGCTCATTTATGTAGATTCCCCTTCTCTAATGGTAGAAACTACCATTCATTACTATCAGCGCCCAACCATTTGGCACAACTCTAATCTCATGTCTAGGAAAAGGAATTATCAATTACTTGATTACAGAGAGAAACCATATCATGTAGCCATACTACACAGCCACATGTCATCCATGATATTCATAACCTGAATCAATAAGCCGCCATGCGACGATGAGTAGGTACTGACCGCTGTGTTGCCTCGGCAAGTTCCAGGAAGTGCTGACTGAGCGCCAGCGCCGAGCTGTTGCTGCCTCGCACGATGTACACGAGTTGCAGCGCATGCGCCTTGAGCTCCAGCTGTTTGATCCAGCCGACTTCCTGCTCGCTCAGCCCCACAAACACGTGTCCCAGTCTGAGAACACAAAGATATACACTCGAGTCAAGGCGCGTATACATTGGAATGACTCAAGTGACCAGAATCTAGGTCAGGCAACCTTCGGCTCCTTAGTGGTTCTTGAATGGCTCTTTATAATTAAAATGAAGATTTGAGCCAAGATCTAGATTTAAATGGGAAGATAATTGGAAGGTGTGGACAGTACAGGTATTTGGGAACGGTGATTGACAGGGAAGGCAGTTGTAAGAATGAGATAAACAGCAGGATCGTGCAGGCGAGACAAGCAATTCATAGGTTGAATTCACTACTTTGGTCAGAAGGGATAAGGAAAAAGACAAAAAAAATGTTGTATGAGACAATTGTTCAGACTCAGAGTATTTTATTGTATGGGGCAGAGACTTGGGAAGTTACGCAGAGAGATAGGCAGAGACTGGAGGCTGTAGAAATGGATCATCTGAGAAGGAGCTGCCGGGTCTCCAGGATCGAACATATCAGGAATGATGAGATTAGAAGAAGGATGAAGGTGGAAACAAGAGTTACGGATACCTTGAACGACAGGAGACTGGTTTGGTATGGCCATGTACAAAGGATGGGAGAGGAGAGATGGCCGAAGAAAATAAACAAGTGGACGCCTCCAGGTAGAAGAAGGAGAGGACGACCTAGAGAGGAGTGGAAGCGACAGGTCAGGTCGGACATGGAGGCAAGAGGCTTGGAAGATAATGATTGTGTGGATAGGAGGAGGTGGCATCTGGAATGTGGGAAACGGCTTTGAGTTGCTGTAGAAAACCCACTTAATAATAATAAAATAAAGATTTGAAACGAAAAATTCGAAAATTCGAAAACAAAAACGTCATGCGGGACCATGGGAAGGTTGTTTGATTTAGTTTGTCCATTTTAGAGCCCCTGAATCACTTAAAAATGATAAAAATGATAAAAAACGCTCTGTGGACAACAACGGGGGGCTTCGTCACCCATCACCAGGGGCAGGTATTTTTGGTACTCACGATAAAGGCGAAATGTTTATTTATGCAAATATTTTGACATATGAGTGGGAATTAGACACTCCTGATTCCAAAAATGTGTGTCTTGTTTCCGCGAATTTTCGCGAATTTGGCTATTTCTCACGATTAATGCTTATACCTGCGAATATCCCGCGATTTTTGCAATTCAGCAAACAATTCTCCATATTTCCACTTTTATTTCAAAATTCTAAGAATTTCAGTATCAACTGCATGTTTTTAACACTGAAGATTCCAGGAAAACGGCCTATTTCCGGCCTGGGTATTTTCCTTTCACTAGAGACACACATCTGTTGCTACTTGCTAGGGTTGTGGGTGGGGGGAGGGAGGGTTGATGACCCTAATGGTTTCAGGTACCAAGGGATGAGTTTTCAGGTAAAAAAACAAGTTTAAAAAGGGAAAAGAGAGATGTCATGAAGGGCGAGTCAGGTTCAAATAGTACAGCAAGTGTTTGTTGATAAAGCCTATTTCCAAGTTATACCGATTTGATGATTTATTGTCTTTTAAGAAATGCACCACTAAGTCGCGAATTTCCATAAAATTTTCACCACTAATTCACCACCTTTTAGGAAACCTATCGCGAATTTATCCATTTATTTTCACCCCAAATACCTGCCACTGCCCATCACCTATGATGGGAGTACTTCCTACGCGCATGTAAAAGTCGCCGTCAGTTGAGCCTGAACCAAGTTCGACAAGTTGAAGTGTAGGCAGGCTATAGGCTGCCATTGTCTTAAAATGAGTGACTCAAAGAAGCCTAAAATATCTTTCTTACGTAGGTTTGTGTGTCAGATAAAATTATGTGTTATCTGATTTGTAACCTGCAGCTCACATTATTATCTAATTTATTTAGATTTGGTAAATTGGCTCCTTGACCAAAAATGGTTGCCGACCCCTGATCTAGAGCATGAAGCTTAAAGAAATATCATCATTGCGTCCCTTGTAGGGTTAAATGCTGTGACCAGAGACGTTGTGAATGAAAACCACTTTGGAAGACCACAAAGAACAGAACAAATCATCTGATCACGGCTACGAGTCTATCAGCCAACTCGAAGTTATTTAACTTTAATATAAGAAGACAAGAAACTATAACTCTCTATGAACTGAAAAGGAAAATAAGTAGAAGGGCCCAGTATTTGAATAATGAATATGAACAAAGCAAACAACATACTTGCGGCAATGCTGAATCATCTGCGCGATGCCCCTCCTAGTGTGTGTCTGCACGGCCGGCTTGCCGGGCTCCTGCCAAGACCTGTCGGCCAGCACGCGGGCAGCCAGCAGCTCGGCGCCGATGTAGAGCGCTGAGAACTGAGCGGCGCCGGCCACGCTCTCGTCCTTCTCGGCCAGGCGGCGCAGGTCTTGCTCGGCAGACTCCAGCACACTCAGCCGGGCCGAGCTGTGCGTCGTGACCTCGTCGCTCGATGAGGCGGGCTGAGGTGCGTCCAGTGTCACCAGATCTGAAACATCATGCAGCTCTCGTGTAGGTAATCAAATCTCCACTCTCATATTAGTATACTTAGGTAATCAGATATTAACATTGCTGCAAATTTTGTAAATTTCTTGGGATTAAATGTTGCTAATGCTATAGTAAGTTTGAAATTCAGTGTATGCAACGGTTATGTTTAATTCCACTACATTATTTCCTTTTTAATTTGGCTCTTAAATCAACTGAAATATTAAAAAAAAAAAAAATTAGTCTACTATTTCAAAATTATTGAATACATAGGTAAGGTATGTGTCGTCAACTTTTTGATAAGTGTACCTTGGTATCAAAAAATTATACCACGAGGACACCCAAAACAATTCATTCCCAATTTCATTTAATTCAGCGCAAAATCAGCAACGAGTGTTGAATATTTAATATTTAAAACTGATTAATACGGAATTCCCACCTTTCTTCTCAGGTTGAGCCATTGACTGAGCTACATTACTCAGCACCGAGGCTAGGAACTCGGAAGTGTTGCTCGGTCTCGGCTCCAGCTCGGTCTGTGAACCTGTGACAAACTGAAGAAGAAACAGATTACCCCTTCTGTATGGATAATACAGAAGTTATTCCAGGGGAATGATACATGAATCTACTACATGAGACTCACAATTTCTTGGGCTATGCATAAGATTAAAGTTTACTTGACTTTTGAGGTGACCTTTTGTAGGCACATTTGTTAAAACCACAAGAGATGGATCCCTTTACTTAGATTCTATTTCCCGTTTCACAACGTACATCATAACTCTTGTGCGTGTAATACAGGGGTCGGCAACCTTTTTTGGTGAAGGAGTTCCCAAAAAGTAATAAATTAGATAATAATGGGAGCCGCAGTAGAGGCAATCAAACATAATACACCAAAAATAATATTTTGAATTAGGCTTCTAGTTTCTTTTGATATTTTGACGAAGCCCCCAGATTTTTCGATTCCAGATATGTAT
Source organism: Leuctra nigra (assembly GCA_934045905.1). NCBI lineage: Eukaryota > Metazoa > Arthropoda > Insecta > Plecoptera > Leuctridae > Leuctra > Leuctra nigra. The sequence continues at coordinate 26,184,397 of OW203764.1, forward strand.
TGAAATTATAAAGAGCCATTCAAGAACCACCAAGGAGCCGCAGTTGCCGACCCCTAGTGTAATATATCAACAACTGTTGCATGCAAGAAGCAGCGCATCCAGCTTACCAAGAGTGCGGGCACGAGATGCGGCATCGTGTCGCGGAGGTAGGCGTAGTGCTTGAGTGTCTGCTCCTCGAAGAGTTGCATGAGAGACGGACAATGACGAGCCGCATTGAACACCAGGATTAAGATGCATACATCTGACTCACGAGTCAAGGAAACTGACACTGACTGTGAGACATTACGCCAGTTGTTTCAAGTTGTCTTAATGACAGTTGTGCGATGTGTGGATTCATAAAACAAGTTAATTTGCAATGTAGTGCCATGTGCGCATAAGAACCAACAAATGTAACAACATTTCATGTTGTTACATTTTATTTTGCATTTCATGCTCAAAGGCATAACTCATTGGTGGTTTGTTGTATGTGACATTTTGTACATTTAATTGTGTGTTGTATGTTGCATATTGCTGCAATTTGTGAAGTCAGTAATTTTAATTCAAATAGATGTTGAAAACCACAATAATGAAAATCAAACATTTGCTTTTAAATGTACATGTACAGTCGTGGAAATAAGATCGTTGTACTCTGCCTCTCTCTGACCAATATCATAAACATGTTTTAATATGGAGCAGAGAGAGATAGAGTATAACCAATTAATTTCTACGCTTGTACATACCCCAATAGATAAAACCATTTCCAATTCTATTCCCCTTTTCTACCCTGGCTCAAAACTCGCCATACATAACCTGTAACTACCAAGAACACAGAACAAAATGCGTCAAATTTAGATGTTCGCAATTTGCGATTTGCAACAAACAGTGCCTGTTGTGCCAGCAGATCTCATAGAAACTGGTACACAAGTTGAATATCTCTGACACCACGAATGAAAGTACAAATTGTTTTTAAAGTTCCAAGTGGCAGCACTTCTGTCCCTCTCCTTCTACCAGGATGTAACATACAGAAGGATACAGGCCGGGTCGTCGACGTCTGGTTCCGCGACGTCGAAGAACGGATGCACGTTCAACAGGGTGGGCGTCAGAGTCAACGTCAGCTCGGGATGATGCTGACCCATCTGCTTCATGCACTCCCAGGTGGACTTCCGGTCCTGCAAAATATTCCACAAGCACATCAACTCTCAATGTATGTGCTACAGTTGGGGCAACGTATGTTTGAATTCTCAACAGAATGCGCAGTTATTCAGCTCAGCTATTCTGCTAGGCCAAAAAATACTACATTGCAAGTGGAGCGCGTAATGAAGTATTTCTCAGCCTAGCAGAATAACTGACGGTGGCTCTATCTGGTGAGAGTTCAGACGTACGCTGTCCAGACTGTACCAACATACAGTACATTTTTCCTATGTTTGAACTCTCACCAGATGGAGCCACAGTCAGTTGTTCTGCTAGGCCGAGAAAGACTTCATTGCGCGCTCACCGTGCAATGTTGTCTTTCTCGGCCTTACAGAACAACTGACGGTGTCTCGGTCTGTAGAGAGTTCAAACATAGGAAAAACAAATTGTAGCCGTATCATAATATAGGTACCCTGTTAAAGTTATTTCACGATTAAAAATCCCAATTATGTATGTAAATAAGTGTGAACACAACGCAAATGTACGTGATCATTAGAGCCAGTTTTAAATGGTGATTTTATTTCTTAAAATTCGTTTTTAAAATCATCAATTTCGTTTTTTGTGTTTTTTCTGGAAGAGGGATTTCGCGATTTGTGGTGATATTAAATTGGTTATAAAACACATTGTAATAGCCTCCAGAAACCATAATTTGATGAAAAACATGTATGCCTTTTTGGAGGAGGGATTGGAATGGGTTGGTCATGCACTATTAGCACTGAAATAGGCTTGTCTAGAATGGCGAATTTAATGCTCTGTACTGTCTTTTCCCCAACCCACATTTTCTCTGTGTAGATGATACATAATATTTAAAATTTCATGACGCAAAATCAAAATGTATAGTTTGAAAAGATATTTTCTTTCCCAATCCAACAATTTTCAGTGCAGTAATTGTTCCAAAATATCCTTCTGTGTAAGTAGACTATTGATGAATAGTTGCGACTGGTTGAGGGTGGAAGGGGGGTTGGGAAAACCGGTCGACCTTGAACAGATGGGGGCGCAAAACAAAGCAGCCTGGAGGCATCATCAACTGGTTAGACTGGTCTGGCTGGTTCACTTTGAGGGTGGGTAGCAAAGTGTCTGGCGAGGGGGAGGGGGTTGAGTGAGTAGCACATGGAAAGAAACTGGTTTCGTTTGTTGTTGTGTGACCTGTTAGGGGGATAAAAGCAGTAATTTTAATAGAAAACCTTTATTTCGTGGTCATTTCGCGGAAAATGTTGAATATCGCGATCAGGGTTGGATTTCGTTTTTTTTCGCGATGTAAAAATGGTAGATTTGGGATCTATACACAATGAAATGGATTTTAGTAGAAGAAAATAGTGCAATCAGAACAATTCGCGAATTCGCGCATCACCATTTAAAACTGGCTCTAGTGATCATTATCGAAATCTCTGTTGTGTTGCATGAACGTGATTGAAAGCATGATTGAAGACAAAAAAAACAAATTACACTTACGAATTTTAAAACATGCAAAATCATGCTCTAATGTGCATAACAGGCATTCAAACGCTCGACTTTAACCTTCAGCCATTTTGACTTCAATTGTGGTTGAATTTGATCCAATGTGAACTGGTTCAAGGGTCTGGTTGATGAGAAAGAAGGGCTTGACTTAGCCCCATGTCAGGGCCGAATGCAAGGTGAACTCACCACGGGGTATTTCTTGAGATTGTCCAGTAGACTCTCCACACACATCTGCAGGCAGCCTTTAGTGGACAGACGGCTAGCAGCCAGCATCCCGTGCAGCCCTTCGCGTACGTCCATAGAGTAGTCCTGGGGGGAAACAATTCTCTCAGTTCACGGCCAATATTTTCAAATCAAAACAGCACAATGACATATATGTGAATTAAAAAACAGAACCTGTCAGTGGGCTGTTTTCATTAACATAATTAATAATATGATATGATATGCACGATTCTGATCTCAAGTTTTAGTTTTCTTAAAATTAACAAATCGTACTGCATATTATTGCGATACCTGCTCAAACTCAATTTCTTTCAGAATTTTTAACATAGCATTGTGCTGCAATTAGGCCAATGATGAATAAATGATTTAAAGATGATGGGAGATGATGACGAAGAAAGAGGTAAGATTGGACCATGGGAAGCAGGTGGTCATTGACAAGTGGCAGGGAACCATTCCAACATTTTCCTCTCAACTGAGAGAAAGCATATAAAACCTCAGTCAGGAAGGTCAGCAGTGGGAATAGAACCCAGGACTCTGAAGTGCCAATCCAAAGAGTGACTACCCGAGACAATTTGCTTTGGGCAATACTTTGCAGTGAAACACATAAATATGAAACTTATAATAGATTCCAAATGCAACAGTACATACCTTGAGTGCCGCCAGCATGGTCTCCAATTGGTCTTCCCTAAGGATCGTGTAGCGACTGATTTTGGTCAGCGAGTCGATCGCTTTCAGTCGAACTTCTTCGATCTCGTCGTTGAACATGTCGACCAAGAAGTCGATCGACGAGCGAGCGAACGCCGGGTTGCTCAGCGACAACAGACAGAGCGACTCAACGGAAGCAATACGCACTTCTGCAAAACAAATAGACAGGCTTCACAGCGGAACAGATTTAATTTCCAATATCCTATGAAGCAAGACAATATTTATTAAGGAAATTGTCTATTATCATCGACATTTATTATAATGATTGTATTAATTACGCCACAAATCTATTAAAAAAGAACATTTATTCAAAATATTTTCTATTTTATTATGTACCTACACTGTTGTCCAATAAGTTTTGCTCTTCATATATGTTGTAAACAATTGCCTAACTAAGTCTGCTAAAAGTATGAGCAGTAAAAACTGAGAAGTTAAATATAAACACAACACTGCGTGGCGGTCTTGCTCACCCATGAACTCGTCCTCTAGGCCGTGAACAAACGCGCCGCACGCTCCCGAGCTCAGCAACTCAAACGTCTCTCCGTCCACTGCCTCTCTTGGAGCGTCGTCATTCCACTTCTTCCCGCTGCTCCATTCTCCACTAGTCACCCGCTCCCACACTCGCTCATGGGCTGACCGCTTTCTCTACAGGAGTCATGAAATTATATTTTACATTTTGTCTTTGGTATAACAAAAGACTAGATCCAGTGTAGCCATTTTGCATAATTTGCCACATTTATAAGAAAATAAAATGAACATTGATCATGACATTTATTATGATTTTGTTGAGAGACAATACCAATCCGAATAGAATAGGGTTATTAATTCATCTAAACCACAATAGGGAAATATCATACATAATATGCATGCATTTTTATGAGTTAAAGAATGAGAATTATAGATTTAATTTTAGACGAATAAAGCTATAATGTAATGTTAAAGTACATAAAATGAGACTACGCTGACAATTGAAGGACTTCAATAATAATATGGACCAGGATTTTACGAGATCAAAATGGATTCCATTACAGCAACTGTATGCAGGTCTGGAACAACACTGTCAGTACAAAGTTGTTTCTAAATATTTTGCCATTTATAACTTAATGAAAATGTATCTTTTGCTGCCCGAGATAACTGATACCAACCAATAACAACAAGGTGTAAAGTTATGCAACCCTCCACACACCCGCATGTTTGACATGATGGACTTGTTGAGCGTCTGCTCCAGATACTTGTCGCCCACGGCGGTCATGGATCCGAGCAGTTCGGCGGCCAGCGCTCGCACGGGCATCGACAAGTCGTTGACCGCCGTGCACAGCTTGGCGAAGGCGTCGTCCACGAGGCGAACGCTCTCGTTGCCGTCGTTCAACACGATCTTGCTGCAACGTTGCATGCCGAACATTGTATTGTATTGTATTGTATTGTATTTATTATCTTCCCGTAGATCAGTACAGTATACAGATATGGGCATCGTCAGAGTTATTTACAAAAATATATACACATGAAAATATTTACATGAACATATTTACAGATCAGTTTTTGAGAAGTATAACTACAATATAAAATTAGAATAATAGTTATTAACATAAGGTGGTGATAATTGTAGATAAATCAGATTAAGACAAGTCTATTCAACTACAGACTGAGCAAACTGATGATGAGCTACAATGGAATTATAAGGATAGGTACTCATATTAAGGTTGTAGAAAGGATTTTGAGTGAGGTAGGTTTTCAGGCTGAGGTTGAACGAGGTGAGGTTTGGTGAATTGGCAATAGATTGAGGGAGTTTATTGTAGATGACGGTGCATAGGTAGTGTGGGCTGGCGGTGTACGAAGCTTTAGAGTAAGAGGGCGTGCGAATAGAGTTCTGGCTCCTGGTGGAGTGGTTTTGAATGGAAGAGTTGAGGGGAAATTGTTCGGGATGTGTTCGCACAAAGGTGGCTGCGATTTGGATTAGAGTGGAAGTTAGGGTAAGGATTCGGAGCTGAACGAAGTGAGGCTTCGCGGATTGCCGACGGGAGACGCCTGCCATGATACGAATGGCCTGTTTTTGAAGGATGAAAATGCGATTTGAGGCAGAGGAAGAACCCCAGAAGAGTAGACCATAGGAAAGATGTGAGTGGAGATGAGCATGGTAGACTAAGGATAGGGAGTGGGGACTGACGATTGATTTGAGGCGACGAAGAAGGAAGCAGCAGCTTTGTATCTTTGAGAAAGTGTGCTGTATATGAAGAGACCAGTCCAAAGAGGGGTTGAGGTGGATGCCTAGGAACTTGACGGATGGGGTGCTAGGGATTGTTTGGTGATTGACCCTGATCAGGGGCGAGAAGGAAGGGGTACTTGCCTTGGAGTGGAAGTGAATGAAGACAGTTTTGGAGGTCTGCAGGGCAAGCTTGTTGTTCACACAGTAGGTGGCCATCACTGCCGATTGATGATTGGCAGTGTTGATCAGGGACTGGAAGGAATTTGTGTTCGGGGTTGTCAGGAGATGATTAGTATCATCGGCAAATTGGAAAAGATTGCCGTGAGTTAGGAGGTCGGGTAGATCGTTGACATAGAGCCAGGACTGAGCCTTGGGGGACCCCACATTGCACCATCCTGGGGATTGAGGTGGTGAGGCTATGTGAGCTAATGTCAGATCAGATGGGGAACACAGTTGCATGTATTCTACCATGGGCTCAACATCAACATTAATTATATTAAATATATAAAATCATTCTACTCATAAACCTACCTAGTACTTACAAGTAAAAAAAAATCATGTTTATTTGTACCACGAAAAACAAAAATGTAATATTTCTTGGACATTTGATAGTTCACTTTGCATAGTATTTCTGACTGACATGTAATGTATTTTTTTTACTATGAAACAAACCATCTAACTATAAACTGACTGAGACTGACATACACCTAACATGCCAGTAAAACGATTTTCAGCAAAAATATCCTTAAGACGGCTGGGTAGTGAGTTTGACCTTGAAGAGTTTTTTAATCGATTTTTATCAATATCTTTTTCCAGTGTAATTGTTAACAAAATAGGGCTATGGACGTGAATTCAGAACAGTTCAATGAAAATAATTTCATAGTTTAGAATAACGTATTAGTTTTATTTTGTCCAACAGGTGTTTAGAACCCGAAAAAATAGTAATTTTCGGGTTCTAAACACCTGTTGGACACAATAAAACTAATAGCTAATAGTGTAATAGTGTAGTAATTGTTAACAAAATAGGGCTATGGACGTGAATTCAGAACAGTTCAATGAAAATAATTTCATAGTTTAGAATAACGTATTAGTTTTATTTTGTCCAACAGGTGTTTAGAACCCGAAAATGTAGTAATTTTCGGGTTCTAAACACCTGTTGGACACAATAAAACTAATAGCTTATTCCAAACTATGTCATTATTTTCATTGAACTGTTCTGAATTCACGTCCATAGCCCTATTTTGTTAACAATTACACTGGAAAAAGACATTGATACAAATCGATTAAAAAACTCGTCAAGGCCACGCTCACTACCAAGACCTCTTAAAGCGGCGTTTCTTTTAACAGAAACTGTGTTGTTATTTTGAAATGTTAAAAAAATCTATGGAATACACCTATTGCACATGTAGGTATGTATTTAACAGCACTTTTTTAAGTTTGTATTACTTAAAACTTTATTCTAAACTTCTGAAAATTTAAATTCTTATATATTTCTGGCTGAGAATTGAAGCATCTGTGTATTTGATTTCTTAAACATTAGCCTGTTGTTTGTATTTGTAAGCACTAAGCAGTTTCTTGCATTGCATCACATCTGAATGACATTGTACTCACTGCTCCGGATAAGACTTCCCCACGAGGCAAACCAGCTGCAACGCCACCTTCCTCACGATCTCGTAGTCGTCTGACAGCGCAACGCAGATCTTAAACAGAGAGCCATGTTAATACGTACTTGACAGTTATAAATGACACCTTTTCCCACTCAGTAGCTCAATAGAAAACAACTGATCAATGAAGACGATAAGATAAATGCATCCCATCAAAGTCCATGTCCATGAACTCCAAATCAACAGATCAGAATACTGAAGAAGTTACATAGCAGTAGCACTTACTTATATACCTACAGTTCGTTTTTCCTATGTTTGAACTCTCACCAGACGTCACCACCGTCAGTTGTTCTGTAAGGCCGAGAAAGACTTCATTGCGCGCTCACATTGCAAAGTACAGTCTGATTTTTTACTGTATGAACTCTCACCAGATGGAGCCACAGTCAGTTGTTCTGCTAAGCCGAGAAAGACTTCATTGCGCGCTCACCTTGCAATGTTGTCTTTCTCGGCCTAACAGAACAACTGACGGTGTCTCGGTCTGTAGATAGTTCAAACATAGGAAAAACGAACTGTACTAACAATACCTCGATCAGAGATGGGCACTATCAAAGATAAAAGTATCTTTGATAATTGATAGTATCTTTGATACTTGATACTATCAGTATCTATATCTTGATACTTTTCTTGAAGTCAGTATCAAATATCAATTATCAATTCATATTCAAAATAGTATCAAGTATCCTTTTACCGAAAAGATACTTTTGATACTTTGGAATTTTGGACTAAAATGTTTCAGTTTAGAACCTCAGGTGTATTTTCTAGGAATCACTTCTGCCCATACATACCCTTTTTTCACCCAACCCCTAAGAACACTTTTGTCAATGATCTCCCCCTCCCTCACCTTGACCAAATTCTTCGTCAGCAGCGGTATCAAAGTATCTCTGATAAAATATCTTTGATACAATTTTTGATACTTGATACTTTGATACTATCAAAGTATCTTTTGATACTTTGATACTATTATCAATTGATACTCAAATTTAATGAAGTATCAAGTATCAAGTATCAAGTATCAAGTATCTATTTGAAAATTTTAAGAGTATCAGTATCTTGTATCTTGTTACTTTTTCCAAGTATCTTTGCCCATCTCTGACCTCTATTAGCTTATTTGAACACATATCATGACTGTACCCTCGACCTCGTCATATCATAGCTGGTGAGTGATTGATGACTGATGGAGAGATTAAAAAAATCTAAAATTGTAGCTGCATACCATCAGTGAAGTGGTAAAACAATGCAACTGCCATTTTGGTAGAAAATTACCTCTTGATTGCTTACCCCAAAAATTTTTTCCAATGGAAGTCCTTGTTTATGAATTAGTAAATTTGGTCTGGTTCTTTCAAAGTGATCAGCAAAACCTGCTAAAGACACACACGTGATTTTGTCACGTAGCCAAGGAAGTGACAGGACCTCACCTCTGTGTAGAGCGCAGGGTCGAGAGTGATGTCCGCGTGCTGGTGCAACTGGATCATGGTGTGCAAGGCTTGCCTGCGCACCCGGGGGTCGGCTGCGTTGGCCACGGCGCGCACCACGTGCAGCCACTGCGCGGCGAGGCAGCCGATCAGACGCAGACAGTGGCACACCGTCACGTGACTGCTGCTGCTCACTGACAGATACTGCCGGACAATCAACATCCAAGTTAGTGAGATTTCTTTTTAAGATTGATATTTAGTCTATTTCTGGTCTTTAGACTATGTACCTAACTTTATTGTATTTGAATCATGCAGGTGCACTCTCTAATCGTAGGGGAGAGGGTGGGGAGTGGATCATTTTTTTATCATTTCTTTTAGCTAAATTTTTTATATCTTTTTCCATCTTTACCTTAAAGTTTAACTCTACTCCTTAGTCCTTACTTTACATACATAGCTTTAGAAACTTGGAAGTTTCAACAATAGTTTCAAAATCTTACATTTCATGAAACTATTTTCCAACCCTATCCAATGTGCATTACTGTAGACTATCAAGACTTGGGACTAAAAAAAAAGTAGAAAACAAATTGAAACGAGTAGGTACTATATAGGTTGTACTACCTGGAGTAGGTACCTAAGTAAATTTAGCACAAAATGCCTGTTTAGTGTTTACTTTCGTTAAATAGCCAAATTCATATTTTGGTAACTAGTGGTTCTACCGCCATTGTAAGGAGACTGTCGGAGCTTTCACTTTTGTTGTAATAAATAGGACTATTGAATGTACGAAACATTCAAATCATAAGTTCTGTAACCACTAGGGCTGTGCGAGTTTGATATTTTAAGGTCGAGTCGAGTTCGAGTCGAGTCAGTGAGATGAATCGAGTTTTTCGAGTCGAGTTCGAGCTATGTTCAGCAAATGTTCACCTATGTACTATTAGGTCATAAAATTTTTAACCGACCATCACAAAATGAATAGAAATATTTATATACATTGTAGGGCTGCTACTTCATGTAATTTCTTATTATAAGATAAGATGTGTATAGGTAAATAATTTTTATTCTCATACTATGTACTGGGGTTTGAAGTGCTGCTACTAGAAATTTGTAGCTTGGAATGACAAGTAAAGATCTAAGCTTTAACAGCTACTGTATTTTGGGGGAAAAAATCCATGCCATCTGCAACTATAAATACTACTAGGTACTAGGCACCACATAGAATGTAAAGGCCAAAGATCCTAGAACTTCCTTAGGCCAAGAATTCTGGGATTTTGCATCCCTAGAAGTATTGTCAGAAGCACTTAGACGAGTTATGTCACTTATCAGCAGGAATATCATATTTCCCAAATCTCAACAATTTCATCCAACAATGCTTCATTATTATTTCATTGTGTGACATTTTAACAGAAATTCATGTGTTCTTGTGAGTTGAGGAGTGGATTATTGATGAAAGAAGTAGGTAGGGGTCTATTAAGGATGTAGGCAAGAAAGATATTGTCTTCAAAAAAATAAAAAATAATTATTCTTTTTTTCTTTTTTGGAAACTCGAAAAAATCGAGTTTAACCCTTTTTGACTCGATTCACCCCCCAAACTCGACTCGAATTCGAAATGTCGAGAACTCGCACACCCCTAGTAACCACAATACTAATTTGCCAGTGTTGTGTTATAAATTGAAGTGGTAGCTGTATCAGCCTCACCTGTATAGCTACATTAACCAGCTGCTGTTTGATAGCATTGCTCGACGACATCTGCCCGAGCGCCAGCAACGCTTTGATTCCCTGTCCGATCACGACGTGCGACTCCTCCTTCTTCATCAGTCCCATCACCTCCTCGATGATGGCAGCAACGTCGGCGCCGGAGTGCTGTCCGATGGTTCCCAACAGCGCCAGGATGTTACCGCGCACTACTGGCTCAGGCTCGCGCAAGTAGTGCTCACTCAGCTTGCGCACGATGCTCTCCTCAGAGTCAAGGTCCTTGGGAAGAACAGTGATATAATAGGTATTCAGTTTTAAGAGAATCCTTGGCAATGAAGCATTTTAAAAACAAATTTGTTTATTTCATATTTTCTACAAACTTATTTTTTTATAAATTGAAAAAAAAAATTGGTTTGTAGGCATATCTGCATAGGTGGAAGGAGCTTTTATGTGAAGTACCTACTAGGTATTTACCTGCCGTGTATACCATGCTATTTAAAAGTATATTGTCGGTACCTACTTACCTAGAAGGATTAGCATTAGCAGGTTAAAACTACATTACAAGCTCTTCACTCACCAAGGAATTGATAGAGTCTGACTCTGCGATGCGGATGAGAACTTGGGCCGCTTCATTGCTGGTCTTGCTCTTCTCAAGCAATCCGACATAAGCTGCCGACGAGCTTGCTGGTAAAAGTTTTTTCACCAGACGTAACCGTTTTACTTGTGGTTCTTCCTGCGCACAAATATACCAAATTTAGAACAAATATTAATTTAAAATTTTTCCAAGGGCATTGGGTGGTTTAGCTGGTGTCACATAAACTTTGTTCAGAATTTGGCTCGCATCACGAGTTGACAGTTGTAGACGTAAGACGTCAAACGCAAGAGTCCAGACTATATTCACACTATATGACATCGGATCAAAGCCATATTGGCATTGGGTATAGACGAGTTCTGAACGCAAATTTTATGCTGTGTTAGTCAGGACCAGAGGCCAGGACCATACGTCAATGCAGGACTTGTATCTTTCTTACAGTAAAGTTAGGTTATGATTCTCCAGTATGAGGCCAGGGAGAATGACAGTTAGCTAGAAGGCATACCTAAGTAATTAATCTTACCTGAACAACAGTTATAACCTGACTTTGACTGTATTCAGCAAGTGCACGTTTCTTTAGCAAAGCAGCCATTACTCTTCGAGTGATATCAAAATTGGAAATGGTAATTTGTCAAAATAGGTTATAAAATAAATCGGCCGCCATATTGATTTTTGAGCACCTCACTTTTTCACTGCCTTCTTCATTTTGCTGCAGAACGAAGAAGACAGTTTACCGGCAAAAATTCAAACTCAAAGGGCAGCCTAGCCGTCGTCCTAGGAGGGTGGAGAAAGGAGTAGAGAAAATAAACTAGGAAACGCTCTGTGCAGGCGCGTAGGAACTTCATTTTGAGTGGGGGGGTCAAAATTATCGGGGATCGATGAATGTGAGGAAAAGGTGGTACGCCGTTTCAAGGGGTCTGGGGGGCTCCACACCCAGTTTGCCCCGCAGGGCCTTTTTTGAAGTTTTGATACAAAATAATCGAATTTGAAGCTATTTTGGCATTCTTTTCAAAGAAATGTACAATGTGTGATGCAATTTTCTGTGGAAACTTTAGACAAAATGTATATAATCTGTATCTATTTGTTTTTATGGAATCCCCATTGGCCCCGCAGGGAATTTTTTGAGTTTTTGATACAAATAATCGTATTTGAAGCTATTTTGGCATCCATTTCAAAGAAATTTAAAGTGTGTGATTTGTCATATTCTTCGGGAAACATTAGACAAAATGCATTATAATCTGTAAATATCGTTATTTGATAAAATCCTCAATGGCCCCGCAGGGCACTTTTTGAATTTTTCACATAACAGAATCGAATTTGAAGCTGTTTTGGCATCCTTTTCAACGAAAATTAAAATGTGTGATATGCAATATTCTTAGGGAAACTTTAGATAAAATGCGTTATAATCCGTACATTTGATTATTTGATATCATCCCCATTGGCCACGCAGTGAATTTTTTGAATTTCTAGTAAAGGAGAATCGATTATGAATCGATTTTGAAATTCCTTTGAAAAAGGTTGCAATAAACAACACTAATAAGCAATAAGATACATCTGTATGTGTTTTGGTATCCTAGTTTAACTTATAAGTAATATTAAATTTTATTCATGAGGATGATCAAGTTGGACAAATGAGTCATTGTCTCATTGGAATACATCAGTTTAATTAGTTGTCAAACTTGGGAAAATTTTGAGAATTTAACCTCATAATGAAGCAAATATGTGCATTTTTATATCTTTTTATTAACATTTTTGTATATCTGGGGGTGTCAGGATGAAAAGTAGGGGGGGTCATTGACCCCCACTCCCCCCCCCCCTTCCTACGCGCCTGGCTGGATGCTGTGTGTACCGCATTGAAAAGCGAGCCTGTATGCGATTTGATAATATGCGTTTGCAAATTGCAAGTCTTTGCTCTACACTCTACAGGACTTAGCTTGGACCTTGAAGCATCAAGATAGCACTGATATAATAATTGAAATTATTTGCATACATTTGCAAATATTTTCAAGATTATAGAACAAACCGGTCTTTCAATATTTTGCTAAAGGCTCAATTAGCTGTTATCAGTTAGTTAGTACAAAACTCTGCCTTTAAATTGGTTGTTGCCATAGTCCTAATCAACCGCTTAAAAGTTAGCAGTGTATTGAAAGACTGGCCCTTAAAATTACAATAATTTTTGAAGATAACAACAGATTAGTCTTTTGAAACAAAATACCTAAAATGTTGGTCCCAATGACCATGCAAAGTTTTAAGTTGATCGGTCAAACGGTTCTGGTTGAAATGTTAAAAATCACAAGATAAGTGACCCGCAACCAATCTGTGGATTGGGATTTTCTTGAAAAACAGGTATTTTACTCAACCCAAATAGTCCATCGCCCAGGGGGCCAATTCTTGAGATTCACGTTTTGAAACCGTTTTACGTTTACATGTTATAAAACTGGAAACAGTTGACAACTATCGGTTAGCCTTCAACATTCTTACGTTTTAAGAAGAGAACGTGAATCTCAAGAATTAGCCCCCAGGTAACCGGAGCTTCCCCCCCCCCCCCCTCAGCGGCCGCATGGAGACAATACTTTTTCGAAAGATCGTTAAATTTGTAGTAGAATTTCACTTGTCTGCACTTTGGCGCCTGGTGGGTGCGGTCAGGGGGGGGCCCAAAAAATTACACAATATTCAAACCAGAATATCTTTTGATGCAAGCACACGATTTAAAATCGGGTTTCAAATCCAGAATCAACAACACAAAATCTCAAAAAAATGTAGGGTGAATTTTTTGTGTGACCTTGATCAGCAAAAGTAGTCAAATTTTAGGAAATTTTGGAAACGAAAAAACTCACGAACGAATAAATATTTTTCAACAATCTTTGCAGGAATTTACTTCTATGATAAATGTGTACAAATTTTATTTCCAATTATTTTCTGTGTGACCTTGAACTAAGAAGTTGATGTTCCCACAAAACGGGTCAAGTGGGCAAAAACTCCCCCCACAAGGCGGAGTTTCGAAAACTATTATTTTTTTGATTGAGCATTATAATTTCAGTAAATTTAACTAGTTTTAACTTTTGCGGTTGGTTGGGGTAGATTTCGGGCGGTTTTAGGTGTAATTTTGGATTAATTTTTAAAAATTCAAAATTCGTCAATCGATGAAGTAGAGCATGAAAACTCACAAATATTACTTAATATGATCTGTTTTAATTGTTTTCAGAAGTTTTTCATGTATTAACACTAATTTTAAACATATGTGAAAAAGTAAAAATTTTGACCTTGGGGGGTAACGCTTTAGAAAAAAATACAGAAGGGTGTATATTTATATCTTATTTACGAATATCAAATCAGATATATAAAATATGTTGTCGTGTTGTCACAATTATTTGTACGTCTCAAAATGTCCCAATTTATACCTCTCTACACACCCCATCCCCCAGGCGCCAGAGTGCAGACAAGTGAATTTCACTTTAAATATGACCCTCTATCAAAAAAATGTGGTCCCTGAAAATCCCCATGGGGTGGGGGTGATTCTGCCCAACATAGTTAAGAAACCCCAAAAAGTTTAAGAAATCAAAATTTTGGGTTCGGGGCTATTTGCAAAATATTTTTTTTACTCTTAATGACTACCACTCACGAATGTGATAAAAAAAACTCACAATATTTTCTTCTGATCACGTATGTAAAAATATTTTTGAAAATGTCAAAAAAAATGACTTTGGGCCTTTTGGGAGCTACGCAAGTATTGATTAGGGCCTTTAAAAATCTTAAATTATCTTCCAATGTAACCTTCTATTGGTTGATTTTCTTTTTATTAATTTTCAAAGCATTTGATATTTTTTTGGAAAAGAGTCAAAATTTTAGGAGATTTAAAAAAATACTATTCATTGTAGTTTTATATCCCATTTCTAAATATGTGTTCAGAAAGACTCTATCTCTTACCGTCTTGTCACAACTAATTAATAAAGTGCTCAAAAAAGTCAAAAAATTGCACTTTAACCCCCCCCCCTGTACACCACACCCACCAGGGGTCAAAGTGCAGACAAGTTAATTTTCACTTCAAATATGACCCTCTATCAAAAAAATATAGTCACAGCAAGTCCGCAGGGGGGGAGGGGAGCTCCCACCCTTATCAGGCGATGGACTAAAGAGAAGGTTCGGCATAACAATGGGGCATGGTGCGCGCGCAGGTAAAGTAGGGGACGGGAAAATAAAATGACCCTTTTCCAATCCACAGATTGATTGCTGGTCACTTTTATGGTTTCAATTTTTTTTACCAATACGCACCTTCTTTGTTTCAGTGATAGAAGCTATCGCAGCAACATTCACGAGATAGACAAAGTGCTAAGGACTAAAATACAAGAACAAATTAACCATCATTCCGTGTAAGTCGAGGCCAGAGAGTGTTGATAATATGAATATTAAACTAGTACACTAGAAACAATACCTATATCAATAAATTACAAATGGTGGTGAACAGCTGATCTATGAACAGATATTAGAGATATGGTGAAGTGGATCAGAGCCCTTTGAAGATGATTGTTGATCCGGTGCGGTTCTTGCTCTGGTTCTGCCTGAGGATGAGGAACACACTTTCCTCGAAACGTCGCTTCCAACGGCCCTTTTCAGGGCCAACACAAGAGCAAGAACCGCACCGGATCAACAATCAGATATTAGAGAATTAAAATCATTCTTTCCCGCCATTAGCCTCGCTGCAGAACAGTGCGACGTTAACACTATTCTTGCCACATTTCTCGCAACACACTCAATCTTCAGGGAGAAAGTTCTGCCTCCAACCCTCGTAAACTCATCTTCACTAAATAAGAGACGAATAATAATGAGAACTGACATGTCGCGAATGTCCTCAAGATATTGCATACGAATTAAAAAGTGCACCAAAAGAATCGTATTTGAATAAATGTATATGTATTCTTGTTATGTATATATATATAATATATAATATATGTATAATGTTATGTATTCTTTCTAAATTCTAAAGAGTAATTCAAACTTGTTCCAATTTGCATTGAAATGTGACAGCATATGGTTCCCGTTGTACCTATACTCCCGAACGTGCAGACCATTCAAAGCCAAAAGCGCTTTCCTGATTAAAAATATGCAATGCAAACATTGGAGGAAGAGAGGAACGTTTGAACAGCCTAATGTTCGCTAAACATTTGTATGGAATCTATACAAATGGAACTCTAAACTACTTGTTTGTACTCAAAACATTTGAATAAAATACGTTTTCTTCTGTTCAAAAAAGAAACTTGTATATCCACTACCTTTTTGTCGCTAGTCTGTGAGGTCGCACTGTGCATGTTTTTATTGACAAAATAAGACCCATTACTATAGAGTTAGGAGCCATTACCCCCCCGAACATGGCAAAGTATTGACAAAGTTAAATACCAGCACTGCGATCGTATAACTTTGTTCGGCAAACGATCGACAACTCTTATGGGAGAATAACATTGACACGTCATAGTCGATCGACTACAAAGTCGAGTCAATGCTAAACTCTCATAAGAGTTGTCGATCGTTTGTCCAGCAAAGTTACACGATCGCAGTGCATGACATTATTCATTAAAACACGCACAAAGAGATGATTAGCCAAGCTGTTTATAGACAATCAAAATCGAGTAAGTTAATTAATTGAATTATTTATTAGTTTGATTCGTATAGTTCACGTTGGTATCATTTCGAGTAGAGGCCAAGGGCCGCGCGCGTTCTTGAAGTGTTCTAAGGATCTGAGTGAACAATGTTATATAATATTCTATTACTGTGTTCAATATTGCGGACTGCGAACTTGGAGCTGACGTCATCCGAGGATTCCGCCGCTCTGATTCTGGACCTGCATCGCCGCCTCCATCTGCAGTGTTTGTTCTTGATGAGAGCTGACGTGTCGGGAATGTACGGGAGTGGTCGAGTGCGGGAGATTGCACGGATGTTGGCGGACCAAGGACTGGGCTTCGCGGCGATGAGTCTGGAAGATGTCGGACTCCACAAGTGTAGGGGCAGATCTCTGAACGTGGTGCTCACGAGTGATGGCGAGACGAGCAGTCAACTCAGGCGAATGAAGAAGGTTTTTAGTTTAGTACACAATAATTGATTTAATTTACTTTTTGATAGCCTGCTCAAGGAAAGTTTTCCTGTGCAATATCATAATCATAATCTTGTGTCAATCTTGTCCTGTGAGGATAACTAGGAAAACGCTCTGGGTAACGCGTTGATGAGCGAGCACGGATACGCAGAACACCTCGAACCGAAATTCTGTCTATCGAAAATATCATTAAAAGCCAATAATTCTTGAATTTCGTCAGACTTGAATAAAAATCTCTAAATATTCCTAAAATGTTAGTATCAACCTTTATGATTGAACTGTTCCTTGTTAATATTCAAAAATCACAGGATCTCTTAAAAAAAATATACCTGGGACCACTCAAATCATATGATATTAGTGTGTACACAATATCAGATCAATCTGTTGAACGGTCATTATTAGTTTCATTTCGTTTGAAACTTTCTGCTCTAACTACCTTGCCTTGAACTGAAGATTCGAAGTCGCCGTGAATTTGACAGCCAACACGCAAAATGTCCCTAAAATTACAAAAACTTTTGAAAATAACGACAGATTTGACTGAAAATTGGCAAAAATACCTTAAATGTTGGTACCAATGACCATGCAAAGTTTTTAGTTGGTCGGTCAATCGGTTCTAGTTTAAATTTCAAAAATCACAGGAAAAATGGTTTCAAATTTGAACCAATGGGAGGATTTGGCTGAAATTTATTATGATTGGGTACAATGTTGGTTGCAATGACTTTGCTAAATTTCAAATTGATCAAACCAACCAACCAATCGAAAGATAATTTATTTAAAATTTGAACCAATCAGGGGATTTCCAAAAAATTAGGGTGTGCAACGCCCGGAAATGGTCAGTACATGTGTGCAAATTTTCAGCTTGATCGAAGAAAAACTGTGACTTGTATATCGTCAGTAACAGAAAAAAAACAAAAAAAAAAAAACAAAAAAAAAACAGAGGTCCGTGCCAAAAGAGCCAAAAGGAGACGCTCGCTTCGCTCGCTCAATCAATCTTGTGCAATTTTAATTCAATTTTAATTATTTACGTAAGCACAAATAATTTCATTTATTTAAACCTTACCAACAATGTGGAGTCTACCCCTACAGAGGTTTACAGAACTATTTGAAAATTACAATTGTAAACCATTTCAAGGGCATTTAAATCAGCGCCTGTTTGCCAGAGTTTGCATCATTTTTTTCAATCTTCTCCTTCCTCTCCAGCATCTCACTCCATATCACTACATCTCTTCTCCCTAACGACTTCTTCCCATATTTCTCCTCTCTTCTACATCCCATTTGAATTGATCTTTCCACCTATCCCTCGAACTTTCCACACTTCTTTTAGTATATCTTCTTGTCATTTCCCATGCTCTTCTTTGATCAAAATAGTAAAAAAAAAAAAAAAAGATGTGCAACATATATTTTAATTTGGGCGAATTTGAATTGCACATGACATGCATTACTACAGCATTTCCATTGTCCATTTCTTTCCATTTAGATTCCGTCCTCCCCCGTGTGGCTGATATTCTTGACGACACCCGCCGCCAACTTCTTCGTCAACGTCTCCGCATTGGTCGACAGCGAGGTTCTGGTGGCTGAAGCTAGGAACAAGAACAACTCGGTGGTCGATATAACAGAGATCTACCGCATCCACCACGGCACGGAGCTGATCACAAGCCGGTACGCGATGTGGACGAGATGGAACGGACTTGAATTGTTGGCAGAGAGAGCGCTGTACAAGAGGAGACACGATCTCAGAGGTGTTGTCATTCGCGTCTCTTGTAAAAATGTAAGTAAAAGCGCTGAGATATGAAAATGTGCAGCATGTCAAGTATGAAATTGATTTAACATGCTACTGCCCGGTTCCTATTTTCAAGACAAGAATAAAATGTCTGTAAAATGGCAATAAAGATTGAAGTTCTTTACAGATTTGTATGCTAATATCCAAAAACGATTATAATGTTTGTCCTGATGACCATACAAAATTTAAAGTAATTGGTTGTTCTGTCAATCGGTTCCAGCTTAAATTTCAAAAAATACGGGACCCTGTTCAAAAACTAGACACGAGACATAGATGACGTTAGTATGTACACAAAATTTTAGATCGATTGCCGATTGGTTGAACAGTTTGATCTGGGCAGTCAGGGCAAAAACAAAGACATGAAAACACAGAGAAAGTGCCATAAGAGAACCAGACGCTCTTATGTACACAGCTTATGGCTGCGCACCTCTGATGACCTCGCTAGTTAGAAGATGAATCATGTGGTTACAATGAAGCTGGTAATGGATCATCATACACTTGTAAAGTGTATTTGTATTGTGTATTTTTTCAATAAAAAAATAAAATTAAAAAAAACTTCCTTGCAATTCATCGCTCCCTTTTGTTTACAATAAGTGTAGGTTAAATAATTATACTTGCGCAAAGATATTTCAAATAACAGTTAGAGTTACGTTACAGTCACATTGCAATTACAGAATCATTAATAAATTACAGGCATTGTGTAATAAATAATAATATCTAAAGCAGGCGCCAGTGCTGCTCTCTTATTTCTTGCAGGGCCAATAAAATTGTTTATCTCACAGTTCGGGGTCTTCACAACAGGCATCATAGCATAACTCTTTCGAGTCAGGTGATTGATGTGTTGGAGGAGACGTCAAACATTTCAATTCTACTTTATTTATCAAAGCGAAAGCAAACGTCTTTTCACAGCAAATGTGAATAAGAAGATTGATGATAAATATCCAAATAATTTTACTTGTGAAAATGATTGATGCTATGTTGATGAGTGAACAGACGTTTCGTACATATTTTATAAGCTGTCTAAATTTGAGTGATTCTATTCTATGATGTATTGTGCCACATTCAATAAAATCAACCCTTTTTAAAACTATTGATATTTAGATCACCAACTGCACGTTATTTTATCGATCTCTTGGTACACTTTCGTTGCCAAATGGTTGAATAAAATCTATTGGATCAGATGGCATCGTGTCATGCAATGATGTTTACCAATAAGATAACAATATTGATATTGAACAATACATCCTGTAAGTAATTCCTGTATGTGCTGCATTGCATTGAAGTATGATCAGTGTTGGACTGGGCCGCCGGGCAACCGGGCAATGCCCGGTGGGTTGGTTCAAAATGGACCGATCGACCTGTAGAAAAGGGCCGGTGTCGACTTCCATAAAGTATCTCTACTTAATTCATAGTCTAGAATTACAATGTTACGTAGATCACATCCCATTAAGCACACCATCTACTTCAATTGCAAGGTATTCTTATCTTAGAGTATTGTATATACTGTGGTGTGGTGTGATAATATGATATCGGAACTCGTTTGTCTGGGCCGCTCAAACCTATAGGATGATTACTCAAACGGTTCTTCAAGTTCGGGCCGAGCCGCACTGCAATTGACTGTTTACATTGGCGGCTCAGAAATGCTCTCTCCTTCAGCTCTATCGGCTGTTAATGGCTGTTTCACTTAACACCAGAATTTTTCTAAAAAAATTATCCAATTGTTTTGATTTTTTCTGCTTCCTAAAAGATTGGCTGCGCTCGAAGATTTTTTTAAAAATTAATTCAGACTCTGTAGCAGGACCAGAAAATTCCTAGTGACTAGCAAAATCGAAGCAAATTTTTGGTGGGAACGGAAGGAAAATTCACAAATGAATACAATTTAATAATAATACGAACTATTTGATACCAAAACACATAGAAACATATTTTGATCATTGCTGTTAACTGTTGCTTATTGCAACCTTCTTAAAAGGAATTAAAAAATCGATTCATAATCCATTATCTTTACTAGAAATTCAAAAAATTCCCTGCCAGGGCCTTTGGGGATGATAAAATAAAAAAAATTGCAGATTATATTGCATGTAGTCTAAAATTTTCCCAAGAACATTGCATATAACACGTTTTTTAATTTCTTTGAAATGGATGCAACATAGCTTCAAAGTCGATTATTTTGTATCAAAGACTCAAAAAATGCCCTGCGGGGCCAATTGGGTTTCTATAAGACAAATTTCATATTATATCACATTAGTCTAAAGTTTCCCCAAGATTATTGCAAAACCCAAATTTAAATTTCTATGAAATTAATGCCAAAATAGCTTCAAATTCGATTATTTTGGATCAAACACTCAAAAAATTCCCTGCGGGGCCAATTGGGTTTCTATAAAACATATGGTTTCAGATTATATCACATGCGTCTAAAGTTTCCACATGATAATACATATCACAAATTTTAAATTTCTTTGAAATTGATGCCAAAATAGCTTCAAATTCGATTAATTTATATCAAAAACTCAAAAAATGCCCTGCGGGACCATTGGGGATTTGATCAAATAACAAAATTTGCAGATTATATCGCATTTTGTCTAAAGTTTTCCCCAGAAAATTGCATATCAACATTTTAAATTTCTTTGAAATGGATACAAAATACCTTCAAATTCGATTCTCTTGATCAAAAACTCAAAAACCTAAGACAAATAGTTACAGATTATATCACATTTGTCTAAAGTTTCCACAGGATAATGCATATCACACATTTTAGATTCCTTTGAATAAAATGCCAAAATAGCTTCAAATTCGATTATTTTACATCAAAAATTCATAAAATGCCCTGCGGGGCTACCTGGGTCCCCCTTGTGACGGCGCACTACCTTTTCCTTACATTCATTGATCACCGATAATTTTAACCCCCACCCAAAAGAAAGTTCCTACGCGCCTGCCGCTGGCTTGTAGCATAGTTTTGCCAAAAAAAGTTCATTCTGAAAATGGGCCGCTTTTTTACCGTGGGCCGGTTTCTAATCTGTTGCCCGGTAAGAAATTTTACCCCAGTCCGACACTGAGTATGATGACGTGGTTTTACTTTCAGTCGCCGCCAGTTCTCTACGTGGACGTTGGTTCAGACTCCACTTTCACAGTTGGAGGATACTTTGGAGCAATCTGGCAAGCGTTTCAAGAGGAGCTTAACTTTACGTAAGACATGATATTAGGATTTTATACATTTGCAATTTCTTATTTTATTAAACTATGTGGTTACAGACAACATTACGATCCCCCCCCCCCCCCTCCTCATCTCATATAATTGTACAATTTGGTTCGTTTCTATTAGTACTAACTCCGAACCAGTGTTGTGACTTATCTAGATAAAATTATCTTTTGTGTGTATGAACATGCACACACCTCAAATGTCAGCTGATATGAAAAAGGAAAATCATCTTCATTTAGTCACATTAGTTGGCTTGTTTTGACGGCCCAATTTTTGAGCGAGCGTAGCGAGCGTCACCACGGTACTCTTATGGCACTTTCTCTGTGTGTTTTTTTTTGTTTTTTTTTGTTTTTTTGTGTTCACAGCCCAGGTCAAACGGCACAACCAATCGATCTGAAATTTTGCACATATTCTAACGTAATCTATGCGGTCCCTGGGATCGTTTTTGAACGGGCTCATGTGATTGGTTCAAATTTAAAAAAAAATATCTTTTGATTGGTTGTTCCGAGCAATTTGAAATTTTGACAAGTCATTACGACCAACATTGTACCCAATCATACAAAGTTTCAGCCAAATCCTCCCATTGGTTAAAATTTAAAAAAATCTTTCATATGATTTTTGAAATTTAAACTAGAACCGTATGACCGATCAACTTAAAACTTTGCATCGTCATTAAGACCAACATTATCTGTATTTTGACAATTTTCAGACTTATCTGTGTTTAAATCCAAAAGTTATTGACATTTTACGGACATTTTGCGTGTTGGCTGTCAAATTACTCAAAAATGTTGATCACGGCTACTTCGACTCTTTATAGTTCCAAGGTAGTTAGAGCAGAAACTTTCAAACGTATGAAACTGATATGACCGTTCAAAAGATCGTCTAATATTGTGTAAGTAAGTACACACACTTTTATCATATGAGTGGTCCCAGGTATATTTTTTTAAATAGATCCTATGATTTTTGAATATTAACTAGGAACATTCTAATCATAAAGGTTCAATCAATCAACCTAAAAGTTTGCATGGTTATTGGGACTAATACTTTAGGAATAGTTGGAGATTTTTATACCTACAAGTCTGACGAATTTCAAGAATTATTGGCTTTTAATGATATTTTCGATAGACATAATTTCGGTTCGAGGTGTTGCGCGTGTCCGTGCTCGCTCATCAACGCGTTACACTGAGCGTTTTCCTAGTTTAAAAACTTGAGTTCCAAATTTAGGATTCGAAACAAAATTGAGGAATAGTAGTATTTGGTAAAAAAAATCTATTATCTATTACAATTATCTAGATAATTATTTTTTATCTTTATCTATTATCTAGATGACTTCTTTGAAATGTATCTATTATCTTATCTATTATCTAATCACAACACTGCTCCGAACTCATCGTTAAAATATTACATCAAGTCTATTCCCATTAACTATCACAACTTACTGATTCTGATTTCTCAGCTCGGTCTATGTTCTACCTCCTGATGACTCGAACGGCATCCTCCTGGAGAATGGCTCATGGACGGGAAGTATCAAGTTGATCGTCAACAATGAGGTTGACGTCTCCATCAACGAGTACGCTATGACAACAGATCGTGCAGGAGCCGTTTCCTTTCTCTTCTCACCGCTAATTGTCAAGTAATTATTCACCGGTCATTTTATCCCATTGGTAGGCTCAACTATCAATGATTTACACCAAACCTCGTTTATAGTAGGTACCATAGTACCTACACCAAACTTACCTGAACTTATAGTACACCGTACATACCAACTATATAAATTTTGCCATTTACCAAAACCGTGGTGGTGGAAGTCGTGAAATAGCACCATTTTCATCTTCAGATGATAATAATTCTCCCATCAAAAAAGTTGCTGTCACCACTACAGACCAAGGACCACAGACTAAACGAAAGAACCAGTAGTTAAGCAATTTTACCACATGCGCAATTTTGGCGCCTGATGATCGTTTCCTTATAGATTTACGTGCCACCATTTTGAAACCGGAAGTGACTTAATATCATGAAATCGGTTAGACCCTTATAGAGTGATTGGAAAGAAAGTAGCACCAATGAATTGAAACGGCCATCATATAAAATATGGATATATTTTCAAAGTTAACTAATAGGTTTGACTGACTCTTCTTCAGACTGACTTTCTTTGTCCAGGAACCGCGTCTTCATCAAGGAACCGACGGCTGTAAATCTCAAGTGGAACAATTTCCTGGCGCCGTTCGCTCTGGACTTGTGGCTGGCTGTGGGAGGCGTCGTCGGCGTCCTGGGCGTCGCGCTCGCCGTCTTCTACTGCGTCGGGCGTCGAGCAGGGAATGCCGAGGCGTCGGGACGCTACATCCTGCCGCTCAGGGAGACGCTGATGTTCAGTTATGGACTGATGTGTGGCCAAGGTAGAGAATATTCAAGTTATCTAAGCTTACTGATCGAAGTTTTACGAAATGATAAAGATGGAATGTCTTTTAAAATTGATTGAAATGGGTTGCATTTATCAGATTTGGTAATACATCAATCGAATGGATTATAATTGGCCTCAGATTTATGGAATCGGCTTCACTACTGTCGGTGGCAGGCAAAAATGAACCCAGTTTAACATGGCCAGATAAGTCGGCCTATGCTAGAGCGGGTTCATCTTTGCCTGCCCCCCCCCCCCTCCCCCCCCCCACCGCTCTTTTCTACACATTCTAAGCGTTTAGTAGAGACTTCAGAAACAATTCTCATATTCAGTACCCTGTCCTACAAGTAAACTGTTCTCGTCACTTTCCACGAATCGTTTCAATATATGTTTGTAATACACCGTTCACACTGAGGATTCGATCATGATCCAAAATCTCGATTGCAATCGAAAATGTGTGTGAACTTAACTCAATCGAACTCGATCATGATCCAAATCTCGATTGAGTTGTAAGAACGCAATCGAAATCTGAATCATGATCGAACTCAAGGTCAAAGAAAAGAAATCATGAATATTAATAACGAAAACTTACAAATTCATGCTGTAATTGCATGTAACAAGCATTATAAAGTTTAACTTGAATCTTGCCTCCATTTTGATTTCGAGTGTAATTGAACTGGATCATGAACGAATTCTCAGTGTGAACAGGGTATAAGCTTGTGGATGAAAATTGGTCATCGTAAACATCTGAAACCAACTGTTGCTATTTGATTTAAAGCTTGAAAACGATACACAATTTCAATTTGGTTCGGTCAAAATATTGGCATTGCATTTTCTTGGACATAGGATATTTCCGGGTGAATAATGTAGCGTTATCTGCCAGGCCAGGAGTTCACACCCCGGGCAACGTCAGGACGAGTCATCTATCAGATCGCTGCCGTGGTCGGTCTCATCATCGTCGCCTCCTACTCCGCCTCTCTCATCGCCTTCCTCACGGTTCAGACCATCACCTTTCCCTTCAACAGCTTCAGAGAACTGCTCGACAACGGCGTCTACAAGATCGGCATCTTGGCTAAGTCTGGCCAATACGTTTTATTTGAGGTATTTTATCAATCACATGAAATCCACTTCTAAAATAGGAAAATAAAACAATATTAACACTGAAATCATTATTTTGTCAAATTTTTACTAAAAAATATGAGTAAATATTTGAACGATATTAATCTAGTGGAGCGGTCGCTCCACGCCAGCCAAGTCGTACGGCGCGCACACTCTCACACAACATACCGTTCAAACCTAAAGGCTGGAGCAACCCACTTTTACTGTAAGCATCAAAGTGGCATTTTCGGCCTACTGGATCTCAAAATTAGTCAATCTCACAAAGTTGTGATATCAAAAAATAGGCCAAGTCAAAACATGATTTTGAAAACCGAAATATACTTGGCGCATTGTCTTTTTAGGGCATTTAGTTTAGGTATATTATTTATATTTAGGTACAAATGATTTTTGGCATACATCTATATTATTTCGATGCGCCAAGTAATTTTTGGTTTTTAAAATCATGTTTTGACTTGGCCCATTTTTTGATATCACAACTTTTCAGTGCTGAATTTTTTAGATTTCTTCTATTTTTTAATAGTTGAAGAGACTTGGCTGGTATTTTTACACGGAGTGTTTTTCATGGGGATTATATTATTCTGAAATATGCAATACAATATTTATTTCATTTAAATAGCAAAGATAATTAAATACTGTATACCTACACAAAAATAATTGTGCTATTAGCTAGTTTTTATTTCTGATAGAACAGTAGGTAGTTTCATAGCTTAAAATGGTTTTGATGTGAAAAGGAACGTTCCGTACTCCTAGTTTGGTTCACTTCTTCGTACTAATTATGCAACGAAAGAGGTGGCATAAACTCTACATAAATGGAGCAATGGATTCTAGGTTGATAAAAGTCTACTTTAGGTTCGGGAAGCGTGAATGGTAGAATTTTTTGTTCAGTGTGGATTCTTTTCTGCCTTCTCGCGTTGTACGGACAGGAAATGACACAGATAGGTACAATGTTTTAGTACAATTGGGACAAAGAAGGATTAAACAATTTGCAACCTCTTGTTTCAGTCAACCGCCGATCCGCTTCTGCACGAAGTGACTGTGAAATTGCTTCTCCCCAACGTCAACACAATGCCACGCAGCGTAGAAGCCGGACTGCAACGCGCCTGCGCAGAACATAACTACGGATTCATGACGTCATATGAGCTGAGCATCGAGCAGATGGCGCTGTTGCCATGTCGCGTTGCGCCGGTGCCAGATATCTCAGTGGCGGTGCGATATTCCATGGTCACGGCCAAGCAGAGTGCTCTCAGAGACATCCTCAACTACAAGTACAGTTGTTGTACATAGTTGTCACCGTGTAGAGAACAGCTTACATCACACTACTAAATTTAAGGTGACGGCAGATGAATGCTTTACCATGGAGACACTTGAATACGAATTACGGGCGGAACTCGCAGAAGGAAATGCTATGGAATGCACCCCCGGACGAGAATACAGAACAGATACTAGCGCCAGTGTACGATTTGGCAGTTACCGGAACTGTTTTATCAGTAGATCCAGTACATCATCTCTCTTCATTAATTGATAGTCAATTAAAATTAAATATTTGATCTAAATGTCAGATGCATGTTATCTTAGGTTATTGGGCAGTTAATTCATTTAAAAAGATAATGACAACACTCGAAAACGGGGAATTTCATTAAGGATGTTTTATTTATTATTGAAGGAGTTGATTTAAAAGTGAATCCTTGTTTGACCATGGTTTGTACCTACCGAGGTAAGATTCAAAACAAAACTAGTTTGTACTTCTATCAAAACGCTGCGCTAGTATCCGTTATGTATGATCCATAGACCTTGACTTGACCTTGACATTTCATGCTATATACCTGGTCTGAGTTTAACATTGCAGCAGATTTCACGTTTGAAGCTCTACTGCCGTCACCTTAAATTTAGTAGTGTGAAGTAAGCTGTTCTCTACACGGTGTAGTAGTAATAAAACACAGCAATCAATTTTTTTGAAATTCTTAGAATATCCTTAGAATCCATTAAGCCCGTCTTCCATGGGCGCGATGTTTTCATCGTAATGTTGCTGCGCGGCACGAGTTTTCATTTACCCTCTTCCATGATCGCGATGTTTTGCTGCCGACGCTCCCATTGGCTGAATCCAGACAGCGCATGCGCACAACATCACTTTACAATACTACTTCCGTCGCAACCGCAACGCGATGCGAATATATTGAGGTTGGTTCTACTTTTAGCGGCGATTCGCGTGACGTCACGCGTTGCTGCGATTCGAGCTCTGATTGGCTGAGAGACCAGCTCGAGGGCAAAACATCGCGTTGCGGCAAAAAAAACACCATGGAAGACGGGCTTAAAATATGAGTGAGAGTTGCTGGCGCTCTACAGACATTGGAAAAAGATGGGTACCAAAAAATCAAATGCGTCAAAGGAACAGTGATAATTTCATTGAATTTTTCTTTGAACAAATTTGTCTAATATTTGACAAATATTTGACAAATAACCAACCAACCAAACAAAGATAAAAATTGCCATAAATGTATACCATGGTGATGCTCTCTATGCGCGCTTCATAATGTTTGAACATGCGATTAGCACGAAATATAATGAAAACAATTGCTTCTTGTCACGGCTGTCAAGAATGTAATGTATTCGAGAAAATAAGGAACACAACTGACCTCTGGTGGATTTTGTGGTACTAGGTAAATGGCGGCTATCAAGGGCGCATTTGCATAAATATAAATACAAATATTTGATATAGTTGTTTGTTATGGACAAGAAAGTAAATGCATAGCTAAATATCAATTTCATTTGTTTTTTGTTTTTTCACTGCTTTATGGAAACACGAAATGTAAAAATAAACAAATTAATATGTGGACCTGATAGTAGCCATCTTGCCAAAAGTGGCTCCATCACGTATCACTTATTTGTGGGAAGAAAGCTCACGGCCTTCTTAACCACCTAAATTTCGCCATGACAGTCCCAAAAAAAGTCAAACGTGACAGTTAGTTTTTAAATTGTATATTTTAGTATTTATCTACTCTTTTACGTCTGCTTTCTTGTTCAAATGTTATCCCTAGTATTAATATTTAACGGTTAGACTATACAATCAATGATAATGGATTTTGATTGATTCCAACATTACATTTTCCAGAAGGTACGTGTCAAATTTCGCTGGCCATGCTGACCACTGTCTATTTTAAGAGGATTATCAATTAAATAAATGCCTGAATGTATGTTTGACATAAATGCAGACAAGCTTTAACATGAATAATGTCAAATATCACTGTCCAGTTGCCCTAAAGATATAGCATTTAAACTATTTCGACAAAATAAAGCCCTCGCCATAATACCCGTCATGGCGGCCAAAAATCAAAATCACAAATCACGTGCATACTCCATAAAGGTTTGTGTTCCAGCATGGTAAAACTGCTCGAGTCCGGCATTCTCCATCGCCTACGCACTCACTTCTGGCCGAGGCAGTACGTCGCTCCCACCGCCGCCTTCACCAGTCTCTCTCTTGCCGAGGTGTTGCCCATACTGACCATCATCGCGTACGGCGCGTTCGTCGCCCTGCTCGTCTTGCTCGTCGAGCAGTGTGTGTGGAAGACGCGAGCTCGTGTTGGGAAGCTCTGTCTGACATGCTGGCGCCGGGGGTGGCGCCAAGTGCGAACAAGAACAGAGCATAAAGGGCCAAAGGCACTTAGTTCGGACGATGCTGCGTGAGTATACCTATGTTCAAACTATATCTTCGTCCCAACCAATCTGCTTCCATCTGCCATACATTCCAATGTTTGCCTTCAAATCTAATTAATAACTGCATGTTTCCAAGGAAATCAAACATGCATCAATTCGTTTCATCGAAGTGCTCCAGACAATGTTCATGGGGAAGACTGGATCGACGATGATGCTTAAAATAGCGTGGGAAAGATGTTGACTGGACATACTACTTGAACAAACGTATCGTAGTTTTTCTGAGGAAAGGGTTGGAGATAAGTAGAATGGTAAATATTGTCATTAATTGTTCAGTCTGATTGCATTTTATTAACTTATTTTATTTTGCTTTCTGGATTGGTTGATGCACAGGTATTACAAAGTAAAAAATGAATACATTGTACACTTTTTAGAGACAGTTTTTTAATACCCTGCTAAATATTAAACAGTTGATTAGGACTATTGCCAGGGCAACAACAAATGACATTCCTTGAATGACAAGTTAAACTTAACTACTAGTTTTAGCTGAGTATTGATAAACTGGACCTTTACATTATTAAATAAAAATTTGCTATTTGAGTGACGTAATTCATGGCATTTAACATTACAAAAGTCCATCAAGCTTCAAACCGAAGGGAGAAGACGTTCCTGTCCTTAAGAAATACTTTCCCCGAGCCCTGAAACAAGAGATCAACGAAACACTGTAAGCGATGAGGATTTTTTTGACTTTTTTTCCTAGACTACAATATGGTATTAATATCTGGGGTCACTCCCGTCTCTCACATAAGCTTTACATTCTGCAGAAGAGGGCTGTAAGGTACCTTGCACAAGCCAATTTTGATCCTACCAGAGCTGGAGTTTATTTTAAAGATTCTTGTCGGCCACTATTTAAAAAAATTAAGATTCTCCCATTGACATGTGTGTATATTTATTGTGCTATTTCATATGTAATTGATAATAAACATCTGACTGATGTTCGATTACGATGTTCACTCGAATGTTCACTCGATGTACTTTCTCGAAGGAAGTACATCCTTCGAAACGTCGCGAACGGCCCTTATCAGGGCCACCAGCACCTCCAACGGAACAAACCGTCACCACTGCCATGTCATTACAAGATGGTTCCGAAAACGTCCACGACAACAAACATCTGACTATTGAAAACAATGCTGTACACGAATATTGCACTAGGGATAATTAAAATTTACGATTAAAAAGAAAGGCTCCCCAACATGACCCCATTGGAATGGGTATTAAATTTTATAACTTTTTACCATTAAGTCTTAGACAAATCACTGATACATGTATTTTCAAATCCAAATTAAAGAGTCTTCTCATAACACATTGTTTGATCTACACTTCCTCCGAATATTTTATGACAACTAGATTTTAGATGTATGACTTTTTAGTAATCTGACAATGTAATGTAAACTACAACTTGTATGTATTATTTGACGCCACCTGTCAGGGGTGATTTACATGTACCTATGACTATGTTAAATATCACCTTGTGATCAATATTAACAATAAAATATATTCTATTCTATTCTATTCTATTCTAATAATCTGAAGACATAAATTGATAACATAAGTCTGCACACGCCTCTTCTCAAGCGTTCAAATAAAGTAATTTAATTGATTGCAATGATATATTAGTTTTCTTAGTTTGTGGCATTAATCAAATAAACCAGGACGTTGAATCATATAGTTAAAAAAAGGTTTATAAAATATTCAAGGATTTTACTCAGATTTACTCAGCCCTAAGTAATAGTGCAGTCCATTCTTATAACAATAGTGCTATTGTTATAACTAGAGGGACCCGCTTACAAATTGTAAGTTGTGTTATTCGCATTTAATATTTATGATTAATTTATCACCAACTACCAAAGTTTGGGAATTGTTAAAAAGCGTCCTTCCTGACGGTTTTGTTCGTGGTATTACCTCAGTGAACAGGCAAATGCTGGGAAGGTATACCCAACTAATAGGCCACGACCGCCTCCTTCCCTGCTTCCATCTTTACCTACTATTCACCATCATCTAAGTTGTGTGATTCGAATTTATGATTAATTTATCACCAACTACGTACCAAAGTTTGGGAATTGTTAAAAAGCGTCCTTCCTGACGGTTTTGTTCGTGGTATTACCTCAGTGAACAGGCAAATGCTGGGAAGTTATACCCAACTAAAAGGCCACGGCCGCCTCCTTCCCACCTTCCATCTTTACTTCCTATTCATGGTTTTCACGTGACGTCACGGCAGTCGTCTCGGCCGCATTTCCCCTACTTTACCCCTCCTGAGTATACACTAGTCACTGTTGTAGCTAGAGTAGCATTGTAAACAATCGCTTTTAGGTGGCTCGGCTAATCGGACATGGTCTCAGATCTTCATAATTTTTTGTCTACTTATTGATAATCACGTCATACACAATCCTTGAAAAAATTGAACAATTCTCGTGTCTAGTTTCTGAGATAAATTGAGTTTTCTTCCCCATATAATCTTATGGCATTGGCAGCCACGTAAAATCGTGTCACATTTATACTAATAATGTAGATCTGATTTTTATGTATTCCCAACTTTGAACAAAAAACTTATTTTCTGATAGATAGTTGGAACTTCTATTAGGAAAGAAATTGAAAACAATTCCAACGTGTGCTATTAATAGAAGGTTTAAATAAACCAAAAACGAAATGATTTCCCTATACCTCCTGTGTTACAGTTTCTTTCATTCTCGGAAGGCAATAAATTGAAACTTCGCTTTCAGACATGAGTTGTAAGTTTAATCGCATGTAATGATTCTTTTATACTTAAATATAGAGGTCACCACTGACCCCAGAGGGAAAATCTCGAATGTTATCATAGCCAAATCTATTTTAAATGTCCTAAGGAACAACTCCACCAAATTTCATGCTTGTTTCACAAAATGCTCAATTATTCCTCTTAGCCGCTCTACTAGGTATATGCATTTATTTTATATTTTTGCCCTCGAAGTTATAAAAGCTACGGCAATCCTGACATAGACAATGTTTCACTGGTTTTCTGCCGTTCCATAATACGGCTGTTGAAATCTAATGTGTCAAATGATTTCCAAATTGAATATTTATTATGACTTGAATGCTTTTTTATTTCACTTTTTAATACACAAATAAGTTATTATAGTTTCTTCTTCTTTAAACTTGAACGACTACGCTTTAATTTTAATATTTAACATGAAGAATTCATCTCAAACTCTTGGTGACTCTAGTTTTCACATGCATTTTTACGGCAGGCAAGTGCTACTTGTATACCCAAAATGGCGGCGTGACTGAAATACCTGGCCGTGGAGGGGCGGAAGTGGGGCTCGTGAAAACCATGAATTCTCCATCATCTCCCATCATCATAATAGGTTAGCTGCAGAACAGTGCGACGTTTTTTTTTTGTTTTTTTTTAACCATATTGTAATTTTTTTTATTTTATTATCACTACTATATATACTTATATTTTATATATATATATAAAATATATATATTTTATATTTATACATATTTTATATACACTACTAAAACAAATAGGTACCTACATGGAAATTACAAATCTACTACAGATTAAAATTTCTAAATTAATCCAAGTTACAAATCTGAAATCATAAAAGAGTGAATTATACGCAACTTAAAAAAATAACGGCCCAATGAGTACATAAGAAATTAAAAATTAAAAATTGGGTAAAAAGATTTTAAAAAAGTTTCTAAGGAAACATGGAATACTCATATCAAATTTAGATAAAACCAGAGCAGCTCTCTCATTGACTGAAATATCTGTCAAGTGATCTTACTTGCCTCCTGATGAAATAAAAGTCTGCATCTCTGCACAATTCCCATCAACATCAGGAATTCACATCAGGTTACATGGCAGATCAGCAGGGAGCCGCTGAGCTTCTCAGTCGATTCCCACATTGCTGAATGTTGCCTTTTTGTACTTAAAGATGCAAATAAAGATAATTGAAATTGAAATTGAAACATCAGCGATCGATCGCTTTAGTACAATTTTGATTCCCAAAACGTAAATGTCAATATACTAATGAGAAGTTGCGACGTTAGGTATGTATACTCGGGCTTAAAAGTTCACTTACGTCCCCCCCCCAACCCCTCTCCCTTTGCAACCCCAAAAATAACATCTAATTTACATTATATTGCTTTACCCGTGGTTCTACTAAGTCAAGGTCGCAAGAGTTAATTCCAATTTTCGTTCAATGTAAAAAAAATCACTGCCTACTGGGCCAATTTGAAAGTTTCGAAACTTGTCTGTTCTTCCATGGGCTACACGTCTTGGCAAGTTGGCTACACTCTTGCTTCTCATGTAATTGCTCTCAAAATACTGTCAAACGTTAGTGAAACGGAGTTAATTCATCGATCAGGTATGTAGAATGTGATTTCGTATATTATTTAAACGAATTATTGCTATAACTTACTTGAAAGTGGATATAAAGATTCGTTCTGACATTTTGACGTTTTAAAATGACAGTTCGATTATTTTCCATTGTCGGACATACAGGACATACAGGACATACGGACATACGCGATATGCGCATGCGTGAATAGTGTACATTATGTAAGAGGATAGCACACAAATTTCCATGCTTGTATCACAATTTGCACAATTGACCCCTAAATTGGGAAGATTGGACTGCACTATAATAATAATAATGAATAACTTGATTCCTTTCCACTTAAAGTACTCACTTGCTGGTCGTTGCTATGCCCATGAAGACAGGTGTTGGTGGGGCACATTTCTTCTCTGTGAACTCTGACCAACTGTTGCATGCGACAGCTGGGAAAGCCTTGTCGGAGTTCAGAGTTTCAACGAAGAAGAGAACCGATCTGTGATGACTGCAATTCGCTAAGTATAGTGAGACAATGAGGAGATTAGTTCAATTACTGGTCGAAGAAACTGGTACTGAGACAATTAAGGTCAAAGTTGATCCGACGTTTGATCCACAATTATGAAAAGCAATTTAAATAATGTGAATGCAAGTTACAAATGAATCAACTACTCTGCAATATATCGTGAAAACCGGGAAAATTATTAACGCATTATGCTTTGGGTACAATTTGAGTTACTGAGCAAATTTTTCGAAATTATTTTTAATATAATCACTCCTCTAAATAAAATTGTCATTAAAATGATCATTTTTGCTAATA
This sequence comes from Leuctra nigra, assembly GCA_934045905.1. NCBI lineage: Eukaryota > Metazoa > Arthropoda > Insecta > Plecoptera > Leuctridae > Leuctra > Leuctra nigra. The sequence continues at coordinate 26,218,934 of OW203764.1, forward strand.
TTTATGAACATTCACTGAAAATAATTAGACAATTTTTTAAGATGTACGAATATTTTACTTTACACTGAATATCAGTGTAAAGTAAAATGGCTGGTAAAATGGTAAAATTGGCTGGCGTGGAGCGGTCGCTCCACGCCAGCCAAGTCGTACGGCGCGCGCACACTCTCATATAAAGGCTGGAGCAAACCCACTTTTACTGTAAGCATCAAAGTGGCATTTTCGGCCTACTGGATCTTAAAATTGAGAAATCTCACATTGTTGCGAAATATCTTAATTTCGAGCTATGGCCCACCCTACAACATATACTAAATTTGGGAACAATAGGTTACGCCCTTTGCGCGCTAGAGGGCCGTGAAAACTGTGTTTTAGGGCGGTTTTCATAATAATAATCTTAGTAGTAGTAGGCTGGAGCTAAAATCCGGTAAACAGGCCACAGCCTAAACGGCTGAACCGATTGATCTCACATTTTTACCACGTGTGCACTTTTGGCGTCTGATTTAACCTTGTCCCCATGCATTTTTTGTGCCGCCATTTTGAAACCGGAAGTGACGTCATATCTCGTCAACGGTTGGACCGATCGGAACGAAATTTGCGCCAATCGTTTCAGACGGTCATCTATATGGATTATCAATATTAAAAGACTGAACATTATTTTAAATAAACCGGAAATGACGTCATGAAATTTAATATACATCGATTTGCATTTCAGCAACAACTGTTGATCCGATTGTCTTGATATTTATGTAACGTTTGTACTTTTGATATTTCATTTGACTTGTTATAAAACCAACCGGAAGCCGCCATTTTGAAACCGGAAGTGACATCATGTCTCAAAAACGGCTAAACAGATTAGAACAAAACCAGCGCTAAACGCACGGCCTCCTTTATAAGTTCCGTTTCACTACACGTTTCCCGGCCTGTCCACCAACTGAAAATCAGAGGTTCCACATTTTGGCACAGGCCAAGGGCGCTAGTTGACACCCTACGCCTTCCTTATGAAAATATTACATGACCAACTGAAGACAACATAGTGTGCAGTGATTGCTTTTGTCTTTGAAAGAGCTGTCAGTTTAAGAAAATGCAATTAGTAAGCCAATATAGTTCGTGAATTCAACATTAAATATGATTTTAATGCTTTATAAGTATTATTTTAAGCAATTATTAATATATTAGTTCTTGAAATATAACCTCAGCACCAGTTTTGTCAACATATTGAATGTGACATATACGAAATTTATTGTGAGGTTAAAAAATGTACGTAAAATCACCTAACTTAACACATTCAACATGTAGACGAAACTGGTGCTGAGGTTATATTTCAAGAACTAATATATTATTAATTGATTAAAATATTACTTAAAAGCATTAAAATCATATTTAATGTTGAATTCACGAACTATATTGGCTTACTAATTGCATTTTCTTAAACTGACAGCTCTTTCAAAGACAAAAGCAACCACTGCACACTATGTTGTCTTCAGTTGGTCATGTAGGATTTTCATAAGGAAGGCGTAGGGTGTCAACTAGCGCCCTTGGCCTGTGCCAAAATGTGGAACCTCTGATTTTCAGTTGGTGGACAGGCCGGGAAACGTGTAGTGAAACGGAACTTATAAAGGAGGCCGTGGCTAAACGATTTAGACGGTCAACTTTATGTAATCAGTAATATTTGATGATTCAAATATCGAAACCGGAAATGACGTCACACATTTTATGACCTATACCGGAAATGACGTCATAAATATGCTAAATGACGCTAAATTCACCACTTTATACTTTAAAATAGATATAAGTAAACGTACTTTGTAAATAATTATAAATTCAAGGTTGCAGTGTTCTCGGCGGCCATTTTTAAAACCGGAAGTGACGTCATATATCGTAAACGGTTGTACCGATTGCAACCTAAGTTTGGAAATGTGTTGGACTAATAATTATGAATTCAAGACGACATTATTTTCGGCCGCCATTGTTAAAACCGGAAGTGACGTCAAATATCGAAAATGGCTGTACCGATTGCAATCAAATTTTGGAAATGTGTTGTACTAATAATTATGAATTCAAGACGACATTATTTTCGGCCGCCATTGTTAAAACCGGAAGTGACGTCATATATCGAAAATGGCTGTACCGATTGCAACCAAATTTTGGAAATGTGTTGTACTAATAATTATGAATTCAAGACGACATTATTTTCGGCCGCCATTGTTAAAACCGGAAGTGACGTCATATATCAAAAACGGCTGTACCGATTGCAACCAAATTTTGGAAATGTGTAGGAGTAATAATTATGAATTCAAGACGACATTATTTTCGGCCGCCATTGCTAAAACCGGAAGTGACGTCATATATCGAAAACGGCTGGACCGATTGTAACGAAACTTAAAGCTATTCTTCTTGGATAATTATTTTAATCTTATATACCAAACGCAACTTTTCTAAGTATCCAAATCGGCATAGGCGTATTTTTTTAAAGAAATAAGTTCTTGCACGGACACAAGCTGTGCTACAAGCTGTATGAATAAACTAACAAAAGAAGTGATATCCCAGAAAAAAACACTCCGTGTAAAAAAGGCAGCCAAGTCTCTTTACTTTAAAAAAATTCAACACCGAAAAGGAGTGATATCAAAAAAGGAGCCAAGTCAATGACATTTCCAAATATTTAATCGTATCTTTGAAATAAAAGTATAAACACCGAGAAATACTTTACAAAAGGACTTGGCGCATCGTTTTTTTAAAGACATTTTTCTATTCATAAGCATGTGCCATTTATATACAACCGTCATTTTGAATGTTTAGAATAATAGGGAAACATCTTTCAATTAGGTACATATTATACATACCTTCTGTAAAATATTTTCTATATGATTATATACGCTATGAAACTTGTTGTCTATGCTTTCTATAAATATACACAATAGTTATCTTCGTAATATTGTTTCGTGGTGAATATAATTAAGTCTCATGCGTTATACCTTCTCATCATGTAACAATTTCTATTAATACACATTTTATAAAAATACATTTCACAAAGAAGACAGTCATATTGAATTTCTATTAAAAAATTTAACTTTATACACTTGACACTTCAAAAATATATAATTGTGTTCCATTAGTTAGTAATTATTTGACAACGTTTCATGATTTCCTTCAGTCAAGATCAAATTATGAAAAGATACCAGTCTAATATCGCCATATTAACAGTACTGCAAGAATATGTATGAGCCCACTTCCAATTGATATGAAGGGATGTGTGTTGTGAAAAATATCCGACCGAACCGGGGCACGAACTTAGGACCTCTCACTTGCCGGGCGAGAGCTCTACCAACTGAGCTACCCGATCGGACGGGCGGACATTAGACACAACACACTGATGAGGATCCTGACTCCTGACTCCATGGAAGTTTTCCAAAGAAACCTACATTCTCACCACTTCCAATTGTTATGTAATTCTTTCACCCTTATATTACTTATATATTACAGCATAAAATCATGCTTCTATCGCCATTGACAAAACTATAAAATAGTCATTACTAAAAGTAGCTTGATTCATAGATTCTGGCTCTAATAGAAAGAGGAAAATGTACCTACTTGTAAATTTCTTTCCACTTTTAGGATAGAATGATGTCTTTAAAAAAACGATGCGCCAAGTCCTTTTGTAAAGTATTTCTCGGTGTTTATACTTTTATTTCAAAGATACGATTAAATATTTGGAAATGTCATTGACTTGGCTCCTTTTTTGATATCACTCCTTTTCGGTGTTGAATTTTTTTAAAGTAAAGAGACTTGGCTGCCTTTTTTACACGGAGTGTTTTTTTCTGGGATTATAACTACATGATCAGTTAAATAACCTCAGTAGTTAGAGGTATGGCTATCTAAATATAACCTAGCAGATAAAAGGTACCTTCTAGCAAAACACGAATTGAAAAATTGATACAAAAACTCTAGGAAAAATCATAAAATACCAAATAATAGTCCAGGTTTCATTCATGGTAAATGTAAGTCACTTACATGTTTCATTAGAGTTTGGATCTGTGTAATATATTTCGCAACCCGGCTGCGGCGCTTTGCCCCTGTTGGGGTAGAAGTCTACATGACCGACAAGTCTGCTGTTGCCTCCAAGGTAGTTGTCGTCCGTGTGGAGAATGTCGACGAACTGAGCGTTGTTCTTGTTGAGGAGGTGTTCAGGAGGTAGAAAGTTGAAGACGGCTCCAGTAGGGTCCAAGCCTGTCGAGAAATATTTCACCGTGTATTAGGCGAAAACAAATTTGGGTGTCAATTTCATATGGTTTTAATTTAATATTAAAACAACTTATTAATGAAGATAAGCAGGCTGGATTTTCGAGTCAACTTTTGAACTGTTGAGGCACTGTCATTGACAGCAAGCAAAATTTGTGTTATGTTACTAGCATGAATTTTAATTTTGCTTTTATTTTGTCAATCAGTAGATATGCAAAAACGCTGGAAACTTATAAATAATTTCTTATGAATATGGATAACATATGAATGATTTTACGTGTCTTGCACGTGTAATGTTCTATTTTCTTACCTGTGATCCTACCCACTAGCCCCGACTCCACGTGTCTGCCAACAGCGGCCGCTACGTGCGCTCCCAAACTGTGGCCAATCACGTGCAAGCGGTCCAGCGACATACCACGTGATACCATGTAGTCGACGAACCGGGCAATGTGGCGACCAACTGGATCCACATTTAAAAATCCACTGATGAACCTGATTTAACAAAAAGATTAAGTTGATGTATAGGCTAGATTTCAAGAGACGCATGTTAGTGGTAGGAGGGTGTAAGTTTGGTAAGGCGAACAAATAGAGGGGGGGGGGAGAGCAAAATTGACATCAATATAATGAAAATCACAGTTACAGTAAAATGCCTTTAGATCTTTTGATTTTGACAAATGATTTATTGACTGACGATTAGACAAGGACGATTTGAATGTTTACGAATGTTAACATTGTCAAGCTTTTTAATCTATTATAATAATGTATTATTTATATTTATCTAAGGTTGTGATACCCTAAATAAATCAAGTAAAAGTTGTAATATTACAATGTTTATTTGATTGGTTTGAAATCGTTTTGAGTATACGTATACTTCAATACGTATTCAATTCAGTATACTGGACTGTTAAAAACGCATTTTGATTCAAAAGAGTCAATGGATGTTTACAATATTCTGGTCATCATCCACCCAGAGCATTTTCCTGCATTGTGTCTGGACAAAAAGGACCACATTATCGTGTTATTTATTTTTGATAAAAAAATATATGTCTTCGATATTGTCTGGAAACTAAGTTGCAATCGTATACACACAAAATGACAATTAGACAATCGCGCTACTTGTGCTCATTATCTGATCAGTTCTCACCTTGGAGCGGCCATCAGTCCTTTATACTCTGGGATAATGATGTTGTGATCACCGCGCTGCAGATATGAATCCATAACGTGTCTAGTGTTCAGACTCAACCTGGATCCTGCTTCCGTGAGACCGTGAACGTAGAGGACGGTGGGTCGGTGGGGATCGAACGAGGACCTCTCAAGCAGCACATCGTCGTCTTTCTTCAACAACTCCAAAGTGCCATTGTTCCAACTACAAGTCGGTGCGGTGGGTTCAAAAGTTTTCAAACCAAACATTAGATTTACAAATCGATGAAAACAATTAGTATAAAAACAGGACAAATTATGTTACAAGTATCTGCCACTGAAACTACAAATACACACACAAATTTGTAGCTTTTTGTACACACTACAAATTTTCCCTTCAAAGTCAGAGAAAGGGAAAATCAGGCTTATGTATGGTGATTGGTGAATGATAATTTGGGGACAGGTTTAGATAATAGAAGTGAGCATGATAAAGAGTTTAATCTTTTTTAGAATGAGTATCACTAAACATTGAAATAAATGTTTTATAGACAAATTGGTGAATACCATCTGAATGCAACATAATCACCTGGTGTAAAGATGAATTTGAACATCATCTTCATTGATGTTGACTGTACACATATTTCTCCATCTTGATTGCGGCCAAGCCTGCCAGTAAATATTGCCGTTGAGTATTGATGGCGGTGCTGAATATCCAAAAGACATAATCGTTGACGTAAATTCGTTTTGAAAATTACAAAAATAACATTTTATTTTGCTATTAAAGCATTTAAGGATACTCAAAAAATAGATTTTGAGATATTTTACGTAGGGATTAAGTGCAATTGGATTTATAATAAAGTATTTATTTGCCCGGGATTTATTTAAGTGTGAAAATTAAGAAAAGCGGTACTAAACACCCTCCTCAGACTGAATCCAATAAGAATCCATAAGTTCAACAAATGGAAATCAATACACTGATGGTCGTGCATCATAACAATTGTGTTACTACAACTCTTTCAGTAACAAGATAACTAGTTTTTTTATTGCTGGCTCCTGGATTATAGTCTTGATTTGTCAAGGATTTTTTTTAGCAAAGCAAAATGTTAAAATATATTATACGTTTGCTCGTATGGCGCGTAAGTATGGACCACCTGCCATTTTCTGTAGAAATTTGTACAAATAACTAAACAAACTGGAGCGGACTGGTTACTGGAGCGATAGAAATTCCACAGTTTCTCCGATCAAGTTGAAATTTAGCACACTGTAAAGACCACAACCACAGAAATAAAAGTAATATGTGGCTAAGGAAAGCTAGTTATTAATAACAACCAAAAGCGGTGTAATATAAAATAAAAATTCCAACGAATATTTCGCCAAAATAGTCGATTTAATATGGAATGACACCAATAAATGGCGGACACCAAATTACTGAAAAGGTAATTGACTAATTGATAATATATAACGAACACCAAAGCACTGAAATAACACACAATTCATTATGGAACACAAATGGCACTGAAAATGTGGAACTCGATTGGCACTGAAATAATAGCAAATTTCGCGGCACACACCTGGTATTGTAGATAATAAGCAATAAAGCACAAATACCATGGAAACCATCTTCACGCACTGAGCAAGCACTAGTTAATGTACACTAACAAAGCAACTTCCCGCACTTATAGATATTCCAGTTCAATTAAGTCATAATCTAAATTAGTTAATTTTTTAGAGAGATGTTTAATAATGATGTACGCAAACAATATTCATTATCTTCTACGGCAAGGTCAGGATTTAAAGCCCGCCCTAAATGTATGAAAATATCCTTGACTATTTTTTTTCTTATACGTAAGCAGAGTACGATGATGGAGAAATCATTGTTGGTGCGAAGCCATCTGGTCAGATGGACCGCTAAGATGGAGATGAGATGGTTTGACGAAGGTGATTGACGTCGATAATAAGACAGAGGAAATCTTTCGAAATATTGCGTCACCTCATTGGATATAGTGGTAACACACACTAGTGATGGAGCGAACTTGGATTTTGATATCGACTATCGATATCATTTATATATCGATATATATCGATATATCGATACTTCGATATATCGATATATTGAAATATTGAAATATCGAAATATCGATTTATTGAAATATTGAAATATCGATATATAGATATATTGAAATATCGAAATATCGAAATATTGATATGGAAATAATATTTAGATGTATAGGTATGGAAATATTGATATATCGTATGAATGTATTAAATTGCTCCTAAAACTGCTAGGAATTTCAAAAGAAAATGTAAAAAGAAATAACACAGCCGTTCCAAAATATAGGGTCACCGGCCAGATAAGAAAGAAAATGTGAATTATCTGCGAAATTGTCCATAAATCTTGTAAACGCTGCACTGCAAATATGAATTATTTTGCCATAGTAGGTATAAATTTCAATTAAGAACATAATTGTATCATGCGGCAAGGCTTCAATATATCGATATTTCAATATCTCGATATTTCAATATATCGATATTTCGATATTTCAATATTTCGATATTTCAATATTTCAATATATCGATATATTGATACTTCGATATTTCAATATATCGATATTCAATATATTCAGGTATCGATATTTCGATATTTTTTTAATATCGATATATATCGATATATCGATATTTTCTCCATCCCTAACACACACAGTCGATACAGTTCAGAAATGGGATAAAATGTCCTCGAAATAGTCGCTCGATGGCACATAACTCCCCAATAAGTAATCCAATGAGTTATATGAAGATCATTTAGACACTACTTTTTTAAGTAGCATCTTAGAAGTGACAAACTTTTTAGTTTTTACAACGGGTGGCAGATCGTGATATTTTTACAATTGGTGGCATATAGTGGATTTTTTTATAATCGGAAGCAGGACGTGAATTGTTTCTTAGGAAGGTAATATGTTAGAGAGCTCAGTAGAGTTATAAATATTATATGTGTTTGGGACTCAATGAAGAATTACCACTCACTTTATTATTCAATAGCCACTAGTTTTCCAACAAATTTACTAATTTAATCGTAAAATAGTAACGGACAATAATACAGAGTTAAGTAACAATCTAAATGAACGGTAATTAAAATTTGCTATATAAATGTAATTCACGGTATTTATTATCACAAAATTCCATCAAGTTTCAAACCGTAGGGAGAAGACGATCCTGTCCTTAAGAAATACTTTCCCCGAGCCCTGAAACAAGATACATTTATTATTAAACACTTGAACACTGTGAATTAAGTATATTCTATTCCCTCAACGGAATTAAATTGAACTAGTTATGATGTAATAAAGCAGAGAGGAGAGGAAACCCGGTGGAGGCCTGTAGCCTGTTTCTGTCGAAAGATTCCAAGGGGATCAACGGCTTTTCGTCCCTTCCGAAGGACGGTGCGACTTATGGTCGAGCGACCATAAGTCATAAACATAAGACCACCATTTCAGTCAAGTTAAAGACAATATTTAGATAATTCGTCAAATTTCAGTAAAGAAAGAAGTCTATTTGATTTAGAAAATATCGTCTTAACGAAATAGTAAAATTAAATACAGCCAAGCCAAGTAAAAACATGTAAAAATATGTGTATTCAAAACTTATTTATGAAAAAAAAACATTTTGCGCATAACAGTAAACTTCTATCCGACTATGCCTTACGACCATGAGTCTTTTCTTCTTTAATCAAATCATTTATGAATAAACGTGTTGACTAGAGTAGATTAATAGTTGTTGATGAGTTTCGACAACTTTGTCTTTTTCAGCTCAGAATGTTATGGTGTTGTTTGGACTTGGTTGTATATTTTACACCCAGTTCTTTTTTAATGGAGGATAGGATTTATATTTCACAGAATCAGGGAGGCAGATCGAAATTAGGGATATTCGTCTGATCGTAGTGATAGGTTGGAGGAATCAATACCAATATAATATTAACTGGTATATAAACACGCAACAAAAGAAAAATCGCATTCGATTTTGTTATTATCAATGAAATTAGGGATGGAGCGAACTTGGATTTTGATATCGACTATCGATATCATTTATATATCGATATATATCGATATATCGATACTTCGATATATCGATATATTGAAATATTGAAATATCGAAATATCGATATATTGAAATATTGAAATATCGATATATAGATATATTGAAATATCGAAATATCGAAATATTGATATGGAAATAATATTTAGATGTATAGGTATGGAAATATTGATATATCGTATGAATGTATTAAATTGCTCCTAAAACTGCTAGGAATTTCAAAAGAAAATGTAAAAAGAAATAACACAGCCGTTCCAAAATATAGGGTCACCGGCCAGATAAGAAAGAAAATGTGAATAATCTGCGAAATTGTCCATAAATCTTGTAAACGCTGCACTGCAAATATGAATTATTTTGCCATAGTAGGTATAAATTTCAATTAAGAACATAATTGTATCATGCGGCAAGGCTTCAATATATCGATATTTCAATATCTCGATATTTCAATATATCGATATTTCAATATATCGATATTTCGATATTTCAATATTTCGATATTTCAATATTTCAATATATCGATATATTGATACTTCGATATTTCAATATATCGATATTCAATATATTCAGGTATCGATATTTCGATATTTTTTTAATATCGATATATATCGATATATCGATATTTTCTCCATCCCTAAATGAAATCATAGTGGTTGACGAAATAGCATGGACGGATAGTTCATCTTTTTCAGCCAATTTGATTCGTTCGTTAAATACGTAAACAATCAATGTGTTGAAATGTGGAATTATTTGTCTAAACTTATGTCAAATTTGGCTCAATTCATCTGTAGACATAAATTAAGAACGCGTGAGATGTGAGTAGCTTCATTCCATTCCAAATGATGAGACACCGCGCCAAGATGAGCTGCCAACTCACTTGCTGGTCGTTGCTATGCCCATGAAGACAGGTGTTGACGGGGGACATTTCTTCTCGGTGAACTCTGACCAACTGTTGCATGCGACAGCTGGAAAAGCCTTCTCGGAGTTCAGAGTTTCGACGTAGAAGAGAACCGATCTGTGGTGACTGCAAAACACTAAGTATATTGAGACACTATTATTAAATGTTGATCAATTCAATCCTTGTTCAGAAGCCAATGAATTCAAGTCAAGGCCAGCACATAACACCTTATCCAAGGTATATTATAGATAAGGTCAAAGGATAATTCTATGAGATTCACAATAACCTAATAAGACTGTGATTATTATGTTTGATTCAGTAATTGCTGTATTTACCATAGAGAAGTAAGTTACATTCAAATTAGGTTTCATACAATGAAAGTTGAGATGTGTTGCAATTTAGAGATGGTATTACCTATTCGTAGGTAGTTTATGGTGTGCGGTGAATAGTTAGCAAGGAAAACATTAACAAAATACTAAGTAATAAGCACATTGATTCTCACTACACATTTTCTCTGATTCCTTAGCACATAATTCTGACATTTTCCTGTCAAACTGTCCCAGGAAACTTCACTTCAATTTGTATGAATAAATATTATTACTTAGTACGGGTGATAGCAGTGCTGTCATTATTACTGTATGTTTTGTGTTAATATTTAAATATTACAATAGAATAAAATTTCATCATACATATTTCCCTACTTCGTACTGTGTTTTACTGTGCCGAAGAGGCTATTATGGCAATTTCAAAATGTCTTATTCTATAGCAAGGCAGATGGTGACGGTTTGTCCCGATGAAAGTGCAGGGCCGTTCGCGACGTTTCGAAGGATAGGGCCACCATCCCTGCCTTACTATCACCCGATGGTTCCGAAAACGTCCACAATATCTTCTTATCATTGACACTTACATAATACATTTGCAGACGAAATGGCGACTAACAGAGGTAAAGCGGTGTCAAGATAGTGGTACTTATCTATACACTCGCCACCAGTGATTTACCTCATTCTTTAGATGAAATAATAAATCCGAGAAGTAATATAATTATTCGCCTATACGGTGTTGGCAATATAGTGAATTATGCTACGTTAATTTCCTTCTTAAAAACTACATGTATAGTTTACTTGAACTCTATTAATCACTCAACAAAAATAATACCATCTCTCATATAACGCAGTCATATGAACGCACTCATATAGGACGTAGGCTCTACAACAAACTGCCTGATGACCTCAAGATCATCCAAGATTTAAATGTTTTCAAACGCACGATCAAGTCCATTTTACTTGAACATCAATTTTATAGTACCGATGAGTTTTATGACCATATTTTCTCAAATCCACCAATGTGATAACTATTGACAATTTTAATATGACTTATTGCAATGTGCTTTACATCTTTAATTGAGTATATATTTACCTGACATGTATATACAGTAATAAAACGCTGTGCATATTAACTACTAATAAAAATAAAAATAAAAATAAAAATATCCCTCAAAATCATTAGGTAATAGGTTTTCAATTAACATAAAACTTCCCTATTAATGTCTTCTTCCGTGAGTAAATGAGTAAAGCTCCTACCTGTGTTATCAGTATTTGGATCTGTGTAATACGTCTCGCAACCTGGCTGGGGCCATTTACCCCTGTTGGGGTAGAAGTCTACATGACCGACAAGTCTGCTGTTGCCTCCGAAGTAGTTGTCGTCCGTGTGGAGAATGTCGACGAATTCAGCGTTGTTCTTGTTGAGGAGATGTTCAGGTGGCAGAAGATTGAAGACGGCTCCAGTTGGGTCCAAGCCTAATTTGGGTGACAATATGACATGTTTTTAATTTAAAGACGGTGCCAATTCTCATAAAAGTGTAATTGGCCTCATGATCAAAAGAATTTCCAGGTTTATCGACGCAAGTGTCCAAAGTCTACTGGATTCCGTCCATAAGATTATTAGCTCACGGTCTTGTGGTGTTGAGGACTGACATCCGCAAATATCTACTTGCGGACGAAACTTCTGCAGAGCATGAGGCTGCAAGAGGCTGTATATAGTTTCGTACCTGTGATCCTACCCACCAGCCCCGACTAAACGTGTGTGCCACGTGTATATTCTAGCTTCTCACCTGTGATCCTACCCACTAGTCCCGACTTCACGTGTCTCCCACGTGTATATTCTAGTTTCTCACCTGTGATCCTACCCACTAGCCCCGACTTCACGTGTCTGCCACGTGTATATTCTAGCTTCTCACCTGTGATCCTACCCACTAGCCCCGACTTCACGTGTCTGCCAACAGCGGCCGCCACGTGTGCTCCCAAACTGTGGCCAATCACGTGCAAGCGGTCCAGCGACATACCACGTGTCACCATGTAGTCGACGAACCGGGCAATGTGGCGACCAACTGGATCCACATTTAAATATCCAGTGATGAGCCTGATTACAAATATATTTCTGTATCTCGGACGCAGAAGGATTGATGTTCATAAAGCTTGATTTACATGGGTCAATGTATTGATCAATACATTGACCCGTGTAAATCAAGCTTAAGGCATATTTTGTATTTAGAAAAATTGTATTCCAAAGAGAAAGCTTGTATGTTCCTTGACAATCAATCTTATCAATGAAGTTTTAGCTTATCTTCTAGAGTTAATTGATGAGAGAGCACTACTTCGTTTGGTGCCCACAAATCTTATCACTCATCCGTTTCTTTAGATTTCAATTTTTCTTATAATGGTGTACATTTCCTGTTCCATGATTCTTGAGGGGACCTCAAAATCCCCCCCCCCCAGCCTTCCTCAGCCTTCATCCCATTGACACCCGTCATTTTTAAGAGAGATAGATAACAATGATTGTTTCTGTGTATCCTAATTTGAGATATGCCTACTATAGATTATTATGTATACATGCTGGGTGTATTTTTCATGGGTTGAAGTCAATTTCCACTTATCAACACATCTGGTAAAAAAGCTTTTTGCCAGGGATTCTAGAACTTTTAATTCACAATTTTGCTGGAATTCGATGCCATTCAATGCAGTTAATCTGTATGGCTGTGAATAGAATTGCAGCAGAATTGGGAATTTAATAGTTTTAGAAGGGTCCCTGCTCTAGACTCTTAGCGGCAACGGCAACATTATAGGCTTATGGTAATTTGGGTCAATTGTCTAAAAAACATGTCTGCCATTATTTCCCATTAGTTCTCACCATGGAGCGGCCATCAGTCCCTTATACTCGGGGATGAAAATGTTGTGATCGCCGCGTTGCAGATACGCCTTCAAGATGTCTTTAGTGTTATTGTTAAAGCCTGTTTCTGTGAGACCGTGAACGTAGAGGACGGTCGGTCGCTTGGGATCGAACGAGGACCTCTCAAGCAGCACGTCGTCGCCCATCTTTAACAACTCCAACGTGCCATTGTTCCAACTACAAGAAACAATTACTATTTTGGTGGTAGGTTCATTAGTTTGCAAACATTAGATTTCAAATTTCTGAAAACATAATGTAATAAGTTATGACAAGAATCTACAAATCATACAAATCAGACACTTCATTTTGGGTGAGAATGTATGCTGGCTGAACTTCTGTTCAACGGAACCATTGTACCTTGTCCTACTGTTAACAATTATTAACATCTTTAAAAACCCTTCAGTTTCAAGTTTCAGTTGTTTTATTGAAGCCCTTGAAGCATATAAAACTCCCTTGAAACTCTTGTTATGAACTTGTCAAAGCTGAAATGACGAGCCTGAAGAACCTTCCAAATAACAATAAGTAAGTTCAATCAATGATAATTAATTCGAATTCCTTGAATAACTTTCTTGTGTGAATGGAGACACAAATAAAATTCGTCGGTACGATAATAGAGGTCTTCAGAGGGATGATAAATATTATAGATCACCCTCCCCTTTCCCCCCATCTTCCATTTTAAATCAGGTGCGCCTTTCAAAATCTATTTTCTAATCATGGAAATATGTATTTTCAATTTCCTACGAATTAGTGAAATTGCTCATAATCACCTGGTGAAAAGATTAAATCGAACGTCATTTGCGGTGATGTTGACTTGGCATATATTTCTCCATCTTGAGTGCGGCCAGGCCTGACCGAAAAGATTTCCGTACATGAGTGAAGGAGGACCTGAATATCCAAAGAAAGACATTATCGTTAGAGGTTAGAAGGGGGCAAAGTGATATGACACAATCAAGAAAATAATGTCCTTGCTTAGTTGAGAAACAAGACGAAATTCAGAGAAAGAATTCATTCAATAACAATTCATGCCCTAAATTATAGTACGGGTCGTGGCCAAAGTTGGCAATGAATATAAAACCTTTAACATTTCACCTTAAACCCACCTAGCAATAAAGAAATTGGAAGTGAAAGTAGGTAAGTAGACAATATATCGTGGAATTACTAATTATTAATGTTAATTTATTTAGACAATTGTAATTATTTACAATTTAGTGCCGGTTTGACAATGTACGTCCGATTTGATGTCGGAGTGTGTCTATAATGAAGGGCAGCAATTATCATGGGTGCCGGGAGGGGGGGGGGGCACTTGCCCCCCTGGGATGTCAGGAAAAAATTGTGGTGTTAAACGTAGGTACACCTGTTGCATTGTGTACATAGATTTCCAAGTGTCAAAAACCAAAAACCAACCTGCGGGGCAAGGTGGCCCCCAAGTATAAAATATTGTTGAATTTGTAAACAATATACAACACAAAACGTCTCAAAATTGTAAAGTGTCAAGAAACCAAAAACCGGTAGAGTGAGGGTGCACCACCCATACTGAAATAACACCCAATATCTCGTGGGCGCAAATGGTACTGGACCAATTATATCCCCATAAAAATAGCTACACTCCATGTAAAAATACTAGGAAAACGCTCAGTGTAACGCGTTGATGAGCGAGCACGGGTACGTGCAAATTCTCGAACCGGAAATGCGTACACAACGCAAAGAAAACATATATATCCATATTTAATTGAAATATGATCACTTAATCAATAAAAAATATATTATGCTTTTCATCGAAACTTGAAAATAGCATCTAAGCACCCTGGTAAATATTGCAAATCAGATTCGATTCAATTGGCACTGGAAAACATTCATTTCGATACTTCATTACTGACAGATATTAAATATGTCAATAAGTTCATACGTTCTTAACTGATTGGGATGACATTTTGTAAAATAAGAGACAATGTTGGTCTTAATGATCATGCAAAATATGAGTTTGATCAGAATTATCGAAGATCATTTTTATTTTTCAACCTATCAGGAGATGTTAATTTAAATTTTAACCAATGAATGGATTTCAAAAAAATTAAAGTCTGAAAACAGAGAAGGTTGGTTTTACATGTGTGCAAAATTTCAGCTCGATCGAAGAAAAACTCTGACCTTTATAGCCAAAATATGAGTTTGACCAGATTTATCGAACACCATTTTCATTTTCAACCTATCAGGAGATATTTATTTATATTTTAACCAATGAATGGATTTCAAAAAAATTAGGGTCTGCAAACAAAGAAGGTTGGTTTTACATGTGTGCAAAATTTCAGATCGATCGCTGAAACGGTGCAACCTGTGTATCGGTTAATAGCAGGAAAAAAACAACAAAAAACAAAAAAAAACAGAGGTCCGTGCCAAAAGAGCCAAAAGGAGACGCTCGCTTCGCTCGCTCAACCAGCCAAGTCTCCCAACTAAATAATAGAAATAGTAGAACTCGGATCGGAAGTCTAAAATGGCACTGATGTAATAGCGAACACCGCTGCACCCACCTGGTATTGTAGCAAATAAACAATAAAACAGAACTGCCAGGGCAACCATGATGCCAGAGCACTCTCGCAAGTGTACTAACAATATTATCATTTCCTTACTTTAGAGATGATCGAGACGTCACAGACTCAATGAGTTCTTTTGAAATATATTATTTATTCATTGTCTTCGCTAGAAAATTATGAAATCTTAATAATTTTTTTTTCTACAAAGCGCGATGTTGGGAGAATCTCTCCAGCGAGTCATTCGTAGACGCGTTTGCGTTCAGTGCGTGACGCGTGCTCATAGCATTGTAAATATATGCGTTCACCGTTCTGGCTAAACAAATTATTTTAAACTTTTCACACACACCAAATACGCGTTTAAAGCTTGGTCCAGGGTTGCAATTAGTTAACTCACACACGCTCACTCGAAGTGATTAAAGATGAAACTAATGTAAAACTCTAAGGCCCGGTCTTTCAATACTCTGCTATAAAGTCTCAATAAGCTCTTAACAGTTAGTTAGTGGTCATTCTAGGAATGTCATTGGTTGTTGGCATGGCATTATAGTCCTAATTGACTGTTTAAAAGTTAGCAAAATTTGAATTGGCGATGGAAGCATGGTTGTCTCTTTTATGTATAATTCAAGACCATACGTGTTAGGCTGGATCTTTCAACACTGCGTAAATGTGCCCAAAATCTCCGTTATGATAGCGCTTTTTTTAAATTTTTGTATTCACTACCCCATTAAATAATATCATTTGTTGTTGCCATATCAATACATTCCTAATCGACTGTTTATATTGTGCGGAGCATTGGAAAAACTCAACTGAATAATTAACTAATCTGATGCATAAGAAGATCGCAATTCCGCGTCGTCAAAAGAAACATCTAGTGACATACATAGACTAGAGAGAGACTTTATTAATTCAAAACTTCTGAAAATATCCTGAAAACCCTACATGAACACTTCTTAGCGTTTGAATACCTCCGATGTGACCTTGAATCGCAGACGTTTAAATTCAAAATTGCGTAAGATGAATTTGTTTAATGTAGAGGTGTTAATGTGATGTTAATAACAGTATACTTACAACCAATTATTATAATTGAAACAAAATAGCATACTAACACAACACTAGACAATTACTGATTATACTTTATAATTGCTACAAATAGGCAGAGAAGGCACAGTTTTCGAGCACAGCACACGATTAGAAATTTTGATTTCTGTTGAAATTAACTTTAGTCGGGTACATAGCTACATGACAATTCATACCGAATCTCAATGTAAATAATAAAGTGAATATTCAGTAAATATTACTGATATATGATCAAAATCACTGGCAGGAAGTTACTATGT
The DNA here is from genome assembly GCA_934045905.1 of Leuctra nigra. Taxonomy (NCBI): domain Eukaryota; kingdom Metazoa; phylum Arthropoda; class Insecta; order Plecoptera; family Leuctridae; genus Leuctra; species Leuctra nigra. The sequence continues at coordinate 26,236,375 of OW203764.1, forward strand.
CTATAAGTATATGTCCACAAGTTAGCCTATATAATTTCAATTGCTCCCGGAAGTGGAGATATTCAAAATTTTAGAGCAAATCAATAATCCAAATTTTACCTTGCAAATTTTAGAGCATTTGTTCTGGACGAATGAGCACATTGTGTCTTGGGAGACTTTGCACTTATTGAGGACTTATGGCTAGAAGATAGTGAATAGTGATACATCATAGAGTTATAGAGTTGAAAGTATAATATAACTCTATAAATAGGTACCTACTCAAACCATTAATCAACGAAAGTTTTAAAAATATTGAAAATTTTAATATACTCCGGAATTTATAATTCGAAATGGAAGTAAATCACAATACTGGTGTCATATGGTATTTTTCAGTACAGTTATTTCCAACATTTAGTTTTTGCCCTGTAGGAGCTTTATTCGAAGATAATTCACCATAAAATAACAAATGACGGGCGGGGTTGGGATGAAAATAAGTTAGTGCCAAATAAAATTTAAACAGATTTAAAATATACTTCGAACTGTCGGCAATATGAGTTATATCGAAAATATCACCATCAAAAGAGCACCGCAATGCTTTCTTAATAAGAATGAATGATACAAGATATAGGATTATTGATTGTTTGTATCGCAGAATACTGGTTTTGGCACTTGACATGTTTTCCGCTCTTCCTCCTCAAATATTTAGCTCCTAATGATCAAATTGTTCAAAATTTAAGTTGTATAAAAAAATAAGATAAAATAATATAAAACCGTTAGGTGGAAGAAAAGCTTATAATCTTGCCGTATCAAATAAATACATTTTACTTTACTTTTCTTTACTTTATAGAAACCGTTACAAATGGCGTCAATATGTGGTTTCCAAGTGCGATGGTCTAGTATGATAGTAGTGATGGATTGACTTTTTATCTGATGTCAATAGCATAGCATGACTACACACACGATAGTTTCGATTCCTTGAATATAATTGAAATTTGACAGTATATAACGTTCTCTGCGAAAACGAAAAAACGAAAAAGCCGAGCGTGACCATTCAAGGTGACAAATACTTTCTTGATTAAAATGTACAATGTAAACATCACAAGGATGGGGACGAATTGAAATGCACAATAAGTCGTCTGAACCCACCATAACTTACCTACTTCTCTGTATAAGCAAATAATACAAATGGGATTTTAACGTTTTGTCTATATTCTGTGAGAAATAGTTAGTGTTATGAGTTAGGTAGTACATGTTTGTTTAATTTTAAAAATCATCCCGGTTCCTTTGGCTCACGCCATGGATCTAACATCATCAGATTGATGTCTTATTAATATTTATTAAACGCACAATATCGGATTACTAGTCTCATACTCCGTATTAATACGAATTAACTTATACACTACCCTGTTAATGTATTAATATTCACTAATTAAGACGGCTGGGTAGTGAGTTTGATCCCGAAAATGTAGTAATTTTCGGGTTCTAAACGCCTGCTGGACAAAATAAAACTAATAACTTATTCCAAGCTATGAAATTATTTTCATTGAACTGTTCTGAATTCACGTCCATAGCCCTATTTTGTTCTAAATAGGGTAGAACAATAGGGTTCTAAACGCCTGCTGGACAAAATAAAACTAATAACTTATTCCAAGCTATGAAATTATTTTCATTGAACTGTTCTGAATTCACGTCCATAGCCCTATTTTGTTAACAACTACACTGGAAAAAGATATTGATAAAAATCGATTTAAAAACTCTTCAAGGTCAAACTTACTACCCAGCCGTCTTAATCAGAATAATATAAAAGAAAAATCTAAAACACGGGACATTTGTACCCATTTCACAGAGAAGCTCTGTGAACAATGTTATCTATTCTATTACTGTGTTCAATATTCCGAGCGTCAAACTTGGAGCTGACTTCGTCCGAGGATTCTGCCGCTCTGATTCTGGACCTGCATCGCCGCCTCCATCTGCAGTGTTTGTTCTTGATGAGAGCTGACGTGTCGGGAATGTACGGGAGTGGTCGAGTGCGGGAGATTGCACGGATGTTGGCGGACCAGGGACTGGGCTTCGCGGCGGTGAGTCTGGAAGATGTCGGACTCCCCAAGTGTAGGGGCAGATCTCTGAACGTGTTGTTCACGAGTGATGGAGACACGAGCAGTCAACTCAGGCGAATGAAGAAGGTTAGTTTTGTACTGTATTATTATTATTTCCTATAGATTTCTTTAATGTAACTCGAGTTGTTAGCATCACTTATACGGAACTCTTATGGCAATTTCTCTGTTTGTTCTTGCTTTTGTAGGCCACATCACTCAACCAATCGACCTGAAATTTTGCACTTACATTTATGTTAAATGAGCGGTCTTGAGTATACTTCTTGAACAATCCTGTGACTAGTCACAGGATTGTTCAGTTGAAAATTGAAAATTTATGGTTTTACCGATCAACTTAAATTTTGCATTGTCATTTGAACGAACATTTTAGGTTTTGAGACTATTTTTAGACAAATCTGTCAAGAACTTCATGAGATACAGTTCGTTTTTCCTATGCTTGAACTCTCTACAGACCTAGCCACAGTCAGTTGTTCTGTAAGGCCGAGAAAGACAACATTGCAAGGTGAGCGCGCAATGAAGTCTTTCTCGGCCTAGCAGAACAACTGACTGTGGCTCCATCTGGTGAGAGTACATACAGTAAAAAAACAGACTGTATATTACTTCAATGAAATTTAAAAAAAAATCACTGCTCCTATGACTTATTTGGTTACATTGTTTTCTTAGCGATTTTCAGTCTATTTTAGAGCAGCGACTTTTACACATATATTATTTCCCGCGCAAGGTACGATTGCTCCGCTTATCAAATTAGAAAATTATGCCAATAAATATTTCATTGAACGTTCGTATCTCATAATAATAAAAGAACACGGCATTTCACAATGTCTTCCTACTTAGATTCCGTCCTCCCCCGTGTGGCTGATATTCTTGACGACACCCGCCGCCAACTTCTTCGTCAACGTCTCCGCATTGGTCGACAGCGAGGTGCTGGTGGCTGAAGCTAGGAACAAGAACAACTCGGTGGTCGATATAACAGAGATCTACCGCATCCACCATGGCACGGAGCTGATCACAAGCCGGTACGCGATGTGGACGAGATGGAACGGACTTGAATTGTTGGCAGAGAGAGCGTTGTACAAGAGGAGATATGATCTCAGAGGTTTCGCTATGCGAGCTGACTGTAAACCTGTAAGTAAAATATCGCTCTTTCTTTAGCATAACTAGGAAAACGCTATGTGTAACGCGTTGATGAGCGAGCACGGATACGCGCAACACCTCGAACCGAAATTATGTCGATCGAAAATATCATTAAAAGCCAATAATTCTTGAATTTCGTCAAATTGGATTAAAATCTCCAAATATTCCTAAAATGTTAGTCCCAATAACCATGCAATATTTTATGTTGATCGATTGAACCTTTATGATTGAACTGTTCCTTGTTGATATTAAAAAATTACTGGACCTCATTAAAAAAATATACCTGGGACCACTCATATAATATTGGTGTGTGTACACAACATTAGATCGATCTGTTGAACGGTCATATCAGATTCATACGTTTGAAAGTTTCTGTTCTAACTACCTTGGAACTATAAAGAGTCGAAGTAGCCGTGATCAACATATTCGAGAAATTTGACAGCCAATACGTAAAATGTTCGTTAAATGTCAATAACTTTTGTAATTAAACACAAATAAGTCTGAAAATTGTCAAAAATACATATAATGTTGTTCCCAATGACCATGCAAAGTTTTAAGTTGATCGGTCATACGGTTCTAGTTTAAATTTCAATAATCATATTAATTTTTTTTTAAATTTTAACCAATGGGAGGATTTGGCTGAAACTTTGTAAGAATGGGTACAATGTTGGTCGTAATGACTTGTCAAAATTTCAAATTGATCGGAACAACCAATCGAAAGATAATTTATTTAAAATTTGAACCAATCACATGGCCCCGTTCAAAAACGATCCCAGGGACCGCATAGATTACGTTAGTGTATGTGCAAAATTTCAGATCGATTGGTTGTGCCGTTTGACCAGGGCAGTGAACACAAAAAAATACAACAAAAAACAACAAAAACAACAAAAAAACATACACACAGAGAAAGTGCCATAACAGTACCGTGGTGACGCTCGCTACGCTCGCTCAATAACTATAGTAGTAGAGGAAAGCTCTAATGTATATACTTGCAGAAGCAGCAAATTGTACAACTTGCATCCTGTCACTAATTTTCATTGTCATAAGTATGATATCCGCAGTGGTTCTTCTGTCCTTTCAGTCACCGCCAGTTTTTTACGTGAATGTTGGTTCAAACTCCACTGTCACAGTTGGAGGCTACTTTGGTGCGATTTGGAACACGTTTGAAGAAGAACTCAACTTTACGTAAGGCATGAAACTCGCCCCCAGCCCCCTCCACCAACCCAGAATTCCATTCTCTAAAGTCTACTGTGCAAGCAAGCGTAATACAATGCAGCTTATAAAACACACACAGTACATTTCTATTTCTAAGCCTATACCTTTCTATATCTTTGCATACAATCGGTCCCAGAACAGACCCCTGTGGCACCCATAATCTATACGACTATTCTTGAGATATCCTAGATCCATATTTCTCCTCAACCCTTTCTGTTTATCTTGGACTGGAAATAGCATAAAGCTAAATGTATTCTGTATTCTGTCTTAAAGCTCGGTCTATGTGCTACCTCCCGATGACTCGAACGGCATCCTCCTGGAGAATGGCTCGTGGACGGGAAGTATGAAGTTGATCATCGATCAAGAGGTTGACATCTCCATCAACGAGTACACAATGACGTCCGAGCGGGCTGCAGCCATTTCCTTTCTCGTCTCACCGCTAATTGTCAAGTATTTAAACAACAATCATTATTTCTTTGACTCATTTGGCATTTTCTATTGTTGGACTTACTACATTAACTCTCGCCCTCAACACAGTCATTACTCTTTTGGCAACTCCGTTTGAGATATTGCACCTGTAAAATAAATAAACAAGCTACATTATGAACACAAGAACACATCAGATTTTGTCGTAAGTACTGATTACGTGGTTCTTGTCTCTTTGTCGTTCAGTCGATGCCTGTCAATTGAGTCAAATGTAAGAATTAATGTCGTGACGATACATTTTTGGTTCGTAGATAAATTTAGGTATGTTGAATCTCTGTGTGCTACTCTTCTTCAGACTGACTTTCTTTGTCCAGGAACCGCGTCTTCATCAAGGAACCGACGGCTGTAAACCTCAAGTGGAACAATTTCCTGGCGCCGTTCTCTCTGGACTTGTGGCTGGCTGTGGGAGGCGTCGTCGGCGTCCTGGGCGTCGCGCTCGCCGGCTTCTACAGCGTCGGACGTCGAGCAGGGAACGCCGAGGCGTCTGGACGCTACATCCTGCCGCTCAGGGAGACGATTATGATCAGTTATGGACTTATGTGTGGCCAAGGTAGAGCTAACCTGGTTACAAATTTCAATAAGAACTTGATAAAACTTGTCAATATACTAAACCATGCGTGCAGTTGTTTTTTGAAGACAAGAGATAATTAGTGTCCCTGCAACCTAATGGGGCCCCCAATGGTATGGGCAACGCAGACCCGGGACATTTTTGATTTTACAGGATGGATTCAGTGCATATTTACTACGCTATTTAAATACATTTTCGTCGATATTATCATCTGAATAATTTTAAATATACGACATTTATGTTCAAATTCAATTCACTGACATTATTGTGACGTTTAAACGAGCTTCAACAATGCCAAGCTATCCAAACTTCAAATACCCACTAAATATGGCTTAAAACAGAGTGATAATGTAGTACGATCATGCAGGACAGCAGTTCACACCCCGGGCAATGTCAGGACGAATCATCTACCAGATCGCTGCCCTCGTCGGTCTCATCATCGTCGCCTCCTACTCCGCCTCTCTCATCGCCTTCCTCACGGTTCAGACCATCAGCTTTCCCTTCAACAACTTCAGAGAACTGCTCGACAACGGCGTCTACAAGATCGGCATCCTGGCAAAGTCTGGCCAATACAAATTGATAGAGGTACAAATGTATTTTAATTTTGTTTGTTTTCTGGTACCTACAGAAAATGTAATGTATAGTTATGCTGAGCGCCACAGCGTTCAGTACTCCTCGTTCTCTTCCTGCATTTCGTAATATTATCTGTGTAAACTAGAGAAGGCGAATTGCATCCATCCAATGAGCACCAATTTTATGTGTTTTAAGAGATTTAAATGGGTTAATGCCATGTTTTAAGTACAGTTAGTAAAAGTTGGAACAATTTGTTTCAGTCAACCGCCGATCCGCATCTGCACGAAGTGACTGTGAAATTGCTTCTCCCCAACGTCAACACAATGCCACCCAGCGTAGAAGCCGGACTGCAACGCGCCTGCGCAGAACATAACTACGGATTCATGACGTCATATGAGCTGAGCATCGAGCAGATGGCGCTGTTGCCATGTCGCGTTGCGCCGGTGCCAGATATCTCAGTGGCGGTGCGATATTCCATGGTCACGGCCAAGCAGAGCCCTTTCAGAGACATCCTCAACTACAAGTACAGTTTGACTTGATATTTCATTCCATAGGATAGTCCGCCCGACGGCTGCCACTTTAGCGCGGTGGTGGGGTTTGTGTTGGCCTTGATCCACTGCAGCTATGCCGGCGAGCATATGCTCATGTGTAAGGGTTACCTAAGCCGGACAGGTGCTAAGGGCCCAGACAAAGAGCAGCCACGGTCGACCTACCCATGCCCTCCCTTGAATTATCAGTCCCATCGAGCCGGCCTTCCCCCTTGACACGGATGCCCCCCCCCCCCCGAATCAGGTCCTGAATCACGTCACAAATCACGTCACATTCCGGCCTGCCTTCCCACCAGTGCTGGACTTCTCCGGGCCTAGCCCCTTTGGTCGACCCCTCCCCATGACCTCCAATTATGATCAATAATACCGCCCGGGATTGTTGTTGTTATTATCGTTAAAAACTGTATATGTCAAAGATGTCAAAACATTGTGTGTTCCAGCATGGTGAAACTGCTGGAGTCCGGCATTCTCCATCGCCTACGCACACACTTCTGGCCGAGGCAGTACGTCGCTCCCACCGCCGCCTTCACCAGTCTCTCTCTTGCCGAGGTGTTGCCCATACTGACCATCATCGCGTACGGCGCGTTCGTCGCCCTGCTCGTCTTGCTTGTCGAGCAATGTGTGTGGAAGACGCGAGCTCGTGTTGGGAAGCTCTGTCTGACATGCTGGCGCCGGGGGTGGCGCCGAGTACGAACAAGAATTGTGCAACGGTGGTGCTGAACAAGTTACTTTCATGATCCACAAATATACGAGACTCTAAGTGCTTGGGCACCGGCGTTCCTCGGGTAATGTGAATATTGTAAGCAAGCATTATTGTTATGTTCCATCTCGGCGCAGCAACCATTCGATTGTGTGTCATGTATGCCTTTGAGTCATGCAACACAAATGACTTCAAAGAAATAGAGTTGAATATGCCCAAGTGAGCCGCCGAGATTCAGCTAATTCTTGGAATTCGATGCATGTGAGTGAAGTTGTAAATTGTAAACATTAGGGTGTTTAGGGGGAAGGGTTCAGTAAAATCTTTACCATGTTCAAAAGTATAATTTTTCTGAAATAGCTTTCTATTTGTTAATATTTATTTTCAGTTATATATTCTTACATTTTCCAATTCTTTACTAAAGGTGCATATTTGCATTTTTTTAGGATATGACTAATGTAGTGTACGTCTAATGTATTGTATGAAAATGTATAAATGTGTTATGTATGACTGATTTAACGTAGTGTTGTCGACAGTTAGTATAATAATATGTTAATTATTGGTAAGTTCCACCTCCATAAACCTGTGCGGAGGTGCATAAGAAATAATTACAATCCATTAAAAAATATACAATTATGTCCAAATTTATAAAAATGAAGATAGTAAAAAATAAATGTACACACAGGTATGTAGGTACCTGTGAAATGAATGAAATAAATTAAATGCATTTGTGGCGGTTTATGATTTAAATAGAATTTGATATTTCCCATTTTCCACTACATTTACCACCATAACATCTCTCTATGTGACAAAAATAAACATTTGAGTTTATTATTCATATCCCAGTAGGTTAGGTAAGATTTAACTGGGACTGGAAGAGCAGCGTTTCTGTCGTTATTTTCAAAAGTTATTGTCATTTTAAAGACATTTTATCCTACGACTTGAAATATTTGAAAAATGTATAATGTACCTAAATGTTCATCCCTGCCTTCTTGATGCTTCAGTTCCAAGGCCTGTAGAGCAGATGATACTTCTTTGAAAAGCGCGGTAAAGATAGTACATAATCGTCCACGATTAGCAGCACGAAACGACTGTACAAATTTACAAATGGCTGACACTGACAGGATGGAAGGCGCGAATGCGAAACGTGCGTAGCGTGTGTTTTTGTTGAAACTAGAGAGTGCCGGGAAAACTTTTTCATTGTTAATCCTGTTATCTCAACGTTAATTCATTTGTAGTGTATTCGATTATTGATCATCTTCAAGTGTAATTTTCGAACAAACAAGATAACCTACTAGGACTTGTTGATACTACTTACCTACACCCTTCCAGTCCGTTTCACCACTTCCAAGTTCCAACATGTCAGACATTCTACCTTATCGTGCTGAATACTCAAAGAGTAATCGTGCTTCTTGCAAAGGATGCAAGTTGCAGATTAGTAAAGATGTCCTGAGACTTGCTGTGATGGTGCAGGTAATTTTGATTGTACTTTACCTATCTATACTAACACCTGCATAGGTAGGTAGGTAAACCTTATACCTACCTACCCCCCTACTACAATCTCTAGAGAGCATAAAGCCCCATGCATGATTGACGCGGACCGCCGACTCTTAACTACGTTTACAGCTGGCCGTTGACCGCCTGACGTTTGACGTACGGTGCTGAAAGATGAACATGGGCTATCTTTTGACCTTGGACGCCAGTGCTCGGGCGCTCGCCGTTGAGCATCCTGATTGGCCAACGCTGAGCGCGTCAACGGCAAGCTGTGAACGTACCTTAACGCAATTACGCGAATGCAAACGATGTTACCTAAGATATGTCGAATACAATGTGGGTGATGTTCACAATGTGTCCGTGTTGTCTGCCCGCATGCATCTATCTTACATCGGCTTTAGGTAGATAAGTATACCCTCTTTCCTAGACCTGAGCACTTACCTGAGAAGAACCATAACCACTAGGTAGCTCACAACTAGGTAGGACCTATATTCGGCCTAACCTGCGCCTGACCACAAAATAGACGATGGAAATTAGTAGCGATTCAAGTGCTTCCTTCTCTCATCTCATGTCATCATTCTTTGATCTCTGTTACAACAAAATTGAATTGCATAAAATTTCAAATACTGTTTAGTCATTCACCTACTCCACTTGGTGTAGGTAGGGACTTGTTGAGGATGATAAATAATGTAGGTAGTACACTAGGTTACCTACACTTAATTGGATCATGAATTACAATGATATTCTCTTTGCAGTCTCCATTCTTTGATGGCAAGCAACCGAACTGGTATCACTCGAATTGCTTCTTCCTGAAACAGCGTCCAAAGACAGTTGGAGACATCGCTCACTTTGACTCCCTGCGATGTGAAGACCAAGATTTGATTACCAAGAAAGTTGGTAAGTTGAGCCATTTATGAGTGTTATGCCGGCTTTCCATGCTCCGTTATCTTCTGTCAACGTCCGACACCGTCCGACGAAAACGACCACCGTGACCCGTCTCGACCAATCAGAGCCATCCCCAATAATCTCGGACGGCGAGGGATTGGTCGAGACGGGTCACGTGGTCGTTTTCGTCGGACGTTGACGGAAGATGACGGATCATGGAAAGCCAGCTTTAAAGGTACTACCTACCTACTATTATGCATCTCTACACAACATTAATCTTTTAGCGTACCTAGGTATTCAAATTTCTGCCATAAAAAATCTAAAATTGTCCATGGTCATTCTTCTTACGTCAATCATGCTTGGCAAGTCTGGCTTGACAACATGCAAGTTTCATCATGTGTGGGGCTTTCAAACCTTGAGGAAATTTTAACATGGACAAATCTTTCATGTTTGGCTTCATGCAAACGTCACCTCACATGCAATTCTAAATAAGACTTGTTGTGTATGGCCCCCTCACAGAAGTTTGCCTTTGAAGTTCTGCAAACTTGAAATTAATATTAAATTTGATTATTTTGAGAAACGGGAAGTATTATCAGTCTCAAATTCTCAATCCAAATAAATTGTCATGTTTATACAATCGCGGGATGAGATTTGTTTGTCCCTGTCCCGTCCTGAAATATATTTTTTTTCCCGAGCCGAGATCAACCGGGACGCTCCATATCTTGGGACTTTCAAGATGTCATGGTAGCTTTCAGCCTTCTGTTTGCCATTTTCATGTGTGTGTGGGTGTAAGTACAATTGTAGTAGTTAATGGCACTGACTTGTTTTGGTTGACCTGTAGTTGAGGGAGGTGGCAGTGCAGGAGGGGCGTCGACTAGTGCAGGCGGAGCAACGCCAGCACCTAAATCCAAGGCCAAGACCAGCCGGGCCAAAAAGCGGCCGGCCGCTAGTAGCGACTCTAAAGGAGAGTTCAAGATGGAGTATTCCAAGAGCGGCCGTGCGGCTTGTCGTGGATGCGAGCTCAAGATTGCCAAGGTCAGTGACTGCTGCCTTCAGGGTCATTGCAGTGGAAGGATTTACACATAACAGGGTGATTGAAGTGGAATGTTTAAACAAGAAGGTGATTGAAATCTATACATACCTACTTATTTAAAAATTTAAAATCCCTCGTCGAAGACTTAGTAGTCGCAGTCAATATTTAGCTAGTATAAAAGTTGGTGTGGTAGGGATAATTTTTCAATAAATAAAATTACATTGTTGCAATGGTTTGAAGTTGACCAACAGTTGAGTAGGTAGGAACTTTATTCTTAATTTTGCAGACCCTTTTCCAGTAAAATATTTGACAAATTAGAGGAAAATTACAAACCAACATTGCAAAAAAAATGTGCTGGTCTCATGTAAAGCCGGGTTCACATGACCGGAATTTTATTTGTACACCGGTAACGATTTCATACATTAGCCAATCACAAGCCATGGGGAAAAATCGTGGACGCCCACAATATTTCTGCCTGGTTTATGAAGATTGGCTTAAGACGGCAGGGTAGTGAGTTTGACCTTGAAGAGTTTTTTAATCGATTTTTATCAATATCTTTTTCCAGTGTAATTGTTAACAAAATAGGGCTATGGACGTGAATTCAGAACAGTTCAATGAAAATAATTTCATAGTTTGGAATATGTTATTACCGTATTAACTCGTGTATAAGACGCACTCGTGTATAAGACGCACCCTTGTTTTGAGAAGTCTATTTTAAGAAAACACTTAGCATGCGTGTATAAGACGCAGTAAAATATTGAAAAACATTGTGTGTTTGTATGCATGATATCCATCTAAATGTTGGTTTTCCAGCTAACTGAGCTTTTTGAATGAAAAGCACTGCCAACTTGTTGTAAACAAACAGTAATTTCCTGCTTCTGAGAAAGGGGGGAGGGGAGTCTCTTCCCAGCAGCTGTTGCTTGCTCTAAGAGGCACGCACCTGCCTTTCCTCTGCATTCCAAAACAAACCCAACTCCCCTCCTCCCCTTCTATTAAGACGCCATTCAACAGTGTTTAGACTATTTTATGTCTGTCAGAGCAATGTTTTTCAGACGTAAACAATAAACATATATTTTGTCTCCTGATCTTAATGCAAGGGAAAACATTTTGTTGCAAAAATGTAATATGTTAATAGTGTTGTGTCTAGACTCAGTATGAGTAGTCCAGACAGAGTGAGAGGGAAAGGCAGAGATAGACAACATGTGGCAGTCTACCACAGCTTTATTTACAAACATCCACCTTGGATTTACTGGGAAAAAAGCTTGGTATGCGTGTATAAGACGCAGGGCTGTTTTCAGAATCAAAATATTGACATATAATTGCGTCTTATACACGAGTTAATACGGTAATTTACTTTGTCCAACAGGTGTTTAGAACCCGAAAATTTAGTAATTTTCGGGTTCTAAACACCTGTTGGACACAATAAAACTAATAGCTTATTCCAAAATATGAAATTATTTTCATTGAACTGTTCTGAATTCACGTCCATAGCCCTATTTTGTTAACAATTACACTGGAAAAAGATATTGACAAAAATCGATTAAAAAACTCGTCTAGGCCACGCTCACTACCAAGCCCTCTTAAAGACAAAAATCGTTTCTGTGTAAATAAAATTACTGTCATGTGAACCCTACTTAAGTCGTTGGTCTGTGACAGTTGATGTATAAAGATGTTGAAATTGAGTTTTGTCATCTTAAAGGTTACCTAATGTATCAATGTTCTAGGATGAGGTACGAGTTTCGAAGATGGACTTTGAATCAGACGAAGGTCGCCGCTACGGTGGAATGCCGCTCTGGCATCACCTTGAGTGTTTCGCCACGGTCCGTGAAGACCTGGAGTTCTATGATGCTGGAGCAACGATTCCTGGGTTCGATACCCTTTCGGAGGAAGATCAGGCACTGGTCAAGACTAAATTGCCCAAGACTACACCTCCGTGAGTACCTATCTGCTTATCACTCGTTCCATTCATCAAGCTTGTACACCCGCGGACTCGGCAAAATTCTAAGCTTTTTTCAAAACTTGATAATCCAGACTATAAACACTAAGTCATAAGCAGATGGCTAGCATGTGAGGTTCGATGTTTTGATTGGAAACCAACCAGCTACCATAATAAATTAATAACCATTCCTCCATTGAACAAATATTGACGATTATTCAAGCTCCAACTTAGCGGTTCACCGTCAATTAATAATATTAAGTCCATTGATGTACAAACTCAGGAAGTTTCTGAAAATCAAAGTACGTATTGGCCTGGAAACTTCATAAAACTTATAATAATTAATTAATTATGTAGGAATTATAATTCAATCAAGGGTCTTGGAAGTGTATTATGGAAGTGTATTCAATCAATAGACATAGAAATATGATTGATTTGATGTGTAAGTAACCGTGTCATTATTGTGATTTACATCTAACTTTAAGAAGCTGTGTTGTGATTTATGCAGGACAACGGTCAAAGTCAAGGATGAGGTGGACGGAGTGTCTGCTCCAAAGAAAGGCAAGGGGAAGTCTGAGAACGGCAATGTCAAGGCAGAGAAGAACGGCAACGGCACGGCACAAGATACCGGAACTCTGGCGCGAGAACAGAACAAGCAGATGTTCAAATACCGCGATCTTCTCAAGGAGAATCTCAAGAAGAAGTCGATGACGGATCTGCTTTCTTACAACAAGCAAGAGATACCTGCTGGGGAGGAGAGAGTAAGTTGAATCGTCTTCAAAGTCATTAACTTTTGCCATCAGTTCTCTCACGGGCCATTGCCAAACTGGTTATTTTAACAAAGTTAAAATCGTCAATGAAAGTAATGTCTAATCGCCCGCCTCCGTGTTCACAGATCTTGGACCGATTGAGCGACATTATGACATTCGGTGCTCTGCAGCCGTGTGAGAAGTGCAAGGGAGGTCAGCTGGTGTACAGGTCTGGCGTCGGCTATCAATGTCAGGGCGACCTCACAGAGTGGGTCAAATGTCAAGACATCAGTCTGGATCCAACGAGGAAGCCATTCAAAGTCCCAAAGGCTCTCAAGGAAGTTGATTTCCTGTAAGTCCTAATGTTCTCAATATATTTGTCTAAATTGAAATTCAAATATAAATTTCTTTCATTTTTTTTTACTTGTATTGTATAGAAAGAAAGTCAGTCAGACATTCTATAGATAGTAAATATTGGATGTCTATTTCAGAGCAAAGTACAAGGGCAAGGTGACCAAGCGTGCGATTGTACGACACCAGTCCTCTGCCTCCACTTCCACAGCCACCTCGGATACAGTTGATGGGTAAGCTAATCTTCATTGCCACATTCCATTGCCAAGTGCTACCTATCTGACTTTCATTATTGGCTAACTCCAATAAGTGAAGACATTAGAAAAGAGTAGGGGTGTGCGAATAGTGATTTTTGACTACGAATATCGAATAATTGACAAAAATATTTCGAATATCGAATAATTGGAATCTAAATTAAAATACATAATATCAATTAAAAAAAATAATTGGACACCAAACTCTTTTCATATGACCAGAGTGAAATATGGCCACAGTGAAAATGTAATGATTATGATGTAATATGCAAGGATAATATTGTTGTCACTTATCATCACAAAAAATGAAATAAACAGGAACAAAAGGAGTATGAGGAAGGTCTACCTGGAGGAACAATAACCTACAAATAATATTCTCTCGAAATCAAAATGGCGGCCATGACTATTTTCGGTTGGAGTTTTAGACTTTGCAGCAGTTGGCAGCATTAAAAAACACTCCCATATGAGAAATGGCGGGATAATTTTGAATTAAAAGACACGAACTATTCGAAAATTTTTGAATTTTTGAAGTATTCGAAATTTCGAATACTTTATTTTCGAATACCAAATCGAATATTCGAACCAAATATTTTCGAAGTATTCGAAATTTTCGAATATTTGCACACCCCTAGAAAATAGGTATTTGTTAGAGTATACCTATTTTCTAATGACTAATAATAAACGGTACCTCGAAAGAGAAGGATTGTCTGATCTCTATGGTCTGATAAAGGTTTGATGGCATCATCCCATGAAGTCTGTTCTAAATTCTAATGCATTATCTAACTCTCGTAGGTAAGTGAGCTCTGATTTCATTGATAATCACAAGGATTGATTTTCAAGGAACCTGACCAGCAGCCAATCCATTTTGTGCAAAGTACCGTTTTTAATTGGTTTGAGTGTAACTTACAATTTATTTTATGAGTTTTTTGTTCACAAAAACAATGTGACAATGTGTCAAGTCGTCGCCATTAGCCTCGCTGCAGAACAGTGCGACGTTAAGCCCCAGACAAAAAAAAATGTGTCAAGTGCCAAGTCTCGTTATGAATTGTGTATTTCTTTAATAGTAATGTATTAAAATTTATTGTTGCATTAGTTAACCAGATACACTCTTAACATCTGCAAGAGTGGAGAGCAACTTTCGTTGGCTGTTAGCTGTCTTGTGACCGTCAAATAGAGTCACAAGACAGCTGACAGCGAGAGAGCTATTCACGCAGAAGTAGACAGTGTCCGGTGTTTAAGTAACTAACTACCCTATTTATAGAAGACACATTTAACATCGTGATGTTCTGAAGAGAATGTTTATAGAACTGAAGTATTTTTAATCTTTTAATTAGCGAGCTAATTTTCTTTTTGAAATTAATTAGTTTGGTAAATTTACTATCTAGTATCTACATCTTCATCATGTATTGTGTTTGTACGATGTCGTTGACGAGGCTGTGTGCGTTCCAGTGGTCCGAAGATCCAGCGGGCAGCTCCGGCTCTGTACAACATGGAGGTTGCGCTTCTGGGCAAGTCCATGATGGACAAGAAGGAGGAGTTCAAAAAGGAGATCGCTTCGCTTGGCGGGAAGCTCGTCACCAAGATACACAACAAGCTGGCCTTTGTCATTTCTACGGCTGGTATGTCTTTGAACATGAAACATGTATACAGATCCTGTGTTTATTGATGTTATTTGTTTTGGATTTTTGGGATACATTAGGCGTTATAATAGTAAAAAAATCAGGTAATGTATTTAAACTGTTTAATTTATTTTCTGGGACAAAGAAACTCTATACTACCTATTGGATGAAATCATAATGAAGTTTGTTGGATTTATTTTCTAATTGTCAGTATTTCATTATTGTTTTGTTAGCAGCTCTGCTTTCACAAACTTGCATGTACATCCTTACTCATTGCGACTTTGCATTACAGAGGAGGTTGAGAAGATGAGCAAGCGCATGGAGGATGTTCAAGAAGCGGATATTCAGGTGGTCAGCGAGGACATCCTCGAGGAGCTGAAACAGACCAAGCTGGACGGAGCGGCAGTCGTCGTCAAGAAGAAGAGCATCTGCAGCTGGGGGTCGGATGTGAGTAATCGTATTCGTAATTTGTACCTCGGATACAAACCTCATTCGTGATCTGGGCAGCTGTTGCAATTTATTGAATGATGGTGTAACTTATTGTTTTTGTTCTTACAGCCTAAGACCCGGTTTACAGTGCTGGACGCCAAGAAGTCAGGAAGCAGCCAGTTTGCAAAGAGCAAGAGTAAGTTTAAAAATAAATATGAGACTCAATACTGAGTGTATCTGGTTTTTTCCTTCTCGTTGTTCATAATACATATATTTACTTTCTTGTATAAAATAAATTGAAGCATGTGGTAGAATAATGTAGGCTGATCATTTTTTTTTATGAATTAGAGACCTAATTGTTTAGTAGCTGGATTAATATTCAACAGCTTGTTGGCCTCTTATGAAGGTAATATTTGACTTATGTAGGTAGTTTTATAATTAATATGAATTATTGATGAGAAAATTGATTTCGCCCCCTGCACGATCATTTCATTGTCCAATATTCGTTCAATATGTGATAAGTTCACGTCACAACCGCGTCAATTTATAATGATTTTAGGTAGGTACCTTTGGAAGTTCAACGTTGACCTCGTGTGAAAGAAAAGGAGTTTCGATTGCACCGAGAAGCGAACTACAAATTTCACGACTTACATCTTTGATCCCCAGGCATGTTTGTGAAGAGCGGACCGAGCAAGGTGAAGTTACAGTTGAAGGGCGGAGCCTACGTCGATCCCGACTCTGGCATCGACCACATGGCGCACGTCTACAAGAGGAAGGATGTCTTCTACAACGCAGTCCTCGGGCTCACGGACATCCAGTCGGGAAAGAACTCATATTACAAGATGCAGATACTCGAGTCAGACAAGGGCAGCACGTGAGTCTTTAGGAGAACAGCTTGGAAATATCTGACGAGCACTCGAGGATCACATGGTCACATGAAACCAACTTTCTTCACCGTAAAGAATTTTTCAGTCAGATATTATTTTCTACAATTTTTTTTCTAGTTTTACTATTCCTCAGCTGTTACATACTCAAAAGTAACATTATAATTGGCTGCCTTGCCATACTGGTAGTGCTGAGGCAACAAGACATCCCTGTTGGCGTTATGATTTGCACTGATTGTCTACCTTGATTTTCAACGCTGTTTCCACCACCAAATTGGATGGACTTCATACCTCTATCAAAACATAAGTGACGTAGAATTCATTGTAATTTTGGTGCAAACGGCTTGATAACTTTAAGCAAAGTTACATGTTGATTCAGTTATTGGTGACTGTGTTTCAGTTATTGGTTGTTCCGATCGTGGGGCCGCATCGGCACTACCATTGGCGGCAACCTCTGTGACAAGAAGCCGACACTGAATGATGCAATTGGGACATTCAAGGAGCTGTATCTTGAGAAGACCGGCAATCATTGGGGCGAGAAGTTTGTCAAGCGTCCGGGACTCCTTCATCCCATTGATATCGACTATGGCGAGGTTGGTTTCGAGTACTTTTTAAATATCTACCTACCTTATTTTATTGGTTAGGTATAGGTAGGTACCAATTAGGTAGTTAGTACTTCAAATTTAGAATACCTAATGTGGATAATCAAACTGAACTCTGTGTTTCATGCATAGGTACAGAGCATTTACTAAATTAATAACTAGATCTTAAATGTAATCGTCTGGCATAATTTATTGTTTTAAGTCCGTAGTAGTAGGTATTTTTGTAGTCAATTTATTCATGTACCATTGTACCTATTACCTTCCCAATTGTAAAATTTTGTTGGACTACTACGGTTAGGGGAGGAGGAGTAAGTCGCATTTTGTCGCATGGAGTTGAATGTCTTTTTAATTTCAGATTCATTATAAAATGGGATTTTATCAATTTATTGTTTTTTTGTCACCCCTAAAAATCGTAAAACTGATGCTCTACTGTGCTACGTCGGGTTGAAAACGTACAAGTAATTTTTTGCAAATAACTCAAATTTTTATTTATTTATGTTATTTGCATTGACTTATAATCAGAAGGTACTAGGTAGTAGGAACCTACCAGGTTTATATAATAGAAAATAATTAACATACCAAACCAAGTAGCAAATACTCATGCATGGAAAAACGCAAGTATCATGACCATGTTGATAATTAGTAATTACATCCCACGTTTTCATCAGCCTACAGCTGTGAAAACTCCACTCGACGTAGATGCTCCAGAGTTCATCCCGGGAAGAGCATTCCATGTCACCAAGGTAATCTGCTAGAACCTGCTGTAGGATGTACTGCATTGACACGTCTAGTCCATATTATTTATAAAACTAGAAAGATTGGCACGCAAACTAGAGCCTACAAAAAAATTGCCGTCAAAAAGAAATAGCAATCTGTGGAGTCACTGGGGTGAGTTACTTTTATTGTTAGATCTTAAACTGAAATAATTAATTGAATGGCATTGAGATGAAAGCTAGCGGGATGTACAAAGTAATGATCTTCCATGATGTTTATCTCAGCAGTAAGGGTGATGTAACTAACGAGCATTTTGTTCCAGACGGAAGGACCAGTGAAGATGGCCGACAGCGATCTGCCCTGCAACTTGCCGAAGCCCGTGCAGGATCTCGTCAAGATGCTGTTTGACGTTGACGCCATGAAGAAGGTCATGTTGGAGTTCGAGGTACGTCATTTGCAGTCTCAATGCTTGAAATTAAATGGAATTTGTGATGCTGTGAAATGAAACGAAGTCATATTTATTTAGAATAATTTTGTACTTGGACTGGTAAAAGTAACCGTTCATTGCAAGTACGTAGTTTAGTTTGCAACTGACTGCATTATGATGGTATTGTCTGTTGCTTCAGCTGGACCTCGAGAAGATGCCACTGGGGAAGATCAGCCAGCGGCAGATGAAGCAAGCCTACGAGCTGCTGACTCAGCTGCAGCAGGCACTGATTGACAATAAACCGGAGCCGGTTTTCATGGACCTCAGCAACCGGTTCTACACACTCATTCCGCATGACTTCGGCATTGACAATCCTCCCTTGCTCAAGACCTACGACCAGATCAAGGTAAGTCTGATTATTATTCGATGGATCAAATCAAAGTGTGCTCAATGTGTCACTCACCCATATGCTACACACTTTTCAAGGAACAAATCACCAAGATGTTGAAATAATATTTCCATAAATGACATGGACTTGTCATATAACTTCTGTATCTGAACATCGCTTGTAAATCGTATTATAAATACCTGCCTATTGAAAGAAAAATGTTATGAATAAGCATAGAATACGGCTGTTATCAATCTCAACTGCAATAATCCTGCCATGGTAATTTTTCCAGAAAAATTCAGAATTTTTTCAGGGCACTTTGTGTGCCCTGAAATCATCCGTGAAATGGTTACATGAGGATGTTTTGGAAGTTGAGTCCCTTTAGATTGAATGTCTACTATCGTCTCTCTCATGATGAACTAAACGAGCGTTCTCGTTGTGCAGCAAAAGATCGACATGGTGGCGAGCTTGATGGACATCGAGATCGCGTACAAGATGCTGCGCTCCGGCTCTGGCGACGCGGACGAGGAGCACCCGGTCGAGACGCACTACAAGAAGCTTGCGACCGACATCGCCGTGCTGGATCGCAACACGGAGGAGTTCGAGATGCTGCAGCGATACGTGAAGAACACGCACGCCGCCACTCACACACAGTTCGAGCTCGAGATTGAGGAGGTGGGTTCGATGACGAGGTCTTCACCATCTGTGACAAGATTGCTAGAACATGTTTTTATTTTCTCCAAAACAATCAGTCATTAATTAGCTGTCTGTCGAAGAACTTGACTTTCAACAGTATACTGCCTCATTGTCTTGAACACTGTTTTCTTATGACTTGCGTATTGACCAATAAGTTAATTAATTTTCAATTAAAGAAAGATGGCTACTGATAGATAGCCAAATCGGATTTAAAAATTTATTTATTACATGGAAGTTACTTATTTTGAAATTCTTTTATAACAAGAGATGCAAGTTTCTTTCGAATTAATTAATACTTAATTACAAGTTTTTCGTCTGTCCTCCACAGAGTGTCCCATATTGTAAACGGTTAATCTTTGTAGCATAGTGTATAAAAAATGTTTTGTTCCAGATATTCAAGGTGGAGCGTCACAACGAATCCAAGCGTTACCAACCGTTCAAGAAAGCTCTTCCCAATCGCACGCTGCTCTGGCACGGCTCCAGAGTTACCAACTTTGCTGGCATTCTGTCACAGGTTAGTGTTACGTCGGTTCACTCGTTCATTAGTAATTAATTGGTATATTTCATAATAAATCTTGGCAGTCTCATCTCTATAGTTCAATTTTTAATTGAATTTCTTTATCAAGCAGTGAACTGGTACTTGGTAATTAGCCGCAACTGCAGTACATAGTAGTATAAGGCCTTCCACCATGCCTTCGTCATCTCTCATCTGGTCCTTTTCAACTCGATGAGCCCCAGCATATGTAAATGCTTTGATCGAATAACTTAATATTTTTATACAAGGGTGGTGTCAACACTGTAGTAAAAAAATGCAATTTATAGTTGACCAAAGCAGGACGGCAGCAGGACTACAGTTTGTGTTTCCTATGTTTGAACTCTCACCAGAATGCGCTGATAGGCTGTTTTTCTGCTAGGCCGAGAAAGACTTCATGGAGCGCTCACCGTGCAATGACGTCTTTCTCCGCCTAACAGAGTAAGTGACGGTGGCTCCATCTGGTGAGAGTTCAAACATAGGAAAAACGAACTGTATCTGTGTTCGACATGGCTGGACAAGTTCCCATTGAAAACCACCTACAATTTATTTTCAAATACAGGTTTTGTTTACTGATTAGTAGGTATAAAGTTTTTTGATGTGTGTTTTATCTGATATAGTACCTAATCTTCAAGCTATTATTGCTGATCCCAATCTGGTTTGAGTTTCACTCTGATAAATATAATCTTGTGATATCTAAAACTATTGACTGATTAATGCTGTCTAAAACCCAATTAAACAAAATCATAAGCTGCCTACCTAATCTTATCAACTTCTCTGTTGGGAAATGTACTGATAACTGAGAAATGATAACAACAACTTGTATGGTTGGTATTGATTAATGTCACCTGATTGCAAATGCTCACCTCAAGGATAACAGGATAAAGTTTCCTGATTTACATTTATTAGAATTTGGTAGCATTCTTTCAATGTAGTTCACCTGTCTTGAAAGCTTCACAATGACTGCTGTCGGAATCGATATTGGAACTATAAGTTCCACTGTTGCTGTGTGTCAAGGAGATAAAGTGGATGTGATCGTGAACAGTTCCGGAGCCAGGAAAACACCGAGCTGTGTTGTATTCAGTGAAACAGAAAGACTCGTTGGATCGCCTGCCATTCACCAACGAACTAAGTATATCCGGAGTGCCCTCTACGAATTTAAGCGACTTATAGGGAGAAGATTCGCCGACCCAAAAGTTCAGGAATATGTCTATCGTTGGCCGTTTTCCGTAGTTGATGTAAGTGGCAAGGCAAGAATTAAGTTGCCATACAAGGAGAAACAGTTAATTCTGCTACCAGAACAGATTACTGGAATTTTGGTGAAGAGTTTGGTAGAGACTGCTGTGACGTTCCTCGGAAGCCAAGTCACGGACTTGGTTATCGCCGTGCCAGCATGCTTCGACAACTTCCAGCGACAAGCTACGATGGATGCTGGAAAGATTGCTGGTGTGAATAGGGTGAGACTGATCAACGAGCCAACTGCAGTGGCGCTTGTGCATGCACACAACACCAAACCTGCGAATCCATGCAACATCCTCATCTACTCGCTTGGAGCGGGTAGCTTCGACGTCTCCGTGGCAACGATTGAAGCGGGCCCCAAGGTCACTGTGCTGTCCACTGCGGGTGACCCGCACTTGGGCGGATGTGACTTCGACGATGTGCTTGTGAGACATCTTGCGGACGAGTTCATACTGAGCGTTAATCAAGACGTCTTGAAACATCCGAAAGCACTGCTTCGACTGAGGTTGGCTGTTGAACGTTTGAAGCAAGAACTGACTGGGCTTCCTGAATCAGCCATTGACATTGACAATCTCGTAGGTGAAATTGACTTCAGAACAGTAGTAACAAGAAACACTTTTGAGTCTCTCTGTTCTGGTTTCATTTCCTCCACTCTTATACTTGTGGAGAAAGCTCTGACTGATGCCTCCATGCAGAAGAACGAGATCGAAGAAATATTGCTAGTTGGAGGCTCGACACGGATCCCGATGGTGAAAAGATTTGTCCAGGAGTTTCTGCCGGGAATTGTTGTGAGGGACACAATCAACTCCGAGGATGCCGTCGCTCAAGGGGCTGCTCTCTTGGCCGCTCACTTGGACCAAGGTTTGGTCTCGGACATCGCAGCGCACTCTCTTCGCATTGACCTTGACAACAGTGTACTCGTAGCCAAGAACACTCGCATTCCCAACTCCGTCAATTGTGTTTTTCATTATGAAGACTTGTCTGTACCAAAGTCTGTCAAAGTGCTCCAGGGCGATAAAAAAAATGAACCACTCGCTTCTTTTACCCTAGATGTCCCCTCCGCTCTTATCAAATGTGACATCGATGACAATGGAATTGTAGCAGTCACTGCTTTTGAGCATGTTGCTGACAGTAATAAACCCATTGATTGTTTGGATGAGAAAGGTCTTTCAGAGATTGAAATAGGGGCAATACGACGCAGCGAGGAAATATTCAATGACGAAGATGAACAAGAGCGTATGAGGTGCGAGGCACGGAATCAATATGAACAGTATCTGTATTGGATGAAGTCAACGTATGGCGTTGCCAATGAGGACCAGCTGAGAACTCTACTGATCTATTACAACGAAGCAAAGCAGTGGCTGGAAGAAAATCAGATGGCCAATAAGGAAATGTTTTTGAATAGATTGCAGAGTCTACAAAGTGCATACAATAGTTTGATGAGAGTGCCTGACAGTAGGATAAGGCCAGATGGTATGTCCGGTTACGGAAGCACCGATATTGAACAAGGTCATGCATCCGGGACTGCCGAAACCATTGAGAGATCTACTAATAAGATGGGACTGTTGCTCTGTGGCGTTGCTTTATTCGTTTTTTTAGGCGTAGTTAGTCTTGTTACTGTTATTGTAATGGATAAATAATTCATATTATGTACCGCATAAAAGTTATTACTAAATATGTATTTATAAGTCTCGTAATCAATCTATGGTTTCATAATTAATTAATTATGAAATTATTAATTTCATAATTAATATGAATAATTATGAATAATAAATATGAATATGAATTAATAGTTTAATTAATTTATAAAGAGAAAATGCTTCACTTTGTTAAGTTAATGGGAGTCACTTTGGATAGTTTTCATGACCTAGATTTTGAAACTTATTTCATGACTTACCTAGTTATCTTTTTAATGTACATATTTGATTAAATGTTGCTCAAATTAAGAATATAATGGGCTCCTATAAGTTTCTATTCAGATTACTAAAGATAAAGAATAAAGTAATTGATAACCACAAACACTTTCTATGAATCCTACCACCATACTACCACAAAGATATCCCTTCACCAAATAATAATAATAATAATAATCTTCTTCTGGTTCCGACAATGTTGTCAGGTCAGACAGTGGGAGCTTCCACTGGGTCTAGTGCCTCGGATCTCTTCCAAACCGGCTGGCCAGGCCTGACGTTTCATCCACCTCCTCTTCTTCTTCCTCGTCACCTTCCTCCAACTTCTCCACCAGCTCCCTCCAGATCCTCCTGTGCTCCCACCACTTAATATCTGCTTCCACTTCCTGCCACCTTTGCTGCCTGTCCTCCACGTCTTCTCTGATAAGACCACTCCACTTCTCTCGATCTCCCCACTCTTCTTCTTCTTCCCACCACTGTTTCTTCAAACTCCTGTCTTGGGATTCTCTTGAGATCCATTCTTTTCATGTGTCCAAACCAACGCAATCTCTCTCTACCCATCTTGAACCTCAAACTTTATGGCCCGCAATAATGTCTGTAGAGTAATGTGCTCTCTACAGGCTTCCATGGATGTGAGCTCTCAATGTGTATGTTCCTTACATTTATTATTCAGCGCCCTCATCACACACTCACATTCACAAACATTAGCTTAAAAAGTGTGTATGTACTATGAAGTATTATTATTGTAGTACCTACGGCTACAGTACTACAGTACAGTCATGAAAATATATTCGGTAAACGCTCCTTTCACCAACCCACCACATTCAAACAACTTTGTCAATGAATGGGAGGAGCCTAAAGTAGGTAACGTAAATGCATGGAAAGGGGGAAGTAGCGTTTACCGAATATATTTCCATGACAATACCTACCTACCTTATAATATCTTATTATTATAGTACAATAAAAGTTTATGAAAATACAATAAAACCTAGTTAGTTACCTAGTTAATATTTCTCTTTGTAATACAAATTATTTATCAAGTAGTTCTTTTGTCCCTTCTCCATGATTGAAAGTTTGTTTCTCTTTTCCAACATGACAATTATTTTTCTTATTCCTTTAGACGCGCTAGAAGAGGTCGTCTGCTCGTAATTACAGACACCATTGCTTCTTTGAACATTGTTTCTAGATTGCTAGAACTTTAGGGGCGACTAAGAGAGTACCTATCGCTAATTTAATTTAAATCCTTGGATACCTTCTCTTGGTTCACGATCACACATCAAGATACTAGCTAGTATTGAACTCGATGTTACGAGTCCATGAGTGTGGTAACTCTCGATTCCAGGGACTTCGTATCGCTCCTCCTGAAGCGCCCGTCACCGGCTACATGTTCGGCAAGGGCATCTACTTCGCCGACATGGTCTCCAAGTCGGCCAACTACTGCTGCACCAGCAAGAGCAACCCCACGGGCCTGTTGCTGCTGTGTGAAGTCGCACTTGGCAAGATGTGAGTTTCACTGGTTGACAGTCGCAATATAATCATCAATATGTCATAATCTCGACATATAGAATGAACAAGTAACATTGTAATTGTAAGATTTCTGGTTAAATTACTGTGTACATCTTTATTAACCCATTGGCTTCTGATTTTTCAAGAAATGAAAGGGGCTAGAAATGGGATTTAATTTCAAGGTATTCCAATTGATCACAAAAATTACAATAACTTTCCTAATCCTGGATACTTTTTCATAATTTGTTTTAATAATGGTAGATTAAACATTTGTACAAATAGGCCACTTAAGAAAGTAAAGATACATCTGTTGGTGAAGTGTGGTACTAATGTTATCAGGCTTAAACGCATGCGCAGTGCGCACTTCAAAGGACTCGTCGTGACGTCATCCCACCCACAGCCTTCTCGAAAACAACACGTAAATATATGACAGACACTAAACAGACACTAGTCACTACACACTAGACGGCTGTGGACCTGTCAGGCTTTATCGCATGCGCACTGGCTTTCTTAAATGGCCTATTAATAATTTGCTTGTGAGATTTTAGAAGTTCCAATATAATTAGTAGGCCTTGAAACAAAAAGGTAAACAGATAGCAACCAAAAAATTGCGTGTGTTGTCATAGCAACCAAACAATATATGTTTTTCTGTCAATTTATGATCCAACCAACCATTGTTCACTTGAATTATAATCACTATCACTTTCCGAATAATTACTCTCATTAAAGTCATTAGCACACATCACTATTAATTGGTTTATGACAATTTATAGCCAACAATATTTCAGGTCGCCATTTTTCTCCTGTTTAAAAACAGTGTGAGATATGTTTCAGAGCAAATATCACTACCAACTCAATATAAAATAAGACAAAATGTGCTCAGAATGGTTCCTAAAGCTTTTAGAATCAATATGCTTACGCCATCTGTGACCAAAACTTGGTACTATAAGCATAAGATGGGATTGTTTATCTGGCGAGCTCAACTCGTCAATCCACTGGCTGGCCACTTAGAATAAGGCGAGTTGTGTTCGTCAAAATAAGCCAATGGGTTAATAATAATAATCTTTATTATTATCAATCAATTAAATCATAGTTCTCGGACTACTACATAGAATAATATGACAATTTAGCATAGACTTCTTTGGATGGTGCATACATTTCTTTTTCAGCCAATCGGTTCCTTCTTTTCTTTTTCTTTTTTATTTTATTTTGATGAGTGTACATTTTTAACCTTTCCAATGATTTGAAGCAGATAAATTAATATCTTATCTTATCTTAAAGATGATTACAAGATGTTATCTTAATGTTTTTCTTTAACATTTTTCATAAGATATTAAGTTAAGAAATGCCATGGTAGATACACCCACTACTAATAGTTCCTATGCCGGTTTCCCATACCAACATGAGGATTTGGCTGGCTTCTTTTAACGCTGACCCTACCACCTATTACCTAATGGTTGGTGTATTCAATACCATATTCGTATACTACAGTCGTTAGCTAGACTGTAATTTATTTTTTTGAAAAGCATTTGTTCTTGCAAAACATTTGATGAGTTTGTAAAATGGTTTTCCTCTCGAAAGCGCTGTTGTACTTTGCTTTGTCATGTTGTCATCAGGTGAGACCGAGAAAAGACAACGGTGTTATCTCTTGCAATGTTCCAGTGCTGAGCGACACCATGCCGAAGCGTTCTCCAAGCCACCTGCAGGATACCACTGCGTGAAGGGCGTCGGCATGACGGAACCAGATCCCACGCAGACACACACCACGGCCGATGGCGTGAAAGTGCCACTCGGAACAGGCATCCAGGAACCGAAGCAGAGCTCTCTCCTCTACAATGAGTATCCTTTGACCAACTACTGGGTGTGTACATTTGGTGCAGTTGTCTTGATTCATTTATGTACAATCCTCATCCATGCACAGTTCTTCAACCAGCATATTATATACGAGGTGCTACCTAAAATTTCGTTCATCATGACCATAAATAAATAATAATAATCTATCCGCTGGTTCCATCCATACAATGGGACAGGGGGTGGGAGTTCCCACCAACATTAGGGCCATAGGACTACTGGAGACCAGCTGGCTACGCCTGGCGTCTCCTCGTCTTCTTCTTCCTCCACTTCCAATTGTTCCACAAATTGCCTCCACCTTGTTCTGTCCTCCCACTGTCTCTCAGCCTCCAACTCACTCCAACGTCCTCCTCTCTCCAACACATCCTCCTTAATAGCTCCAATCCACCTCTCTCTTTTACTATTCTACGTGGTCCCGAAGTAGCCGACTCAAAACACCTGCCGTGGCACTCGTCCTGTTCCCATCCTCTTCATGTGGCTAAACCACCAAAGCCTCTCTCTGCCCAGTTTAAACCCCAATCTTCTTATCTTCTTACTTCTAATCTTTTGTCCATTCTTGTGACTCCCTTTACACTCCTCAAGAACTTCATCTCCACTGCGCTGACTGAAACTGATCCATTTCCTTTCCTCCCGCTGACCACGTCACTGCCCCGAATGTTAGAATTGGCAGAAAATACATTTTATAATAATAATCTTCTTCTGGTTCCGACAATGTTGTCAGGTCAGACAGTGGGAGCTCCCACTGGGTCTAGGGCCTCGGATCTCTTCCAAACCGGCTGGCCAGGCCTGACGTTTCATCCTCCTCCTCCTCTTCTTCATCCTCGTCACCTTCCTCCAACTTCTCCACCAGCGCCCTCCAGATCCTCCTGTCCTCCCACCACTTCTCTGCTTCCACTTTCTGCCACCTTTGCTGCCTGTCCTCCACGTCTTCTCTGATAAGACCACTCCACTTCTCTCTTGGTCTCCCCACTCTTCTTCTTCCCACCACTGTTTCTTCAAACTCCTGTCTTGGTATTCTCTTGAGATCCATTCTTTTCATGTGTCCAAACCAACGCAATCTCTCTCTACCCATCTTGTAGCTCAAACTTTCCACTCCCAGCTCCTTCCTAATACAACGGCTTCTCAACCTGTCCATCTTTGTTACTCCCTTCACACTTCTTAGGAATTTCATCTCCGCTGCCTCCTGCCTCCAGCTTAAAATACATTTTAATAAAAAAAAATATCTTATCCTAGATTCCATCTTCGTATTCTAAGTAGTTCCTTTTGGCATGCATTCTGTAATTTTGGAGTTATTTTAATTATTCCATGTATCTCTGGACGCCATTAAGTGCCACTATGTTGAGTACTTTTCACGATAAGCGGTGATGTTTTGCGTGAAAAATTCTGAAATTGAAATCGACTCATGGAGATAGCATATGTCAAAAAAGTGGTCCACGATTCCTAAAGAGCAATATACTCTACAACTTTGCCGCTTAAACATAATATATAATAATAGGCAGCGTGTTTAGATTACAAGATAGCGCTGCGAAAAGTACAGACAGCCGCCTGGCCTGGGCTGTGGGAAGGAAATTTACCTTTGGCAAGGCGTCCAAGTCGCTGCACTGCAGTTATACATTATGTTGCTGCACATATTACGCATTATCACTTATTAAAATTTACACAAGTTTATCAAATGTTGATTCGTTAACAAAATATTAATAATAAACTGTGCACAATTGCACTGAATCTGATCACAATATTAATTTGCGCGACTTGGTTCTAATTCCGAGTTACTTTGAGTACATTTTTTGACATATTTTGATCCGTTGCTAGGTCACGGCCAATGAGAAATAAAAACGTTTGAGATCATCTCCTATAAATTTGCTTATTTCTTAGGGTTGGGCGAACCGGTTCGTTTTCGAACCAAACCGAACCGGCTAGCTAGGTTCGAAAAACGAACCTCTAAGGTTCGTTTTCGAACCTCCCGCCTTTTTTTCCCGCCTTGATTCATTCAAATAATGCGACCAACCTCTTGTCACTGGTCCAACCTCTTGTCTTTACGGGTACAGTAAAATGGTAAAACCTTGGTAAATAGAGCCCCTGTAAGCCGAAATCCATCATAAATCAAAGAAAACTCAAATCCTGCCACACTATAAGGTGTTCCATGTTCAAATAAATGTTGAACCGAATTTTTCATGCCGTAATTCGAAGTGCTATTTGGTCACAAGTAGCAAAGTAGCATTGATTTCAGTTTAGGAGTCGAAGTAATTTCCTTGTTAAGTAAAATTTTCGAAGTATAAAAACGAAATAATATGATTGTTGCGATCTAAACTGTGCTATACTTTTGGAACAGAGTGTACTTTTGGGTCCTGCATCTGCTAGCCAGCAGGTACCTGACCCTTGCGGAAGGGAGGATTGTTTTGTTTGTCTCTGTTGAAAGGTCTGCGAACTCGCAGTAATCCAGATGACAAATAACTTGACTTGACGGCATATTTAATTTTATTTTGATGATACCTATTGTATGTTTATGGTATTTGAATAAATAATAGTGGTCATTTAGAAAACCATTCGCGATCTAATGAAGTGAAGATTATCACGCAAAAGTTAAAATATAATGGTGTATATTTGAGCTTTCCAAACTTCATTGTAACACCTCTATGGTAACACAATGCAAAATCAAAAATAGTATGACGATGACGAGGTAATTTTTGAAGAATATTGAACTTTTATTTTCGCGTAAAAATGCAGCGTATTTATGGAGTATACAATCACAGGATTACCATCTCTCAACTGGGGCAAGTATTTTCGAAATGAAATTCCATTATGGCGTTGAAGAGAGGAAGAAAAGTGTTGAAATATATTTAAATTTCGAGCAGTATATTTCGCGTTTTTGTTCCAATAATATTATTAAGTCAATGTCTCTGTATAGGTACAAATAAAAATAATATCTGAGTAACAAACACCCCATTAAACAGCTGTTTTCAAGTGTCTAAACACTTGACTTGCGAGAGGGAGGGAGGAGAATGGTGACTGGTGCTAATGCGTGCTTATCTTTACTACACGATCTGGAAAACATCATTTTCTGAAAAAAAGGTTCGGTTCGTTTAAGGTTCGAAATTTCGAACCTTTTGAAAAGGTTCGGTTCGAAAAAAATGAGCTTGGCCTAACCCTATTATTTCTTTCACACGTGGCACTGAGGTTTGAGCACACGGTGCCTATAGTCTTTTAAGAGGGAACCTGCGAAATAAAAACGCGCACCCCGACTTGGTATCGAACCCAGATGCTTCGGGTTTCCGGCCCTATGCTTTAACCATTAAGCTACCGGGGGGCATTCTTAATCAGCAGGTTGGGTTGCCATACAACTCTTGCAAGTCCGAGTATCTGACTACGATTTTATTGGCTGATCCTTCCCCTTAAACTATATTCCACAAGTCTTTCATCGTATATTTCCCGTTTGCGTACAGCTATTTCTCTTAACCCACTTCTCAGATACATTGTCTACGACACGGCCCAACTTCAGATTCAATACCTCTTCAAGATGAAATTCAACCACAAGTTCTAAATCACGGGAAGATCCACTGCAGAAGATGATAATTTTATTTGTTTGAGTGAAGATTAGTTTTTAGGATTTGGAATGGAATTGTTGTTTCACTAATTTGAATCATAATCTCATGAATATTCTTTATTTACTGCTCAGATTAAAGATTGAAAAGTTAGCCATGATAATATGCAGTAGTTTAGCATTCTATTTTTATATTACAAAACTTCTTGCATTCTCCAGTGCAGTAGTCATTTCAATTGTTATATCACTACTCTTTATAACTGATAAGATGACATGTATAATATTGATATTTTTGTAGAAAGGAAAATACAACAGTGTTGGTAGATATTTAGCATTGGATTGCCTTTTAAAAAGTAAACATTTTCAGATGAAACATTAAAGACCGAAGAATTAACAATGATTGATGACAGAATAGTGTGACTAGTTACTACCTACCTACTTAAATGTACTATGTACCTACTTATCCATAAAATATACTACACTACCGAGGTACCTACTTATGTTCAGTGCAGATTATAAAATATCAGTCTCAATTCACCTACAAGTGTTTTATGCATTAAGATGGCCGTCGACGGTCAATAATTTGCTTCTTAGGTTTAAGTAAAAGTCTGCGAACAACTGCCTCTGTAGCAGTCCAGGCAAATGTATTGGTCTTCATAATTATTGAATCTGTAAAATAGGGAAATGTACTGTATGATGTGATGTTGTAGGTTGATTTTTAATGTTCAACTCGACTACCTCAACACATACAAATTGCAGCATTTAGCAGGTAGCAAAATGTATTTTTATTTCTTATGAAGTTTCAGTATAATGTTGGCTCCTACTATCTTGACATCTTAGCATGTGGTACCTATTCTATTACCAACTTGAGAAAATGATGTGTAAGTTTAATGTCGATTTAGTTACCTACTCTGTAAAGCACATGGTACAAATAAAGTTTGAACTTTAAAGTTATCAGTTTACTTTTTTAATTTGATCAATTATCACTCATGTATGTTATGCTTCCTAATTCTTTCCTGCTTTGGTGGACAAAAGGAATTGTTTATGTGTTATTCATCCAAGAGCCTTGAATTACTCTGCATGATGTGCATAGGCGTGCACAAGAGAAATCATTAGGAGGGGCCAACATGGGCGTCGGCAGGATTAATGACGGGGGGGAAAGTCCAAAAAGAAACATTTGCCACGTGTGGGGGGCGCGCCCTCCACCTTGCCCCGCAGAGCGTTTTTTGGTTTTTTGACACTTTAAAATCAATTTTGAGACATTCTGAGGAGCACTTTCTTTACAAATCATTTTTTTTTAATTTTAAACATTTCACTACAACAAGGTGTAGTGAAAAACCTGGCCCGGCAGGGCGTTTTTATTATTTTGGCACTTCAAAATGAATTTGAGACGTTTCAAGGTGCATTTTGTTCCCAAAACTTTACGACATTATAGGTAAATATAAATTGAAATTAAAGTGGGTTCGGGGACGAAGCCCCCGAGAAAATATTCTCGAAAGGTCATACATATTAGAGGAATTTTGAGGCATATATACAAAAGAAATTTTTAGGGGGAAAACCTAGAAATTCATGAAAAAATGATGTTTTTGGAAGACATTGTTTTCCAAAATATTGTGTTTTTGTCTTTTGATCAACCTAGTACTTGATTCCTGTGATTTGAGCAACTCCAGTCTGCCCCGCAGGGAGATTTGTTTGTTTAAACCCTTTTAAAACAAAGTTTTGACACTATGAGGACCACATTTTATAATGTTTTAATTTATAATTTTGCGCACGCCTTTGATGACGTGCTATGATGACATATTTTATTTTGGTAGGTCGGTACATACTACTACTACTAATACACACTTTTTGAATCCCTCTCTCTACTATACTGCCGTGTGTTACGCATATAAGAAACATATTGACCGTCAAAATACGGGTGAAGGGGGCATCGCATTTTGTTGCAATCCGTGGCTAGAACCCGCGAATGGATCACGTGATCGTTCTACAAACATATTCTAGTCTTTCTACATGTGTTTATTGATAATTTAGTCCATATGCGGTTTGCTACCAAGTGTGATACCCACTTTTGTCGTTGGTCGATATGTTGCTTATGCAAAACACGGCAGTATATATGTTTCTCCTCATTTGAATACTTACATTCCTCTGGAGGAACAATTTTCACAGGAGTTGAAGCCGCAGTGAGAACAAGTCTTACTTGTTGCAGGACAAATCTGTTCATCACAGCGGCACTTCTCTTGGAGTGCATTTTCCGCTCCATTTTCCAATTTATTTTCAAGCATTCTGTTATCTTGAAGACAGCAATTGTTGTCAAGCAATAATTGTTTGTATGATTTAGCATCACGGCATGGGGCTTGTGTTGTGTCCATTTCAGTTGGTACCATTGGACATGACCGAGCTCCTTGGAACAGTAGTTCTACAGTTCGAGCTAGAAAAAAATCAATTCAATAAAAGTACGAAAAAAGTATTGCATTGAATACTGCTCAAGATCTATTATCAATTATTATAGTTTTAGATTGTCAAGAGGGGTAATTCTATTGCCTTGATCTTTAATTGTGCTGCATTTCAACGATCTCGAATGTCTCATGGTGAAGTGTTGAAAAGATATTTAAGATTATGAGGTTAACTGCCACCAGAAATATCAGCAACCCTTGACATTACTAACAGCATCGATTCACATAGTAAAACGAG
Organism: Leuctra nigra; assembly: GCA_934045905.1. Lineage (NCBI taxonomy): Eukaryota > Metazoa > Arthropoda > Insecta > Plecoptera > Leuctridae > Leuctra > Leuctra nigra. Next base: position 26,269,420 of record OW203764.1, read on the forward strand.
AAGCCGATTTGCTGACCTTGATCTTTAAGTTAGCCATAATCTCAAAGGCACACAATGTTATAACTCAGTATATTCTCTGAAAGAACAATCGTAATCCCCCTGGTAATAGTATTCTTGCTCCACAGACCATGTAGTTAAGACAAACCGACGGTTCGACAATCGGCGAGTGGATTCCGATCCGATACGCAACCGACGGATGACGGAAAAACGGATGACGGCAACCGATCATCAGTTTACTTACCTGATTGAAAACTGGCTTCTGGTGATCGGGTAAACGTAAGTCTAATTTAAGAATGCAATGTTATTTGTCTAGACAGGCAACAGCGATAACACAGTGAAGAAAACCTAACCAAACTTTAGTTTAAAATCTTACCATAAACACTTTTCTCATTGCACTGAACTGCCGTAACTTCTACTTCTGTATTACGTTTCTTCTTTTCGTGATAAAAATCGAACTCATGTGGTAGCATTCTTTTCGGCATTATTTAAACAGTAACTTATAAAATTTAAAACATTAAACGACCTAGAGAACACCCAAACAACCCAACCAACCAAACTTCAAGTTCGAACACAAAACAACAAGGTCAAGATTCAAGAATGAATGATGAAGACCTTTTGAAAATGTCGGTAATATTCACATTGGCACCACACGCATATTTCTTTTCATTACATTTATTTGCTTACATAACGGTGTGTAACCTATACAGAAGTATTAATATACCTAGGTTTTATTATTTTTTATACAAATAATTAAAAGTATAGGTACAATAAAATATAATGGTTTTTTGATAATTCAACAGGTTAGTGTGTTACTCCTGTGAAATTATGATGTCATTTACTTCAAGAGTGATGCTTACAATACACGACTAAAGAACATGGCGGAGGCGGAAGAAATTTTGGAGAGAGTTTTATCTTGTAATACATCTCTAAGTGACTTTAAGAATTGGTTCGTATCGGCAGACATAAAATCAAGTGTAAGGACTTTACTAATTTTCTTTGTTAGTTTATTAATTCCAAACTCTTTGTATTTTTAATATTATTGAATTTAGTCCGAGATTGAGGTTAACTGTCACTACTTTGCTGGCAGTGTCTGAGTGTCATGTGTCAACAACAATCTGTTGCTGTTATTGCTCTGTGATTTTCAGGAACGTTTTACCAAATTTGTACAATTAATTACATTGAATAGCTAAGTTGTGATATTGTAAGTATGTTGGTACCTAGTAGTTGAATTAACAATGGATGTCAGGTAAATGTTATGATCAAGGCATTTTTTGCTATGATCGATTTTTTTTAAACTTTCACACGGGGTTCTGAAGCCGCACGGATTTTTGTTGCTGTGCGTACAGTATATGGTACTATTCACATGGTTTAATAGCCATGTCACGTCACAACACGGGCTTGGTTCATTTTCAATTTACAACAGTACCTATACGTTTTACGAGTATTTTATATCATTGAAATTACATACTTATAAATGATTGTCAATAAATAAGGTAGGTAAATTCTAAATTCTCAATTCATTGTCTTAACTAGGTATGAGTACCTACTACCTACCTACCTACCTACCTACCTACCTAGGTACCTAGAAGTTATTAACTAAGCAGTTGGTTCCGTATGCAGTTGGTACCTACGTGCGCCGATCTTGAAATGATTCAAAGACGAGCGATTTGATTTATTATAAATAGATATTATACTAAAGACATAACTTATAAGTATAACGGATCAAATGAAAAGATTAGGTTTGACACCGCTTGAAAAGAAAAGAAAACTATAATATGTGCAAAGATATTGGTGCAATTCTTAATTTTTTTGTTTATAAATGTATAAACAATGTATAGACCATGGCTTGACCGTAGATTTCAAGGTAGAATATCATTACGGAGTGCTAGGTATGTAGGTAGGTAGGTACCTACTAGGTACGTACTTTTACTAAATTCAAAAACATTTTCAATAAAACCTCTCTCACCCAATTCCATCACAGAGATTGTGATAAAGGGAATATGTCAAAGTTTTTTAATGCGGTTAAAATACAATATTTCAAAATAACAACACATTTGTTGGTAAAACACACTATTTTCAATCTCAAAAGTGTAAATTTTCATTCATAAATATGAAATTAAAAATCAGTGTAAATTTTGGCGGGAAAATGCAGAATGCACGGCAGAGATATATATATAGATATACACTTACACTATAGCAGAGGTATTCTCACTCCACCAATGAACGTGAAGCCTTTTCGACATGAGAAATATTTGGGGTACCCGGCATCGTTAGCGCATATTATTATTATGTCTTTATTTTGCACGAAGAATACATTACAAAAGAGGCGATATTCAGACACATGCGTCTGTTCTTCCATATAACCTGTAAGAAGAAAAAAGTTCTAGCCTATAGTTAAAATTAAAATTAAGATATAATAGTATAATAGTAGGTGCCTGGCAAAGTAACATACACATTATGCATTCAAAGCAAATAGACAACTACCTATGCATTAATAAAATCCTGCTGTCGCATGATAATGTGGTAGGCACCTATTCTTTTAAAACTAGGATTGATCACATAATAAGTATAACATTGTAGAACCTTATAGAAGAGTCAATTAACATATAATTATGTAAAAGATGAGATAAAAATAAATTGCCATGAGTAATATGGGTTAGAGAGGTTTAATATACTTTGGCTTTATCTTTAATACAATATTATTTTCTTGTTCTTTAAGAAGTACAGCTTTATATTCCCACTTAAAAATTTTTACAGATGAAATTTCTTTAAGCGTCGCTGATAACCTGTTCCATATCCTTGGACCATGAATAGAAAAAGAGTGAGATGATAAGGAGTTGTGGTGGTTGAATGCTAGGTTGTTTCTTTGTCGTGTGTTGTAGCTATGCAAGTTCTTTGTTAACTGTAGTTTTTCATATAAATATTTTGGAGACTTAGTGTTAATTATTTTGTGAATGAAAGTTGCAAAGTGTAGAATCCTGCGGTTCTCCATGTTCAACCACCCAAGTTTGATGAGTTGTGGAGAAATTTGTTGCCTGAAAGGCGCATTCAAAATAAATCGCACACAAGCATTTTGGACTTTTTGAATTCGACGAGAAGTACCTTATATATATCAGCACTAGTGGTAAAAATATGAACTAACTGCTAAATTTACCCATTGAGCCGTCGTTGCATTTATATGCTATGCACGATCTTCTTTTGTTTATATCAGCAATTTACAATTAAACTATAAAACTATTAAATATCGTCAAATGACAGCTATTCTGCGTGCCAGCAGGCACATCAAGTGTAAACTATGAATTAGCGGTTGATCCATCGTCAGAGATTGGTCATCAAGTAGTTCACTCTTCACGCTATAGACGTTGCTTAAATCACCGGGGCCACCCAGATTTCCCCAATCACAGGGTCTAAAAAGGCTTCACTGCGGTCAATGTTATCGGTATAGGAGTGAGACAACCGTCTCTACTAGTATGAATGTAGTAATGATGTCCATGAATCTTGCAGAATGCAAGTGATGTCATATGTTATTGTTACCATGGCAACATTATTGTTGGTTGATATAAATGACATCACATTCGCCGGGATGGTGTTTTCCCACCAAAATTTACTCTGATTTTTAATTTTATTATGAATGAAAATTTGACTTTTTAGTGTGAAATAGTGCGATTTACCAACACATATTTGTTATTTTGAATCATAGTTTTTAAAAATACATAGGTACCTACATATTCCCTATTGTATTAAAAATACATAGGTACCTACATATTCCCTATTGTATTTTCCCTGGCCATGGTATCCTTTACTATTAATGCACAGTTTTGACCTTGAGCTCGGAAGTTGCGTTACGATAGACCTCAATAGAAATCGTCATTTTAGCTCAATTTCAATCAAACCCGGACTTTTCCTGTAGATAATTTCGAGCCAAATAAAGTGCACACAATTTCAATCGAATCTGTTGAGTATTACGAGAGATATTACATGGAATGCACAATATCATGGAAAAACATACTTTTTTCGAAACTTTGAAACTTCAGGAAGCCGTGAATCCATTGGCAGTGAGCGAAATCCAACTTAACTCTGAGGACCTTGACTGAATGTAACTACAGGAAAAGCAACATTTAATGTAAATAGATGTTATTTTGGGGCTGAGAAAGTTGAGATGGTTAGGGGGGGTGGGGCAAGAGAACTTTTATGATATTTGATATTTTGCCTAATTGTACCTCCTAACGTCACAACTACTAATATCTAAAATGATTTTAGTATTGAAAATGAAAAGTACCATTTGTGAATCAAAATTGTATTCATGTTTTATTGTGATTTCTGCAGAGATGCAGCCGTTTATAAATCAGAACGAAGACGTATTATGTGAAGACCTGAATAAAATCGCATTGAATTCTACTACTCAGTCTTGATCATGTGCTTTTGTAATATCTAGAATACTTTATCACGGGACACTCTGTAATCTATGTAGTTTTTCAATCATGACTGAATAGCAGTGAGGAAAGTTAGGTCGCTTGATAATTGTCAACCAACGAGAGCTGCTAAATCATCTAAACTTGATAGTGTGTCAAATGTTATTTTAGAACATTCGTTTAAATTTTAAATCTTTGATTATGCTGTTTTTAATGTTGCGTATTTCTTTCGTATTAAGTTACTCATCTTGATATGAATTCAGATTTAGAACTTGGATTCGTTTAAATTCGTTACCTTCTTCAGTTGTTGTTTTCATTATTCCAAGTACCTATATATATTTTGGAAACTGACACTTTGAGTTAATTCTTCATCGAACATATAAGTTATTTAATTATTGTTTCAGTTCGTTTTGCGATGTTTTGAGATGAAATAAGGTTAATCACAATATTTTTAAAAAATCAATATTTAGAAATAAATTAGTATCATACTTTTGTTTTCTATTAAAGCATCCTATACCCGTGCCATGTGCATTGGGTAACATGCATCTTCCACAGCCATTGGCATTATAATGAACCTTGAGTTTACTCGGAGATTGGTATTTCCGTGAGGATAAAGTAAATTTCATCAATTCGTCAGCAAAACAATTTTATGATCCCTTGCTCAGAAAAATAGTGTGATTATGTCATGTGTTACATGGCGGGTCTCTCTAGTCAGCTATAGAAAGCAGAGGCAGTCGCGGCAGTGATCCAAGGCGGCAGCCTTGGAAGCTGTAGGACATGGCTTGGTGCCTCCCGACAAGAACTTGACCAGCAGCACCCAGATCTTGGTCCGCAAGGATATCTTGCGTCCCTTGCCGCGGACATTTAACATTTTTAACATTCGTAACATTTTTATTTGCAAAAACACATTTAACATTTAACATTTTGCAAACAAAATTTTTAATAATAATAATCCATCCCTGGTTCCAATTTAATGGGTCAGGGGGTAAGAATTTAAATCACGGGGTGAATATAACAAGGATTTCTTGCACTGCACTGAAACCCCGTATAAATAAACATGCTCTTAATGTTGAGATTGTAGCAAAGCAAGTGGCTTTTTGTTAGATTATATCATACAAAAAAGATACAAATAAAAACCAAAAAGATGGGTAGAGAAGGTATCTAATCAAATTATAGAGCGAGCGTAGCGAGCGTCACCACGGTACTCTTATGGCACTTTCTCTGTGTTTTTTGTTTGTTTGTTTGTTTGTTTGTTTTTTTGCCTGCACTGCCCAGGTTAAACCGCTCAAGCAATCGATCTGAAATTTTGCACACATACTAACGTAATCTATGCGGTCTCTGGGATCGTTTTTGAACGGGATCCTGCGATTGGTTCAAATTTTAGAAAAGTTATCTTTCGATTGGTTTGTCCAATCAATTTGAAATTCAGCATAGTCATATCAACCAACATTTAACCCAATCATAAAAAGTTTCAGCCAAATCCTTCCATTGGTTCAAATTTGAAACCATTTTTCCGGTGATTTTTGAAATTTAAACTAGAACCGATTGACCGATCAACTTAAAACTTCGCATGGTCATTGGGACTAACATTTGAGGTATTTTTGCCAATTTTCAGTCTAATCTGTCATTATTTTCAAAAGTTTTTGACATTTTAGTGACATTTTATACCATAATCTAGAAATATTTGTAAAACGTATACTACATTTTCATCCCTGCCTCCTATAAGCTTCTGCTCCACCAAGGCCTGTAGAGCAGCCAAGCAGTCCACAATTTACAATAAAACTAAGTGTATATAAAAACGGATGCAGTACGAAGGCCAAATCCTCCAATTGGTAGTTTAAATAACATCTTCTGATTGGTCGACAATCAAAATGTTCCGATTACGTTCAAATTTTGCATGGTGATCAAGACCAACATAATCTAAAAATGTTCACATTGTAAGCCCAATCAGTCATGTATTAATTGTCATTTTACGCGTTTAGTATGGGTTGTCAAAAGCTGGAAAAAGTATGTAGGAAAGTCAAGACACAATAGATCTGATAATTATCCAGAGTATTTATATGGCGATTGAAAAAGTTGCATAGAAAAAATCGTCTTGTGCTGTCTTGTGCTGGGGATGTTGCATGTTCAGTGCTCGCTCATCAACGCGTTACACTGAGCGTTTTCCTAGTAGGTATTAACAAGTGGTTGAGAATTTTAAATTTTTTGTTGCAGGAGAGCAGCCCAGAAATCCAAGGAATCAACACCAGCAAAGCAGAATTTGTTTTGTTTTTCCTAAATTATTTGAGAGATGAAACTTACAGGTAAGTAATTGTATATAATTCTGTAATAAGACAATTGTTCCAATGGAAGGTAATGTTCTGTTTGTTGACTTGTCAGGATTCTGAAAGTGTCCAGTAATCAGCCGACCCCCAGCAAAGCCAAGCAACAAGTTGTATCGACTCCGGTGACAGTTAATCATGACACAAACCAACGACGATCAGACGCATTCCCACTGGCGTATCAGAATCTTATGCCAAATCCTACTAGCGTTGCCAAGCCATTGCAAGATCCACTCTCCCCCGAAGCTAAAGCATTGATGATTAAGGACTGCATGAATATACGGTCACAAGTAGATGGCAACAACATAGGTAGAGAGAGGTTAAGAGAAGAGAGAGGTAGAGAGAAGGATGGGGGATTTCGAGAGAAACAGCAAAGTGGAAATAGCTCAAGACTATGGACACCGTCACCGCCTCACAATACTAGAAAAACCACAACACCAAGCTCCAGTGAAGGATTTATTTCCGCCAATGTCGATGAGCCACAAGAGTCATCTTCGCCTTTTCAAACGGCTATTAACAGAATTGATAAAACTCTAGAGTCACAACATTCTGTTTCGTCACCGAGGGACAAGAAACCTGGGTCTGGCAATAATCGATATCGCCGGAAAAGCGGAAGGAATGAAAACATCCCGAGTCAACCCGAGAGTCAAAGATTCAGCGCCACAAACCAACAAGATTCACCCTCGGTGAGTCAGAACTTTGGAAGAAAGATCTGCGGGAACAAACTGGCGAACAGTGTCGCAGGAAACCCTCCCGATCAGCACAGGAGTTCAGGATCTTCGTACAATGTAAATCTAGAGGACCTGATGAGCAGAAGAGCTGGACAGAGAAACAGAAGATCGGAGGAGGGAGATGGAGGAAATCAGCCTAGGAGGATCAAACCTACTCGACTTACTTTAAAGCCTTTTGAGGGTAAGTACACTACTTGTGGTGTCGTGACAACTTTCGCATAATTGTACTTACAAACATCAACTAGCACATTAATCAAGCTAGCATTTAAATTTTTTGTCTTGCTCAGTGAAATATTTTCTAGTTTTTCATTATTGTTGCAGGTATGACGAACGCACACAACCCTGCATTTGGCACTATATCACGAACAGAAGAGCCGATAGCTCCATTCAGGAATCAGACAACGTTAGAAGCATCTCCTCAAACCGACCTAAGCAAAGAGCGTGATCTTCTTCGTATGGAACGTCTAAAGCAACCTGTTAGCCATGTCAGCGTGTCCTCTCTGCCAAACCTCGTGAAGCCTGTGGAATCAATTAATCCCGATCCCAACCTGGTGCACAAAAGAGACCGACTCGAGATCCTGTGTCAAGTTTACTGTCTTCTCATCGAAGCTAATCTTGTGGTCAATCTCGCATCAGAGCTAAGTTTCTTGATGAACTTGCTAGTTGCAAAAGATTATGCGAAGTCACCAGCCACTGATAAGTCTAAAAGGGTAGAAGTTCGGTCTGCCAGAAACCTAAAAAATCCAACCAAAATAAACTTTGATTCTGAGAAAAAGAAAATTGCTGAGGGAAATGCTGCAGAAACTGATTCGAGTTCTGTGGAGTTCACAAATGACATCGCTCCTCATTTAAATGCAACCGATTTTATTCAGACAACGTTTCTTCAGGATTCTAAAACACCTGAAGAGAATGCTAATTATTTTACAGAAACTAACATCACTTTTAATCAGACTACATTTCTTCGGGAGTGTGAAGAAATTGCTACATTGTCTTTGGAAGATGATGTTAATGGGCAGAAAATGAATGTAACTGACCCCAGTTTAACAGATCGAGAGTCTGACATTACTTGTAGGAGTCCCAACGACATTGGAGTACAGAATAGCAGTAAAAGTATACTTAACTCCGTGCACAACTGCGTTTACTTCTCGACTGCTGTATTAGATCACCAACGTCAGCTTCTTGATTTCTTCGATCGTCGCTCGCTCAAACTCCTGGCAGAGAATACTCGAATCTCTACGTTCAAGCCTGCGTTGTGGCAGCACTTGGTCGAGGTCGTATCAAGGAAGTTCGTCGTGAGAGTCACACCCACAGGTGGCAGAGCATCGACAAACGTCATGTTCGTCTGCGACACTGACAACCGCCAGAGTTTCCCCACCGAGGCAGCTTTCTACAGCTTCAAGAAACAGAGAGATGCATTCTATGACATTCTGCAGGTAAATTATAGAGAAATTCACTTTTATATTATTGTTACTTGTTAGTCTTTCTACATATTTCATTATGCAGAGATTTTTTTTTTAAGCTTGCAATTTTTGTTTCTATATGCACAGACCTGGGAAAAGAGCCACCTGTCTGCAAACTGGTCATTTTCTCAGTCGCTGGGATCCAAGATTCGCAATCTAATAAGCTTGGGCACAGATTCATCGAACTATATCCATCTCGCGAGGCTGTTTCGTTCCCAGTTACTGAATTCGTGTGCTGTTCACGTAAATAACGTAAGTGTAACTATTTGTACATTTTGATCTAGCATGAACCTTTTCTTGACACATTTATTAAAGGGTAAAAAACTTAGTGATGGCTCCTCCCTTGTGAATGAATAAATTAGCACCTACTACAAATTCTGAGGTATAACAGGAATAATAAAACCATATTTATTTTAAATTTTTGCTCAATGACTTCCAAATTCTTGACCTTCCCGCGATTGAGTATCTCACAAGTCATTTGTGCACCTCTCGTCATTGTGTTAACTTGTCCTTTAAATATTTTGGTTCACCTCATCTTACATCTTCAACCAAGAAACTTATGTCTTCTTGTGTACATTATGGTTTTGTAGAGTGAAGAATCTGTGGACGGGAATGTGATTGCATCTCTCAAGTCAATTGACGCTGCCAAGTTTGCACGACTCAGTGAGCGCTTGGTTACGCCTGTCGTGTCCAACTCCAGGTTAGACATTAAAAATCTTGACAGCCAGTTTAGTTTCCCAAGAGTTGTTGAGTCAAATCGACACAAAAACTACACTAATCAATTTGTAAATGTGCTAAACACTGATGGGGATTTATTTTCAGATCAGACTTCCCAGGTGAACAAGAGTTTTACCAGGAGTTCATCATTGCTGCCAACTGTGCAGCTTTCCATGCCCATCTGATTGACAGTCTGGCTACAGAGATACAGGCTATCAATACTGCCAACCTCACACTCACAGCGGCGCAATTAGATGATAGAGGTTGGTAGAATGCACTTAGAATGCACAATACACTTAGGGGGACTGACTGGTGGTGTATTGTCAGATCAAGTAAAACGTGTTTTAACAACCCAAAGAAGATGGGGACCCCAAAATCGGAATAGTTTTGCATACTGCCCGGGATATTTGTTTAGGAGTCATAAAAAATTGCAATAGACATTAATTATAGTTATGAATATCTGGGAAATGTAGATACAAACATGAGCTTCTATTGCTCTAAATTTGAATAAGTAGGTAGATTAGTATGTTTAATTTTACACATTTATGCCGGTGAGTGAATTAATGTTTGGGTTTTTTGTTTGGGTTGGGTTTACTGGTCATTTTGCACTGGTTTATGCTGGTTTCTTACAAACAATTGGGTATTTGTTGTACTCTCTTCCTATCATTGTTCCTGCTGTGGTTGATAACAATGTGTTTTATTTTCCTACAGAGAGTCAAGCTCTTGATTCTATGCGTCTGGACTTTCTGACTTGCGTCAACTCGTTAAGTTTGCTCGCCAAGTTCCTTGGATTCACGACGTTCATGCCTTATCGCTCTGACAGCAAGCTTACCACAGATATGGCCTTGACACATGCTAGTTTCCGATGCAAGGTAAAGTGAATTTATACAAAAATAAACTTTTTGCAATGCATTTGAAGAGCATAAATAGTGTAGAGTTATTTACGTATTTAATTTATATTTGTCATTGTATGACAGATTATTAATGCCTAATAGCCTAATAGAAAAATTTACATCAGGAAAACTATACCTAGATTTATAAATGTTGATCAGATGGTTTGTCCTTGTCTGTGTTTCCTCGACATTCTTAGCAGAACACATATATTAATAATAGGTAATCCAGTTTTAAACAAGGTAGGGTTAGATATCTTTTACTAGCTATTTAAATACAAGTTGGAAGGGAGAAAAAGCTCCCAATAATTTTTTTCCTCTAATGGTACTAGCAGTCTTACCAGTTGAAATAATGGAACAAGCACTGATATGATATCGCGACCCTGCTTCCAACTATTGTCGGGTCAGGGGGTGGGATGATCCCACCAATGTTCTAGGGCACTTGTGTTCTCAGAGCCGACTTGCCAAGTCCGACACTCCACACTTCTTCAATCTCTTCTTCCAGTTCTTCAGCCTCCTCTCTTTCCACCAGCTCCCTCCATCTCTCTCTGTCTTCCCACCACTTCTCTGTTGTAATTACTCCCCAACACTCTCCTCTTTCTTCTGCAGCTGCCTCTATTCCGTTGATCCATTTAGTTCTAGGTCTTCCTGCCTTTCTTCTGCCACCCATGGCTGCACGCTCTGCCTCTCTACATGGTATCCTCTCTTTTCCCATCCTCTTCATATGTCCGTACCATCTTAGCCTCTCTTTTCCAAGTTTAAATCTAAGAGATTCCACTTCTAGGTCTTTTCTAATCTTTGCACTCCTCACCTTGTCCATCTTCGTCACTCCTGCCACACTTCTCAGGAACTTCATTTCTGCAGCCTGCATCTTCATTTCTTCTTTCCCTCCCATTGGCCAAGTTACTGCTGCATATATTAAGATTGGTACAAAGTAGGTTTTGTACAGTAATATCTTACACCTCTGTGGTACATCTTCATTCCATAGTAGCTTCCTTACACTCTGGTAAAACACTTCTGCTGCTCTCACCCTCCTCTCGATCTCCCTGTCCACCTTTCCATCCTTTGCCAATACACTGCCTAGATATTTAAACTCGTCTTTTTCTGTAAGTTCCTCTCCTCGCATCTGCATCCGGCACCGTGTCTTCTGTTGCCTTTCCATAACCATGGTTTCGCTTTTTTCTCTACTGATTTCTAGTCCATATTTTGCTGTCACTTCTTCCCACCTGTTGAGTTTCTCTTGCAACTCTTCCTCGGTCTCTGCCCACACAAGAACGTCGTCTGCATATATGAGTGTGCGGGTGTCCTCTTGGTCCTCCGGCTCAACCTCTCTCAGCATCTCATCCATTACTACTGTAAATAATGTTGGTGACAATACACTCCCTTGCTTCAGTCCCTCCCTCACTTCGAACCAGTCCGTTTTTCCCACTCCCGTCTGCACGCAACTACTGTTCTTCTTATACATACTTTGAATTCTTTGTATCACTCCACTGTCCACACCCTTCTTCTCTAGGCACCGCCACACTTCTTCTCTTGGCATTCTGTCGTACGCCTTTACCAGGTCCAGAAATATCATTCTCATCCCGTTCCCTTTCTCCCATCGGTCTTCCATGATTTGTCTCACTGCAAAGATGAGGTCAATCGTTGACCGTCCTCTTCTAAAACCGTATTGTTCTTCTCTTAGTTTACTCTCAATACTCTCAGCCACCCTCCTTTCGATGATCTTTTCATACAATTTAGCTGTTTGGCACATCAAAGTTACTCCCCTGTAGTTGCAGCATCGCTTTCTGTCCCCTTTCTTAAAGATAGGAATAAGTATTCCCTTCCCCCAATCTTCTGGGACATCACACTGGGTCCATGCTGCTTGAATTACCCGGCAGAGCCACTCAATTCCCTTCTGCCCTGACGCTTTCAGCATCTCGACACTGACTTCGTCCATTCCTGGGGCTTTTCCATTCTTCATCTTCTTTAGCATTTCTTTCACTTCCATCTGTCCTGGTATTTCACCCGCAACCCCCTCGCTTTCCTCTGCCATTCTTCGGTTTGTCTCTCTGTCTTTCCTTTGTACTGCCTCTCCCTGAAGTAGCTCCTTAAAGTACTCTTTCCACATTGTTTTTATCTCCTCCGGTCTGTTTGTGAAACCACCATCCTCCTTCTTCATTATGGTTTGAGTCTCCCCCGTATGTCGTTTCGCCTTGATTAGACTGTACAGCAGTCTCTTATTTCCATCAAAGTCTGTCTCCAACCTGTTTGCAAACTCTTGCATTGATATTTTCTTCTCCTCCTCTACTATCATCTTTACAATTCTCTTGCTTTCCCCGTAGTCCCTGATGTTTTCTTCCGTATGGGACTCTTCCTTCCTTCTCCATGCCTCCTTTTTCCTCCTCACTGCCTCTCTCACCCTTTCATTCCACCATGGTGTTTCTTTCCTTCTCTTTTTTCCTCCAGCTCTCCCACAGGTCTTTTCAGCTATGTCCACTAGAGCTGCTTTAAATGCACACCATTCTTCATCCACTCCACCTAATGCTCCCTCTGGTGCCCTCTCTGCTATCTCTCTTCTGAACTCTTCCCTGACTTCTTTCTGTTGCAACTTCCATACCTTTATCCTGGGTGCTTTGACTTCCGTTACGGTCCTCTTTCGTCGCTCTATTTCTACCTTTGCCACCAGCAATCGATGGTCGCTGCCTAGTGCGACTGATGGTAGCACCTCCACATCTCTCACCAGTCTCCCCATATCTCTGCTGACACATATGTAGTCTATAACTGATTCCCATCTCTGATTATCAGCTCCATATCCATATCTCGTTATCTTCTGAGCTCTTCTTTTCATAAACCATGTGTTTGTGATTTTCATTGAGGTTCTTGCACACCACTCTAACATCTTCACTCCTTCAGTGTTTCTTTTACCCCAGCCATGTGGTCCCATTACCTCTTCGCAGTCCTTCCGCTCCTCTCCTACCATGGCATTAAAATCCCCCATCACCCATACCTCCTTTGCTTGCACCATCTCATCTAGTTCAACCCAGAAAATGTCTTTTTCTTCGGTAGATCTTCCAGACTGAGGTGCATACACCTGTATCAGGTGCCGCACGCTGCTTCCTATTACGATACTGATTCCGATCATCCTGTCATTCACGGCATTTACATCCAGGATGTCACCAGCGTAACGGGGGCTTACCACAAAACCCACTCCATTTCTTCCCTCTTCCCCTCCCGACCATATCAACTTGTAGTCCCCTCTGAGCCTCTTCTCCCCCTTTCCCCTCCACTTTGTTTCACTTAGCCCCAGCAGGTCTATCTTTCTCTCCTCCATCATGTCCACTATCTCTTCCAATTTCCCTGTTAGTGTAACTATATTGAGTGTCCCCACTTGCATTGTTTCTCCTTTACAACACTTGTGTCTTTTCATTAAGTTCCGTCCTCTTGCGCTATTGCTTCTGGTACCATTATTTACACAGTTCTCTTCATTGCTTGTCTCCATAGAAACCCGTCTTGCCCTTGCTACCTCACTCCGTTCCACACCCACCTTGTCCGAAAACCCGTTTCTCTCTTATTAACACTCCGCACTGATTTTCCTCCAAGTCCCCAGCACTCTCGCAACACTCTCCCTGCCTCGTACTCCCATTTTATAATGTCTTTCATGTACCCTGGTACGAAGGGTACATTTAGAAACTCCCCGGCTTCTGTTGCCACCACTTGTTGCAGCCTCTCATTTAGGCAACCACCTGCCACACTCTCTAGGCTGCACACTACCACCCTGGTTTCTCGTCCATATGCTGTTTTCGTTTCCGCCACTAGGTCACCAATGTCTTTCATTATTTCCTCTTTGTTCCTTCCCTCTCGTACTTCCTTGTTCCCCACTTTCAACATAATGGTGGCATTCTCGGTGTTCTTGCCATAATATCCTTCTTTCATCCTTCGTGCCATTTCAACTATTCTAATTCCTCGGTCTGTTTTGGCTCTGTTTCCATTTCCCTTGCAAAACTCTCCGGCTTGCCTTCCCCTCACATCTCCCATTAGGATTGTCTGTGACATACCTGGTCCTTGCTGACGGTTCTCTGGCATCTCATCTTCTTGTACTCTCTCCCTATCTATCCCAACCATCCCAATGTTCTTTTGCCTGACCCCAGTTATTTCGCTTATGTCGCTGCTGCCGTTGCCCTGTTCATGTGGCTCGCTGATGTCGCTGTTGCCGCTGTCTTGTTCATGTGGCTCGCTGATGTCGCTGCTGCCACTGCCCTGTTCATGTGGCTCGCTGATGTTGCTGCTGCCGCTGCCCTGTTCATTGGTCTTGCTGATGTTGCTGCTGCCGCTGTCCTGTTCATGTAGCTCGCTGATGTCACTGCTGCCGCTGTCCTGTTCATTGGGCTCGCTGATGTTGCTGCTGCCGCTGCCCTGTTCATGCGGCTCGCTGATGTCACTGCTGCCGCTGCCTTCATTCCCTTGTGACACTTCTTTACACTTCTGCAATTCATTATATAGGAACGCGTTTTCCTTTTGAAGATTGTCTACTGTCCGTCGTAGACACTGGACACTATCTTCTAAGTCCCATTCCCATATTAATTTATTTGCCCAAAGGTCCCTCCATTCCTCATCACTCTCTTTCAGCGCATCCACTTCCTTCTTTAACTCCTTGAGACATCTTCTCAAGGCTCTAACATCTTCTTCTACTCCTTCTTCTTCTTCTCCTTTTGTCTTCTCATTATTAATGATTGACTGAAGAATTTCTATAGCGTCAGTTTGATACGATTCTTCTTCAAAACCCAGTAGGTCCTCTGTGCTGGACGCATCCAAACTCAACCCTAACCTAACTTCCGCTTTTCCTTGAAATCCTTGAAAATCATCCATAGCTGCAGGTTTAATCACTGCCTTTCTCTAATATAACACTTCAAAATTTCTATTTTACACACACTTGCTACTCACACTGCTCTTAACTATTTATTTTAGCTCAAACACTTAACTTTAGTAGGATCAATACAAAAGGTGTACTACATTATGCCGCCATCTTGGCTTTATTTTCTTGGCTTTATTGGCTCTCTATATGAAAACTAATTAAATAGCTAGGTACTTGAGTGACAATGAGAAGGATTGAAAACAGTCCTCTTCATGGACTTCAAAGGTTGAAAGGCAATTGCATCCTATGCAGGATTGTCAGTTCACGAGTTTATTTCTTCAAGGTTGTCCCTCCGTTGGACGTCATGATGTATCTGTCTCAAGCGCTGGAGCGCCAGCAGCTAGTGCTGACTGTGCCGTGGATCGTCAAGTACTTATCCATGATCGACGCAGTGTCGATCCACCTGCCGTATTACTCCTCCGTCATCGACACTCTGTGCTGGCTTCACTTCAACATAGGGAGGGATGTTGATGGTAAGTGCACACAACTACGATTTACTTTACGCTCATTTCGTACAAAATGTTACGGAAGTAATTTGTGCATATTTATATTTCATTTAGGCACATTTCAAAATTCACACAGTGATGCACAGTTGTTACATTTGGGCCCCAAACATCCGAATTATTTAGTGATGTAAATTTGTGACCATATGAATTTAATACAATACCTACCAATATCTGATCTGTCATTTTTTTCCAGCCAAAACCAATGTGCAATCACTTTAATTTCATCTTATGAAACCAATTAATGTATACTTTTACCTATGTGTGCATTTGTGTTTTTATTTATAGATAATGGATTGCAGCTTCCTTCCAGTACAGTCCACCTCATAAAACTGTTGGTCGGCTGGTTATTTGAGTGTCCCAGCTTTCCCTCGGGACTGTACTTCAGCTGGTGGCGGAGTCAAGATAACAGCAATGCACAGTGAGTTCAAACACAAACATTGTTATGATCAAGTGTTTTCTATTTGTCAATCAAGAGTTCAATTTATTCCTCTGCTCCTTGTTACCTCTCAGAGTCAAAGTTTACTCCGGGCCGATCAGCACGCAATCTTCGCTGGACCGTCTGGAGCTGGTTGACATGTCAACGCTGCATACGCTGTGCCCCGATCTCGGCAGACTCAAGGTCATCCTGACGTCACAGTCCGTCAGTCACATGGCTCGTCACGTGACTCCTGCATCGCTCCCGACCAAACCGAAGATCACCGAGCAGGATCAAACCCAGGTCTGTTTATTAATTGCAAATTAATGGAAATACATCCAAGTTTTTGGAATAGCTATGATTATATTTGACATCAATTGATTATTTTATTAACAAAATTGGAAGATTAAATTTAAACCAATCACGGATTCGGAAAAAATTGGGTCTTCTAAAAGTCATTACCGTAAGAATGATTGACCTTGAAAAGTGCCGCTGAGCTAACGTGTGCAAAGATGCAGCTCGATTGGAGAAATGGTGCAAACTTTATAACGCCAGGAAAAGACAAAAATACAGAGTTCCGTGCCAAAGAGCGACAAGGAGACGCTCGCTTCGCTTGCTAAAATATCTTACTTTACTATATTGTGATTTCAGCTCCATCTGGAGGCAAGCTTCTTCACTGCGCAGCCAAGCGCGACGCAGCGCACCGTTGCGTTCGTTGCTGACCGCGTTGCATGCGCTTGCGTCAAACATCTGTCTGCTGTTGTCAGCAACCTGAAGAGTCGAGCTGCCGATGCGCAACAAGATAAGGTAACTCTTAGTCCTTGCTGAGGACTGATCCTTATTTCAGAAGTCATATTTC
Organism: Leuctra nigra; assembly: GCA_934045905.1. Lineage (NCBI taxonomy): Eukaryota > Metazoa > Arthropoda > Insecta > Plecoptera > Leuctridae > Leuctra > Leuctra nigra. Next base: position 26,286,625 of record OW203764.1, read on the forward strand.
AATTGAGATTGAAATGTTTTTTCACATCTCTACTACTAGTGCTAATGAAGAAGATACGTTTTCTAGAAATCTGTTCATATTCTTGTCACCAGTTTGGATTCTACAATTCCATTACTACAGCTAAGAGAATCTTAAAAAGTAGTAAACTATGTCATCACTCGTCATTGTCACTACAGCTACATCAGGGTTTTAACGTTCAATGATTGTGTTGCAGGAAGTGGCAACCCGGTCAGCAGTTACGCAGTGTGAAGAAGAAGTAGAGAGGTTTTGTGATGCCAATGTGACGGCAGCGTTGCCAGCTCTTCTGTCACCGGACACACTTGATGAAGTCAAGCTCATGTGTCTGAAGATTGCAACACGGCAGAGCAAGCAGAAAGCCTACGCTTGGGTTCAGGCCAATGTTACCACAGGTAAGATATAGAAATAGGCAAATGACAAGAGTGTCAATGTCAAACTTAAGTTTACATTGGTTTGAATGTCTGAAGAATAGGCCTTCAAAAAATGTTGACTATAACAGTATTGTGAAGAACATCGAAAGTGGAAATTAATTGAAATCAGTTCTCTGTGTATAGCAGAGCTATGTGATCCTGGCTGAAAAATATAATAAACCCACATTAGTATTAGTTTGATAGAGTTAGGTCCAGTATTCAATATACTCTGCTGAAACCAGTAATTAAGTTGGCACAGTCATTCTAGGAATGTCATTGGTTGTTTGTTGCCATGACAATGCAGTCCTAATCAACTGTTCAAAAGTTAAATTCTAATAAATACATTATGTATATTTTACAAAATATTTGATGATCTGCTTTTAAGTGAGCAACTCGGAAACTTGTATCAAAGTAATCATACAACAAGTGATGTACAATGAATGTTACAGCCGTGTTTACGTGGGATCCTCCGTCGGAGGACAAGAGCAGCCGTGCCGGACCCAAGTCGGACAAAACATCGCACGTTGTCCAACCGGGCTCCAGGGTTGTCCAACACGATGAATCTGCCAGTTCACCGTTGGAAGTCATTGAAGCTCTCAGGGTCAGTAACTACACGCACATCTCTTCTAATACAAGTACACATCAGGTATTGAGAATTTGCAGTGGAAAACTTCGAATGTCAGATTCGGAACGTTATTTGTTGCTCTTTTCATAAGGCCTGAATTCACGGATCAATATTTTGAATTATTATGTAACGAATTACCACACAACAAGAAAAAAGCAAAGTGGTGATATCTCTAATTGAATTTAGGTACATTAATTGATGATTATAAAGAGTAAAATCAGCACTATACTTCAAGAATTTTAGTTAAAGCATATTAGATGTACACTTGGCCAAACAAAAATTGATCGTTCAATAAATCTGATAGGCTGATAAATGTAAGATCGCACCATCAGAAGTCAGTCTAAGCGATCTCATTGTCTCACTCTAGTAGGTGACCTCACATTTCAATGATAGTAACACGCTTTTGATTGGTTGGGACATGACCAGCAGTCATTCAAATTTGTTCAACGATCAATTTTTGTTTGGCCGAGTGTACCTATTACTGTTATAGAGTTTTTGTTTCCTATTATTACAGGACTGTGTGTTGGCAGTGAGAGCAGGTTTGGACACCCCTGACAGTGTGCCGCATGCCATTGCAGGGGTGGCCAAGACAATCACACATCGGGAGGATCTCATACCAACCTCGGAGCTAGTCATTCATCGGCTGTTGGTAGACCTGGCGTTGGCTGCAGGTAAATACATTGCAAGCTTATGGCGTTTTCGACTGGCCACACTGGGCCGCACTAGGTTTGCACTCAGTTTGAAAGTGCACCAGTGCGGCCAGCCAAAAACGCCACTAATAATGTTTTGTTATCATATTTGTATTAGGTATGTACACAATATACGTACAAACATTTCTTCAATACACCAGTGACAATTCACAAATGAATGAATAAGTTTTACAAAACAATACAAATAAATACCAATGAAGGACCTTATGAGCAATACTAGCTCATAAAGCTCATAAAATCTTATGTCTTCATTCTTCTTCGTAATGTTTGAGACATACCTAATGTTTTTCTTTAGTCAGCAACCGACCGCAGATTATGACTGAGGAGCTGGTGGCGCAGCTGGTGGCACTGTGGCAGATGCCTCAACTACGCATCGACGTCAACGACATGGCTCACATCGTATCACCTCGGAACTTGTTTCTGCTAACGCAACAGTCTTGTATGACTTACGGACTGCACCACGGTAAGATTGCTGACCTCTAAGAGCATGGAGAACTTAGTTCATATTGTTGTTCTTGTGGTACAATAGTATGTAATGCTAATTAGTTAGGGCTGTGCTACTCCAGATTTTTCAGCAGATTGCGTGATGTTCTAATAATAATTGCATTGTAATGTAATTCATAATACAGTAAACCCTCGTTATTTCGAACTCGGATAATTCGAATTTGAGGTTAATTCGAACTATCTGGGTGGTCCCAGTGGCCAGAATAGGGTTTTCTATGTTATTTCATTTTGATAATTCGAATTTTAGGTTATTTCGAAATTCGAATTGAATTAAAGTCCCAGCCCATGTATTTACTTGGATAAAATTGCTTTAATTCGAATTTTTCTTCAAAAGTGTGGGTTTGTATAAAATTCATAACGCGTGATATATTACGCGCAATAACTTGGAGCCAGCGCCATGCGCCGCAGGCAGAATAGGGGGGTGCGCCGCAGCGGACTGCTCAGAGCATGGCTCGCGCACAAGCGCGGCGTGGCTCGGCTATCCTCGTGTTTTAGATCGGGTGCGTCCGCCTCGGCTATCCTCGTGTGTTCGATCGGGTGCGTCCGCCTCTAGACTTACTGACGACGTGACGACTGGCGGCATTTCACCCCTCACGCCTCGAGCTAGACTAGCTAGCCTAAACAAACAAGTGTGGCTGTGTCAAAGTTTCGTGAACAAGTTTTGACGATGGCTCCGAAGAAATATAACGAACTGAAATTAAGTGAGAAGGTGGCGCTTCTAAAAGAAGTAGATTCAATAATATGCACCTTGGCTTCCTTTTCCCCAATCCCCTCATCCTTTAAAAAAAAAAAAAAAAATAAAAATTATTTTAATTCGAATTTTTTTAATTCGAATTGCAATTTTTTGGGTCCCTTTGAGTTCGAATTAACGAGGGTTTACTGTACTCAATATTTAACTAGTCAATACTACCTAAATAAATAGGCAAATACTGTTCATGATAGAAAGAGTTATACAGATCAACTTCCTCAATCAAGTTTCTTGAACTGTGCTCACTTGCATTATGTTTCAGTTATGAGTAGGCAAGATCAAGAGCAGCGACAGGAGCAAGTGTGGACCGCTTTGGCACGACTGCTTCTCCATCTTCTTCTTGCTAATCTACTTACAGTCGAAGCTCTCAGCAAGCAATGTGCACACATCAAGACTACAAAGCAGGTCAGCTACAAACAAAACAGTTACCACATATATTGAAATTACAAGTGCATTGTCAATGTTCAATAAAAATATAATTGATGCTGATAGAATGAATTAAGATCTGTTGTTTCTCTCCAAACAGGCTGGATCCTTGCGACTGGTGGCATGTGTGGATAATGTTATCACCGAGTATAACACAATAAGGCCTTCAAAAGGCAGTGAAAAGTAAGATGAAGTCAGAAGTTCAACAGGAAGTGAAACGCACAAAGCCTAGAAAGAAGATGTATTAATTAGTCTTGGGTTGAAGGACTGTTTTGGGTTCTGTGCTATACTGCCACATGCTGGGTATGTGATTGAAGTTTTTTAAATTAAAATCGTATATTCCGATTTTTTTTAATATTGAATGAATGTTAATGAACTGATGAACTGATGAATATTAATAGGTAAATGTATGTAAAACTTTTTTTTTCTGTGACATCGTTTTGACTTTTGAGACCCCCTCACTCCAACAATATGTGATCCGTTTGGCATGTATTGCACCACAAGCTATTTTAAATAAGAAAACGTTCTTAGGTAGCACGTTTTCTGCATATTACTGCATATTGTATCATACCTACCTATATACTTTATACTACACATATTTTTATAGACTTTTGTAACATCTGACTTTTTGGTTTGTATTTGGTTTGTCCATAAATTGTGGAGGATTACATACAAACAAAAGTTGTATTTTTGCCATTGTCTATTGCTAATGGCTGCTTTACTAGAAATATACTTGCACTGTGTTTTCACCTTTCTGACAAACCCAACCTGGGTCATATTCTTGTAATCTTTTGCATATTTGAGCCTTGATTTAGGCATATTAACATAATATTGTTGTCGATTTTCTTTACGTACATATTTGAGAATTTGTTGCCATTAAATACTATTGTAATTTATTTACGTTTTTAAGTAGGTAAGTACCGTTATGTCAAAATCTAACGAATTGTTCCTGGCAAATATAGAGATTTTGTTGTATGTATGTAGTACTTGGTAGTACCTTGAGACAATTATTTGCCATTGGAGACAGAAAATTGGAAGGAACCTACAACTTAACAATGAATGCAAGTTGATTGTTTTAGAAATGCATTGTAAAATCTTGATGAGTGTAATTTATAACTAATTAAAATTCAGGAGTTTTTAAGCAGCTTGTAATATTGTATTTTTTATTGTAACAACAGTGTTTTATAATAAATAAATAAATATTTTACAATTTAAAATTATATTTTATTTCACCCTAAAAATGTCATTGGTGCAATCACTGGGTTTCATCAATAGACATTCTATCACTTTTTCAAAACATTTCAGCCCTAAAGATGTGTGCCAATCAATGTATGATTTTACGTGACTTCGCCACGCCATGTCCACCTTCACCAATTCAGATCATGGGCTCAGATCTTCATATGTTTGGGGGTAGCATATTGAGATTCATGTTACCCCTGAATCACTGAAAAAATTAAACGCTTCTCGTGTCAGTTTCTGAGTTACATTGAATAATTTTTTATTATTTCTATGATTAATGATTTTGGACTATTTCTATGTGTTTTGTACAGTACATTTCGCGATTTGATAATTGGTCACCAAAAATGATTTCTCCACAATTATGAGAATTAGTTTAAAAAAATAGGGTGTTATGTTTAATAAAATTAAAGGGGGAAAGGGTGTCAAAGGGTGGAAAAGGGTCTCGGGGGTCGTCTAATCAGCCGAGGATTAGACGGTACCAAAACTCCGAGAAATGCCCGCGGGTTTTAACCTATACCATCAAATCCTACTCCCACGTCCACGAAGACATGAGTCGCGTGACCGCTGGGCAATGTATGGCATGCAATGGATGCATGTCATATAGCAGACGGGAGAGGGTGCATGCGAGTTCCCGGCGCATTCAAACTGGGGCCAATCGGCTAAGGGAACAAACCCCTACAGAAAATGCTGGTCCTCCAGGTTGGGGGTTTGGGCATAAGGCTAGCTCCCTTATCTCAGTAAAAGACGAACAATGCTAAGAAACCCAACGATAAGCCTCGGAAACCAACGGACGGAAAACCTTATAGACGAACAAAGCTAAGAAAACGGACCTTGAATTTTGGAACATGGAACATTCAGGGGATAAGTACCAAACAACATGAAGTCTTCCAGCAATTAGAGAAGTATAACATAGATATTGCCACTCTGACGGAGGTAAAGAAGAAAGGGAGAGGTAGTGAGGAGATTGGAGAGTATCTGTTTTTCTACAGTGGGGTCGCAAAAGAACGAAGGGCGAAGGCCGGTGTAGCAATTGTGGTAAACAAGAAATTTAGGAAGTTTATCAAGAATTGGGAGGAGACTTCTGAGCGGATAATGAAAGTGGAGATGGAGATATGGGGTCACTGTTTGGTTGTTGTTGCTGCTTATGCACCAACGGACGATTCTAACAAGGCAGTTAAGGATGCGTTTGAAAATGACCTCATCACCCTCTTGAGTCAAGTTAGTAGTAGAAAGGAAATACTGCTAATGGGGGACTTGAATGGAAGAACTGGAAGGAAGGAAGATGATCTGGTGGTTGGAAGATTTGGGGAGAATGTTGTGAATGATAACGGAGAGCGACTAATAGAACTGTGTGGTGCATTGGATTTGAAGATAATGAATGGATTCTATCAGCATAAGCAAATTCATCAGTACACTTGGATGCAACCGACGAGAAACTTGAGATCGATTATAGACTATGTGATAATGAGACAAAAATCAGAGCTCAAGACTATGGACGTAAAAGTAGTTAGAGGGGCTGAATGTGGCACGGACCACATGTTTGTAAAAGCCAGAGTTTGGATTAAATACAGACATCATGCTACAACGGGGATGCAACAACCAGACCAGGGAAGAGTCGAGGGAAAGAGGTATAAGTTACACCTGTTGCGAGACGACTCTATCAGATTTCTGTATAAGTTAAGTCTAGCACAGAAATTAAGCCAAGCAGGGGAGAATGAGACAGTAGAGCAGAGTTATAGCAGAATGAAACGAGCGATTCATGAAGCGGCGAGTGAAGCACTCGGGGAAGAGGAGTCTAAGGAAAGGACGGTGTACTGGTGGAACACAGAAGTAGAAAACATCATAAAAGAGAAAAGGCAGCTATATCAGAAGTGGTTGGTGAGTCAGGATAGAGAGGATAGAAAGCAGTATGCAAGAGCGAGCAGAGAAGTAAAAAAAACAGTCGTTAAAGCAAGAAATGAAGCCTGGAATAAAAGGTGCGATGAAATTGATAGACATATAGGAGGTACTAGGGCTAGAGAAGCATGGAAGACTATTAAGGATTTGAGGCAGGATACGCAATATAAATCCAAGGTACAGATGATTGGGATAGAAGAGTGGAGGGGGTACTACGAGAAAATGTTAAACGAAGATCGGAATGAGTACATGCAAGGGTGGAATATCTTACCAAGGCAGAGGCAGAATGTAGCAATTGGTGTAATAACCAAGAGAGAAATTTACCAAGCCCTGAGACGCACAAAGAATGGGAGAGCACCAGGCCCTGGAAATGTTTCAATAGAATTGGTGAAGAATAGTCCAGAAGGAGTCATAGAAATCCTACAAGACATCTTTAATAGATGCTTGATTGACGCTGAGCATGTACCAGAAGAGTGGAAGGTTGGATACATGAGCTCTATCTACAAGAAAGGATCCCGAACGGACTGTCATAATTATAGAGGAATCAACGTAACTGCATCTATTGGAAGATTGTATGGGCGTATTATAAAGACTAGATTGGAGCAAGAAGTTACCATTGGAGAAGAACAGTGCGGTTTCACAGCGGGGCGCTCATGTGTGGATAATATTTTCACCTTGAGGCAGCTAGTGCAAAAAAGGGTAGCGAGAGGCAGGGAGACTCATTTGGTGTTTGTAGATCTAGAAAAAGCGTATGACACAGTGCCGTTAAAAAGGATGTTTGAGGTGTTATACGACAGCACTATTCCTCATGCATATGTGGACACCATAAGAGACCTGTATGAAGGACAGAGGAGTGTAGTGAAAGTAGGAAATCGCATGTCCAGTAGCTTCGAGATTACGAAGGGTTTGCGTCAAGGGTGCTGCCTCTCACCTTCTCTATTCAAAATCTATATAGATAAGGTTTTGCAAGAATGGCAAGCCAAGTGTAGATGGATGGGTGTGCCTGTGAATGGAGATTACCTGCATTCCCTTCTCTTTGCTGATGACCAAGTAGTGGTTGCATTGGACGAGGACGACTGCAATTATATGATGCGGAAATTATCAGAAACATACGAAAAATGGGGTTTAAAAATCAATTTTGACAAGACCAAATACTTGGTGGTAGGGGGAGAAGGTAATGACATGGACGTGGATGGGAAGGAAGTGAAAGAGTGCCGAGAGTATAAGTACTTAGGATCTATTTTTTCATCGGAGGGAAGTAGTCGGAGAGATATTAGCAGCCGGATAATCCAGGGAAGACAAGCGGTTCAGAAGCTGAACTCGATGTGGTGGTCTGAACAACTGCAGAAGCCTACAAAGAATAGAATTTATAGCAGCATTGTACAAAGTATTCTTACATACGGATCTGAGACCTGGGAAGTAACGAAGAGGGATAAAGAGAGGTTGATGGCGGTTGAAATGGATGCGCTCAGAAGAAGTTGTAGGGTGTCAAGAATTGAGCATATTAGGAATGAACAGATACGGAGATGGATGAAGAAGGAAGAAACAGTGGTAGAGGAGATAGAGCGAAGGAGATTGTGCTGGTATGGACACTTAAGAAGAATGGATCCCCATAGGTGGCCCCTGAAGATATGGCATTGGACCCCTCCAGAGAGGAGGAAAAGGGGCCGACCGCCGAGAGAATGGCAAGAAGATGTAAAGGAGGCAATGGGGAGAAGAAACTTGCTGGAAGATGGTTGGATGGACAAGGAGAGGTGGCGATTGGGGTGTGAGAAACGGCCTGTGCTGTAAAATACTCACAATATATATATATATAAAGGGGGAATTACCTACCGGCTGAGAACCACTGTCATATCAAAAGTAAAGTCAATACTTGACATAAATCAAGATGCTCATCACTGAACATTTTGGGTGAATGGGTTACACACATTTCTTACATAGATTGCCCAATATATTATATTGTACCTATAGATTATTGCCATTGAGTTTTTATTTTAAATTTAGCTGCTATGAATATTTCTTGAAGACTTCGTTCGCGCCCAGTAAGTTCATCGTCGTAAACGGGAAAGTGGAGCAGCTTTGTCCAAATTTTCAAATTATATTCTTTCTCGTTCTGTTAGAAATAAAACATGAATGTCCTTCTAAAAGCTCTTGCGAATATCGGTTGATCCACATGGTGGTGAGAAAACAAATTCATTGACAGATGTCAGGGAAAGGTTTTTCTACTTGAAATGTACTGTGTAAACAGGTAGATAATATAAATTACAGTGTATTTTAATAAAAATCACGTTCTCTTCCCTATTGCAGAGCAAGCTAAATCCAGATACACAAGCAATAAGTGGTATTTGGTAAGTAACTACCTCTAAAATATCTAAATTGTGAGAAATGAATGTTATTTGAAGATCGTAGATATAAAAGATCCATCACGACTCTCGCACTACCAACACCGTTCAGACCGTTATTATGATCTGCTCTACTGATCTCTTCCTGAAGGATGTGTTATTAAAACAGGATTGAGGATCCAACTAATTGTTTGTTGACATTTTTGCTTGTATTTTCCACTGATGTTCGCTACAAATGAATGCTTTGCCAACATATCTGCATGCATTAGTTAATTATTAATATAGTCCCCGCTTGCCCCCCCCCCCCCCCCACCCCCCGGATTTGTAACTCATTTTCAATAAATTTCCACCAAAATGATTGAACTGTCAAAATGATAACCTGAAATGATTACAGGCGGGCCAAGGGCAAAGAGAAATGCTTCCTATGTTGAAATGACGCTATGGAAGATTCGTCTTCCAACGCTGAATCGCCCCGGCCGAATATTCTGCTATACTATCTCTTCTGCAAGTGTTTCATGTGCAGACGTCATAACCACCCCCGCCTGAACAAGAAGCAGAACAGAACTCAAGGCCAAATGCCTCCGTTGCAGGTAACTTGAGATAAGTAGGCCGTAGGACGGATTGATGGGTAGGAGCAAGAAGAATAATTATTCATTTTTTGTATAATTAAGGTGGCTGTATATCACGTGACTTTATTTCTCTACATCCGATCAAAAGAAATAGTTACCTATGAGTACATACCTTACATCGTTCATGTTGAGTAATTCAAGGTGATTTATAAAGGAAATTCACTGCATACTGGAGCTTATCAATATATTTGCAGTCAATATTATTTAATTTTGCAGTGGTTTTATAATAAAAACAACACAAATATCGTGTATACGTACGCGTGTGAAGACTGTCAAAACCAAGTGCTGTTCGTTTAAACATTACATTCATAATAGTGGATATAATTAATATCTCAACATTTCGTTGGAAAGAGGAAGAAAGAGCGCATGTTATATATTCTGACATTGCGTCAGGTTTGTGATGCATATATGCCTTTTTATTAGAGTAAAGTTTGCTGTTCTTGGCAACTCGTAGAATTTCCTTCAACTTCAGGTCTTGATTTGAGAATATATTGGTGCAAGGAAGTAAATCATCTAATATGTTATTTTCGCAGTTCTTTTCTGAGTAGATAAGTTCCAACAGATGTGTCCTAACTTATCTGATGAGTGAGAAGTCTTTGCTAAACTGAACCCTTCCAATAGAAAATGTGTAGCTTTTTGGTAAAAACTTCACGTGATATACAGCCACCTTAAGTGCTTAACTTCGCACTGTTCTGCAATTAGGCTTAAAAGGAGAATGATGAACGTTGGGTATGAGGCGGTAGTGACGTCATTAACCAATGTGCAGTAGAAAATACAAAATTTACGTTCGAAATTTGTTTGGTTGGACTGTCTATCAAAACTTCTGTAGTGTATTACGGTAATTCTGTATTTTTTTAAATCCTTCATCTGCCACCAATTGTAATAACGTCAATAATTTCATTCAAATTATATCTTCAAATTATTGTGTTTCATTCAGACTGCATTCAAAATGGATGTGCACAGGTCGAAGTTGTCGGGGACGCAAATGAAAGCGACGCCTTCCGCGATGCTTCTGAGACCGGCGCTCGACGCCACCGCAAGCCACACAGACGTCATCGACGTCGTCATCATCAGCGTCGGATGTCCTCTGTCACCACAGTCCCCGTCAATGTTCCCGCCAAGGACCTACCACGCGAAGATAGACCGACCAACAGAGAAACACCGGACAACAGGGAAGCGGCAGCAAACAGGGATGAGCCAGACAACAGGGAAGCGCCAACAAACAGGGAAGCACCAGCAAACAGGGAAGAGCCAGACAACAAGGAAGCGCCAGCAAACAGGGAAGCGCCAACAAACAGGGAAGCGCCAACCAACAGGGAAGAGCCAGCAAACAGGGAAGAGCCAGACAACAGAGAAGCGCCAGCCAACAGGGAAGCGCCAGGAAACAGGGAAGCGCCAGCCAACAGGGAAGCGCCAGGAAACAGGGAAGTGCCAGGAAACAGGGAAGCGCCAGCCAACAGGGAAGCGCCAGGAAACAGGGAAGTGCCTTCCTACAGGGAAGCGCCAGCCAACAGGGAAGGGCCAGCTAACAGGGAAGCGCCAGGAAACAGGGAAGCGCCAGCTAACAGAGAAGCGCCAGCCTCAAATACACCCACAGTAGCTGGCAGCAGTCAGGTATGTCAAACACACTGGCAGCTGCTGTTGTAATAAGGCTACTTACTCTGGCTACTATGCTGAAATAGAATTCCAGAACTGTAATTGTTATTTATTATGTGCCAAAAACGAAAAGAATATGTCAGAATTCTGAAACTATTTTTCCAATGTGAATACAAAAGTAAAAACCACATTGGATAATCTCAAAGAAATATGACGCAATGCATTCAATTTAATAGGGAAGTAATAATGGTAGGCAGAAAGTAAAGTAAAGAAGGAAGGGAATATCTATAGAGAGTATAGATCCTGTCTGTATCTTTGTCTTTCTGATCTTGTATGTTTTCGTCACTCCGCAGAGGCCCAGCCTCCACTCACAGCGGAGCTTTGTGGTCGCTGCCACAACGTCTTCCTCTGAATCCAAGAAGTCTGACCCTCCACTTGTGACTGTCGACGTGGGCAATTCGTCCTCCAGGAGCGATCAGGAGCCCGTCGCGAAACCCGTCCCGAGGAGGTCCATAATCAAGACAGGACGCACGAAGAAACCTCCGCCGACAAAGTCACTTCGAATATCAGTACACGATGACTGGAGATTTGACTCGCGACACAACTTTTCTGACGACGACAATATCATCTCGGAGACAAAACCATGCGATGATGACGACTGTATCATAGTTCCTCTAAATCCTGTGCCAGAAGAAGACCTGGATTCCGTGAAATATCTGCCTAGGAAAATAAGTATCAGCGAGCCTCCAGTACAAGCGAAGAAGCGATCATCGATAACCGCCGCGGCAATTCACGAGTCAATGGCATCATTGATCAAACCGGCGGCTCAGAGAAAATCAAAACAAAAGAAAGTGGCAAGACAGATCAGCGACGCCGAAGTGTTTGTCCACGATCACGATTACGACCCTCCAACGACTTGCTGTGGACTGAACGTGACGGAGCGGGCGAGAGAGAGGGAGAAGGTGAAGAAGCACAAGAAGAAGATGACTGCCATGGACAGCAGATACAACACGGATTCGGTGCACCGTTGGGGAGGATACCAAGACCCGCTCGTCGCCAAGAGGAGTAGGGAAATACGCCAGGGTATGAAGAGGGAGGAGGAGCGGAAGAAGAAGGTGAAGAAGATGTGGAAGATGAAGCAGAAGCCACAAGGGACAGAGGGCATACACTACACTGATATTGAGCAGAAGTAAGTACTTTCTGAAAAGCAGAAGGGGATTGTATTCACTAGTCCTACAGTGGCAGCTTTCGTTTAAATTAAAGTCATGGTCTAAAGACAGTTGGACATCACATTTGAGAGTAAAGTCTGTCACACACAATCAATCTTGCATGTCAATCTTGCTTGACAATGCGGGTGGCCGTGGCATGTGCCATAGACATGAAGGAATTCTGTCCATGTTTGAAATCCCATCATGCATGGACCCTTATTTTCAGTGTTGTGATTAGAAAAACATAATATCTAGATAATTGTAATTGATAATAGATAATTTAATAGATAAATATTTAATAGATAATTTTAATATAATAGATATAAGATAATAGATAAAAAATATCTTTTATCTAGATAAGCAGTGGCGGCTATTACAGTGTGCAAGGTGTGACAATTGCACACCTGATCATCCAAGAAAATTATTTAAAAGTGCTCCCTAATCCAGGAAGTAGGAAGTTAAATATTTTGTCTTATCATTTTGCTCTCCAAAAGACGTAAAAATGCATCAATTTCAAACTAAAGATACAAAAAAATCCGGGGTTATGCGCCCCGGCCCCGCATCTGCTGGGGGCTCTCCTCTTAGAGTACTTTCTTCTACGTCCTTCTATGTAATTGAACACCTATTGTAAAGCCAAATAGCCGCCACTGTAGATAAGTCACAACTCTGTCCCCCACCCCCAGGTATGCGTAGATTCACACTATTCAATTTGATCTATGATTTTACTTGACCGTGTTTTATGCTGGCAGTTATTCGCTTAAAAAAATTATGTGTTTTTAGACACGATGCCGTCATTGGACCTCGGACTTGCCCCGCTAAGCAAGTCACCCCGTCCTGCTGGCACCGCCCAACGTTGGGCACCGCCGCTCAATTGTCCGCGACCACTTATTTGGAAGTCCTTATTCGTGGCTAACCTACAGGGGTGCGATCATGTAAAATTACAACTTTCTTGTCGCTTGACAATCTTCTCATCTCAATTGATAAGAAGCTTGTCACCGTGGCAAGAAAGTTCTCATTTTACGTGATCGCACCCCTGTAGGCCGTTCCCCTATCCGCAACCCGGGGACGCGCTCGGAAGCCCAGAGCAAGGCAGAGGTTCGCATTCCCTCACCGAGAAAAAAAATCAACAAAAAAATCAATTAATCTTATAAAATACACTTAAAAACATATGAACACTCAATTAGGTACAATACAATTAACAAATACAAATAAAAAATACCATCCCAGTCCGCCTCAACAAAAAATATCCATTCATCTTATAAAATACACTTAAAAACATATAAACACTCAATAAGGTAAATACAACTAACAAATACATTAAAAAAAATACCATCCCAGACCGCCTCATCAAAAAATATCGATTCATCTTATAAAATACGCTTAAAAACATAACACACTCAATAAGGTAAATACAACTAACAAATACATAAAAAAATACCATCCCAGCACGTCTCATCAAAAAATATCCATTCATCTTATAAAATACACTTAAAAACATATAAACGCTCAATAAGATACAATACAACTAACAAATACATCAAAAAATACCAATATACTTAAAAACATAATATAATCATCTTATAAAATATACTTAAAAACAAACACTCAACATAGGTACAATACAACTATCAAATACATTTAAAAAAATACCAATACACTAAAAAACATAATATTCATCTTATAAAATAACTTAAAAACATATACACACTCAATAAGGTACAATACAAGGTACAAAAAGATCATCTCACCCGCGTACTCTTACTTTATTGTCCCTCCTCACAACCACAATATTTATTCAAACTCGCAAACTTCAGATAGGTCTCCTTCCCCAGCGCTGCATTTTCTGACTCTGACTGTCTTGGAAACGAATGGATAGTTTTTATGCATATTCTAATAATGTTAATCATGGTAACAATATAGCAAATAGTAATAATTAAGTGAATTGTTGGTATGCATTTAATACATTGGGCACCAGAGTGTACTGTTGCATTATCGGCTATTGTTGAAATATACAAAACGTGTATCTTTTTTAATATGGGCGAGTGTACATAATTATTTTCGAGATCGTTCGAGTTCTCGTATAATCGAGCGTGACGTAAAAGTGACGTCTAATAAACAAATGAGTTCGAATGTACAAAACTTTCTTTTATCGGTCATAATAATGCTAGAATGTAACTTGATATTGTTCAAGATTCTGATTGTACTTAACTATGTCTTCAGGGTCATAGACGACAACACGACTGACGAAGAAATGCGCATCAAAAAGCCGATCGCGTTCTACAGTAAACGCCGCTCCGGGTGGAACTCGAGTATAGAAGACACTAGAACACCCCAGGTGAGATAATATTCAATGTCTCCACATCTCCTGCATGGTCTTATAGAACCCTGTTTAAACCAATTAGAATTGTTAAACAATTACCCAGCCCCCTCATTACAATTTGACCGCGACTATTCATCCAATCATCCCTTCATATTCTTGTCTACAATTCTTTGAGTTTATAAATATGTTCATAAAATGTGAGGACAATTCGTGGACTCTTTGAGTTATTATAATGAAATCATGACTATATCCAGATGCTGCAGTTGCGAATATTCTAATCAGAAATAAGCGGTTATTAATTATTGATTGATTGATTATTAGAGTTTAACGGCGCGTCAACGACGAGGTTATATTGCGCACATTAATTTTAACTTTTAACTTTGTTGAACTAAGTGGAGGACATCGGGAGGGGTCGACCTAACGGGCCCGATCTGGGGGAGTCTGAAACTGGTGGGAAAGCCAGGTCAGAATGGGGACGGACCGGGGGGTGGAGAGCTTCGGGCCGGTGGGACTCGATTTCAGGGGGATCACCATCTCGAGGGGTGAGGCCGGCCCGAGGGGCCCGCGAATTTGGGGAGGGCATGGGACTAGGTCGACCCTGGACTGCACTTGGTTAAGGCCAACTCGTATGTGAGCCGGCCCCTTAAGCCCCACCACCACGTCAAGGTGGCAGTCCATTGGTGGGGTTATTAATTATTATTATTATTATTATTAATATTAATTATTAATAATATTAATAATATTAATAATAATATTAATTAATAATATTAATATTATTATTAATATAATTAATATTAATATTATTATTAATTATTATTAATTATTATTAATGAATTAATAATGGTATCATTTTTATCTCCCAGGTGCCTGAAAAGAAACAAAACCCTTTCATGAAAAAACCTCTGTCGTTGGGAACCGGACAGAAAGTTCACACTGTGAACTACTTAACATGCCAGCGCGGGCACTTCAAAGAACCATTTAAACAGAAAAGTGAAGACAAGACATTTCAAAGTCTTTGTCATCCTAAAGACATCCAGAATCATGAAACAGGCTCTCAGTTATCGTGGGTCTTGGCTGTACTCTCCGCCGACGCCGTCGCGTCATCAAGTTCCCACGTCTTGGGCGTCGACGCCGGCACTCAAACCGTCGACAGCGAGTTCATTGAGGCGGCGACGTCGAACTACGTCTTCAGTTTCAACCATGATTATCCCCGGCGTGCTTCCTCGTCCGCAGACGTCGTCATGTTCAACTACGACCAGTCTGTGACAGCCGTGTTCAGGGAAGCGGAGACTCAAGTGAGCACGTACAGGATGAACTACGACCCCGGTCAAGCGTGGCGAAGAGGGTGTGACGACACGTTGAGGATATTCACGGGCCACGAGGAGGACGTCGTTGGAGAGAAGAGCGGTCACTGGCAGAATAAACGGGATGAAGGGAGAAGAAGAGGGGAGGGAGGAAGCAGGGAGGGAAGAGTTGTTGTGAATCGTAGAGATGTAAGAAGTAAAGAGAGTAGACATGAAAAGTCCAGGAGTAAAAGAGAGCTGCAGGGGAAAGAGCGGAGAGATAGAATGGATGTTGAGGAGGAGAATGTATTTTCGTCGAGGAACGAACTGTCACGGAACTAAGGTGTTGGAAGACGGCATAAGTTCAGTTACTCTGTAACCTCAAGTGTTTTATAACTTGTTCAGTAAACACAATCAAGGCAATAAATGTACCTTCTTAGTTTTCATTTTGTGTTCTCACGACGAATATGTTCGAATAATACTAAGTCTTTATCATTCAGCCAATAATATCGTGCGGCTGGATTCACAAAGACGTATCTATGTTTTATTCTCTATAATATACCTCGCTATGGTCTATTCTCTATACCTCGCTATGGTATATTCTATTACCGATAAAGCTTTTACGATACGTTCCTATTTACAAAGTTATGTCGGTAAAACTTTATTATTGTGATTGTCAAATAATACCAATTGACAAAGAAAAGTTTGCAAGTTCTCATGGCAATAGCTTTTGTAATAGAAGAGATATTGGTAATTATAATGAATAAACAGCAATGGTTTGTGATCTATTTCTATCCATCCAAGCACAATCTCTTGAACACAGACTCTACAAAATATAAAGATGGAAGTTAATTAACATAAACATTCATTTGAATGTATTTTTAATCAAAATCTAGTATAAACAATAGATGCACCCAACAAATCATAAGACGGTATTTCAACGAAACGGATTGGCTGCTGGTCATGTTCATTGACAATCAATCCTTGTTATTATCATTGAAATAAGAGCTCAACTACTAGAGGTAGGTGACGAGTTAGCATAGACTTCATCGGATGATGCCATCACATTTTTTCAGCCAATCCATTTCTTTCAAATACCGTTTTATCATTAATTGTTGAGTGAACAGTGGTGGAAATATGATCGTTGTACTCTGCCTCTCTCTAGACTCTGACCCATATCATATTATACATGTTTTACATGGAGCAGAGAGAGATAGAGTACAAACAACTAATTTCCACGCCTGTACATTCATAAACCTACTTTATAGACCGTTTAAACAAAAGCATTTTTTAAATAACATTTGGCTTACTCAATCTCTAACGGTGCAGGTTTTAACGCTATTTCGTGAATTAATTATCATCGCGAACCATGCGCAAGCGCTGAAACTTCAATAGGTAACGTCATTATGGTATCCCACATCTGCCACCAATTGACATTTTTAATAATTTTGTCTCAATCTTTGATTTTCTGATAATATGTAAGTCATTGGAAAAGGTTAACAGCTTTCGGGGTGAACGAATGTAGTTGTACCTATAAATAACTTTTTATCAACATGCCGATTCGTTGTTCGTTTTATTGTTCAACTGGCTTCATTGGCATTATATTTGCTTCATAATGTTTCGTTTTCATCAGCCCTTGTATCTTAGAGGAAAGTGTACACAGCACATTAACTCAATTCAACAAATATATTTCTTCAATAATCATAGGCATAAGCGAAGATGTGAACTAACTTTGCACAATCGCTCGTTTGTTGCAATGATTTATTCAAAACATCAAGACCTGATCCACCTGGGTCATTCAAACCAACACCATACAGAACTAGTCAGAACTAGAACTAGTTGAGTAGGTCTAGTCAAGTTGATCACTTGTACTTGCAGGCTGCTGGTCGTTGGTATTTTTGACATAGAGAGAAATTCACTTTATTGAAATAAAAAATACAAATAAAATGACAGCTGACCACAAAATATGGTGACCTCTGGGATAAGAAATAATGGTTAAGAAAATATTAGAATTTACAAAGTCATTAAGTATTTAATCTTAGAATTAATACGAGTTATTATAAAGATGATTATGATGTAAACTAGTTCTTCATAGTTTAAAATAATGCAAGTAAGGTACTGACAACAATGGAAACAAAGCAATAATTAACTCAAAAAAATCATGCATTATGAGTGACGGTGGGGTGGGGGAAGTTTAGGTCTACTCTCTTTATGAGTGATTACATAATCTCTCGTCATGTATTTGTCTGAGAAAAGAAGTAATTACGCACTAATCGCCGTCAGTCTATTTTATACTATTTTTTTGGTGAGAGAGGAGATGGACATTGAGCTGGAGGAGATATTTAATTCATAAATGATCGTTCGTTAGTGACAAGGGAAGGGTCAGTGGCTAAAATGTTTTCTCATCACCCACAAAATACTCACAATGAGAATATTGCGTCACAATTTCTACGAATTAAAAGATCCAAAGAGAAAGCGATCTATTATTCTTTATTAAAAACATAATGTTCCGAACAAAGAAATGGTTTTGACGATTAAAGACCCTAACAAAATTTAACTTTTTTTCTCTTTAAGAAGAACTTCTTTAAAATTCCATGCGTATTTCGTAATTGACTTTAATGATGATACGGCTAAATATTACATGTGACAAAGGAAGGTAGTACTGAATAAAACCAAAATGTGAATGTGTGAATTTTCCCAGAACGTTATTGAAAGTTTAGCCAGCTGGACGCATCTTTGAAAAGCATACAAGACATAGAAAATGAACGACACATATTTATCACTTCACTTCAAGATCTTTCATTGGATTGGAATGTGGAATTCGTCCACATCTACGCGAGACAGAAGAGAATACTGGTGTCTGACTTTGGCCTTCATGTTGCCGGTTTATGTCTTCTTCTCCGGGCAAGTCGCTGGACTTCTCACCGCGGCCGACTACGGCGACATGCTGACGATGAACACAACGCTCTCAATGATATGCACGATCACCAAGCACATGCTATTCGTAAGGAAACAAGCGAAAATTCAGTCTATAGTTCAGAAGATTAACACAATCTCTGGACAGTCGGAAGAAGAAGTGAAGATTCAAGACCACTGTGAGAAAAAGAGCCGAATGATTTTAGGTTGGTTCCTTGGGTTTGTGGTAATATTTATCTTCGCAATTAATGTGGAATCATTTCTCCATGCCTACGTGCTTGCCGATGGAAGCAAACATCTTTTCTTCAAAGCCTTGTATCCCTTCGACGAAAAAAAGTACTTTGGATTAACACTCATCTTGCACACAGTAATGTGCATATCCGCTTCTTTCGCATCAATCATGATTGACACATTCTTCCCCAGTCTGGTAATCCACATCGGCGGCCAATTCGACATTCTGACTCTGAGATTGAGCAAGTTACAGATGAAGGATATTGTTCTGCCCTTTGGCGGCGATGGCGATAAGGAGAAGAAACGAAAATTAGATTTCCGCATCAGTGCGAAGAAGGTGATGCTGCAGCTTAGTGTCGAGAGGCCGTCGAGGAAGGTCGGAGTTCGTCGGGATCATCTGGTCGTCGTGGATGTCGAGAACGAGGGCGAAGCCATCAGCCGACCGCCACCGCGTCTACGGACCACGAGCGTTTGCGACGTTGCCAATGCAGTTGTGAGAAGAGTTCAGCAAGACAAGGCGATGTGCAGAGAGATATTGAAATGTGTCAAACATCATCAGAAATTATTGAGGTGAGTTTGTAATGCAATCTACAATGTGTGTATAGCTTGTCTTCCATGAACGCGAAATCGGGCAGCAACTCAATGGTTACGCGAATCAACAGTCAACAACGTACCTACTGTTGACACCACACAGCCAATGAGATCTTCAATCACGGCTACATGGAGTCGCGAATCGTTTTGAAATGCGAATTCGCGTTCATTGAAGACCCATTGTTATAGCTGTGCGCATGATGCCTAACACAATGTTTTTAAAAAGATTACAAAGTAAATTAACCAGGTGCTGGATTCACAAAACGTTTTATCTTACGTAGACCTACAATATTTGAGAGAGCGCCTCCATTCGGCTCTTTTGGACACTTTCTCTTTTTATTTGGTTTTCCCGACGCTGTATAGGTCACATTGTTTTTCCGATCGAGCTGAAATTCTGCACACATGCTAACATCATTGTCTAACATCTAACATCTAACACCCTCTGATTGGTTATAATTTTAAAAAATCTTCTGATTGGTCGAAAATCAAAATGGTCAGATCAACTTCAAATTTTGCATAACTATTAAAACTACCATATTCCCTTCTTTTACAAATTTGCAGGTACTTTTATGTTGATTGAGTGTATCAATATGGATGTTATTGATGTGCGTTACAAAATGCCGGTTCGAGATGTTGCGCGTTCGGGTGCTCGCTCATCAACGAGTTACACCGAGCGTTTTCCTAGTATCTTTCATTTAACATTGTGTAATGTGTTTTTGGTATTTAATCAAAAGGTAATAATAGGTATTAGCAGATAATTCTTGTTGTGGATCCAGCCTATGAATACGAACATTATCGTATCAGTATGAATCTGATACAGGAATCTGATTGGTTGATGGAAGTTCTTTGTTCACTTTGCAGCATTACACGAGAAGTTCAAGAGGCCTTCAGCTCCATCATCTTCGTCCAGATGCTGACTACCAACTTGGCCATCTGTCTTTGTGCGGTCCAAATAACACAGGTATGTAGGATACGTAGTTTCACATTACGTATGTACACGCGTTAGGATCATTACCTAGTTAAACAAAAGCTTTTTTCAAAATTCAGTCATCCTATTTGGCTGAGCTTTTCTGAATTATCAACGTCACCCAGAGACTTGAAATGTTGTATTTATTAATCATAAAAGCACAATTATTTTCAGATACGTGAAGTTGGCTACGTTCTGTTTGTTTATATAGGAATCTTTTGCGTCTTTCTGGCACAGATTTGGATATTTTGTTCGTTTGGAAATGAACTTACTGACAAGGTAATCAATTCCAATTAGTTCTCACATTCCTGACAAAAATGAATGCTCGATATTTCGAGACGATCGTGTGGCGCCCAACTAACAACTACTTATGACATTGATTGACTCAGGGCCACGCAGTTGCAACCGCGGCTTATGGCACCTCGTGGTACCAGCTGATGTCGGGGAGATTCTGCGGCAAGCTCATCATGATGATACGGCGCGCGCAGCAGCCGATCTTGTTTCACGGCGCGTATTTCTACAACTTGTCCATGGAATCATTCACAGCGGTTAGTATATGCGTCTTTATCCGAATACCTTTGCCGTTGATACTTCTCAGTCTGAGGTCGATGTCACACGCGTTTATAACGCAGCAACGAAACCAGCGTGTCAGGGGCAGATTACCCGGGCCATTAGGCTACTTAGGCTATAGCCTAGGGGCGCCGCGGCGTCAAATAAATGCCAAATTATGATAAAAAAAATATATAAAATCATAAACAAACTATCAACACGAAGTATTATGAAAATGCGGTATAACTTCAAGACAATAATATAAGACAATAATAAGACAATAATATTGTAAAGACAATAATTACTGTAGTATTTTTAATAGAATGGGGGGATATATGAAGATTTCCCCCCACGCAAAAGGTAGCGTTCCTTACTTGAGGTATATTACAATGATTTAGATAGAAAAATATGCTATTTCCTCGCCCCAGATTCAATCAAAAGTGTATAAATTCTAAGAAAAAGCCCTGCGGAACGTCTCACGCCTTCATTCTCGCGGGTTAGATATCCGATTTTAGGAGGTTTCTGTGATTACAAAAACCACAATAGATAGAGATCAGTTATTTTTTTTATAGAAAAGAG
This sequence comes from Leuctra nigra, assembly GCA_934045905.1. Classification (NCBI taxonomy): domain Eukaryota; kingdom Metazoa; phylum Arthropoda; class Insecta; order Plecoptera; family Leuctridae; genus Leuctra; species Leuctra nigra. Next base: position 26,308,412 of record OW203764.1, read on the forward strand.
AACAGAAAAAGACAGGGTGAAATTATTTCCTTGTGGGGGGGGGGGGAGGGGGCACCTTATATGAATTAGCCTTGGGGCGCCAAACAGTTTAATCCGCCCCTGAGTGGCTTAGAAAAGTATACATGACGTGTTCAAATGAGAGCAATCGCACTTTGAAATTGTTCAAACAGATCCGGTTTCGTCGCAGCGGCAGAAACGCTTTTTGACACCGACCCAAGTGGGCCGACCAAGCGTCTCAATTTCTTTTAGGATCTGATCAATTTTTCACAAATAACATTTCTGTCCAGTTCGTTTACATATTGATTTCTAGTGTGCGTTTTTTAGATTCTGAAGACTTCCGTATCTTACTTCATGGTGTTGAGAGAAGTGCTGCAGGAACAAGATCGCTTCGGTCCAGAGTAGAGATGTAAAGTTACCGGTAACATTGAAATTGGTAATATTACCGGTAATATTACCGGTAACATTACCGAGCACGGTAATATTGAATTTTCTGCGCAGTTTTAACTATATGGCGTAAGAAAATTAATGAATGTGAATTAATTAATTTTTTCATATTACTTAGTTTACATTTGTGTATTTACTATTTATTGATTGAGGATCTAGGTATACATCTCAATTTTACAATAGCGATTTTAATTGAGCGAGCGTAAAAAGCGACTCCATTTTGCACTTTTGGACACTTTCTGTTTTTTTGTGTTTGTTTGTTTGGCCCGACGCCAAACATTAAACGAGGTCTCATTCTTTTCCGATCGAACTAAAATTTTTGCATAGTACATACAAATTCATTCTAGCTTAATCGTGTATAGTTTTTGTGAGCTTACCTCGATTGGAGTAAAAATGAAAATATCTCACGATTGGTCAAAAATCAAAATGCTGCGATTAAGTTCAAATTTTGCCTGGACATTAAGACTACTACCTACCATTTTCTCTTATTTTATAAGTTTTCAGCCTAATCGGTAGAGAACGTGTATACTCATTTGATATTTAAATAGAATGCCAGAAGGTATTTTATTGTCATTTAATTTCCTGTGCAACTTACATCTGTTTTTCTTTATGGATCATAGTGATGGCTATTCTCATTTTCAATGAAGTCGTGTAATTTTATTTTGATCGTATTTCAATTCCTATGGATGTATATGTTTTCTTTGCGTTACGATATTCCGGTTGGATGGAGATGTTGCGCGTTTGGGTGCTCGCTCATTAGCGCGTTATACACCGAGCGTTTTCCTAGTTATTTCTGCTTAAATAAAGACTTCGAGTCGAGGTAAATTTTCATTAAATGTTGGGATGGGCATGAATCATGATTAACAATTACGAAATTAAACATCATGCTTTTACAGTCGCAGTGAAATATCCTGCAATCAAAGAGCGAACTCTGAAAGACCCTTCCTTCAAAATAATTAGGTAGTATATTATGTAAAAGAAAGTAAATTTAAAAAAAATAAGTAGCCAACGTGGAAAATATTACATTTGATAATGTTTAGATGTCGGTACCTACAGTATAACTTGTTGATTTATAAAAATATAATCAAATCTCTATACATCCTCTTTTTACACTGTGGTGTACTGTGGCAAAATTTGAACACTTCCATTATTTTTTTTTCTCTAAAATTACCGAAAGTTACAATGTTACCAACGATGTGTTCACATCTCTAGTCCAGAGTGATGCTGCTGATGATGATGTAATGATGACGATGAGGACGATGAGTGATGACGATGACGATGTAATGATGACGATGATGATGACCATGACGATAACGATGATGATGACCATGATGATGACGATGACGAGGATGAGGATGATGACGATGACGATGACGATGACGAGGATGAGGACGATGACGATGACGATGACGAGGATGAGGACGATGATGAGGACGATGAGTGATGACGATGACGATGACGATGATGATGACCATGACGATGACGATGATGATGACCATGATGATGACGATGACGAGGATGAGGACGATGATGAGGATGAGGACGATGACGATGATGATGATGATGCGATGATGATGACCATGATGATGACGATGACGATGACGATGACGATGAGTTTGATGATGTAATGATGACGATGATGATGACCATGACGATGACGATGACGATGACGATGACGATGACGATGACGATGACGATGATACACAACAAAATAAGTCAGCACAACACATCACCAGAGAGAATCCATATCCATGACAAAGTGCTGCACTGCAAGATATCGTCTGTTTGCTGTGTCTATAATTTCAAGAAAATAACGTATTATGTCACAGATTTTGTACAAACACAATGATGTTATAGTTTAAACTATTTGCAACTCTATAGAGATAATTTCAAGAAAATAATGTATTTTGTCATAGAGTAGGTACGTACAATATACAAGTAATGCTCAGGTTTTAACTTAATTCAGTGGCTCCACATGTACGACTTTGTATAGGTATTACAGTAAAATAGACGTAGTTCGTAATTATTGTAGACTTAGTGATAAATTGATATTGTGTTTATTGTAATATCTTATCATCATCGCTTCATTTAACTACATTATCATTGATTAAATTTCCTCTTCCTGATAAGTTTGGTATTATATTAAATGAATTACTTTCCTTTGGACAGGACACAAACTTTATTTTTTATTATAAATTGCACAATATTTCGGCCACTGTCTGCGGCCTTCTTCAAGTGTATGTAACAATTATTGAAAAATTGACAGGTATAAAACATTATGATTAAAAAAGACAAACAAATCACAATCCATTAGGCTTATCAAAAACCAAAGACTTCAAACAAAAGATAAGCTAATAAATAGGTTGACATTTCTAATCCTAAACTAATACGTTCTAAAATTTGACATCAAAATTTTGTTTGTTCTATTACTTTTCTTCCACTTAACTACTTTTCACACTTTGCCATCTTCTCATTATCTGGTCTTTAACTGTTCTTGTCCAAATGACGTTGAACTCGTAGCTCGGTTGGCTTATTGTCTTGATTCCTTCTCTTCTCAATACCTCCATCGTAGCCGCCTCCTTAAACCTTCTCCTAGCCCACCTTTCTTCTTTCCATATCTTTCCTATTTTTCCCCATTCTATGTTGTGAAACAATTCCAAAGAATGTTCAACAAGTAGCGAACTGATCTGGCTTTCAAGTGGATTTGATCTCTTCTTTTTCCAGTTAGCCTTATGCTCCTTTACTCTAATCGATACCGGTCTCTTCGTTTCTCCTACATAAACACCCTCACATTCGCATTCTATCGTGTACACCCAAGCCTTTTCTTCCTGCTCATCGTTCCTTGGTTTGACGTCCATCAATGTACTTTTCATAGTATTTCCAGCTCTGAAAGTTGTTCTAATATTTACTTTTTCCAGGATTCTTTTGATTTCTTCAGACAATTTAGGATAATAAAGTAACGAAATTGTGTTAATTGGATCTTCTGTTCTTCTATGCCTGCTTTCATGCCTTGAAAATACACTCTCCGTAAACCTCTCTGGGTATCCATTCACCTTAAAAATTTTACGCAAATATTCTAATTCTTTTAATTTAAATGCATCTGTAGAAGAGTGAGTATGTGCCCGATTCATTAGACATTTCATAGTCCCCGACTTGAATATTTGATGGTGATTAGACTTATAATGAATATATTGATCAGTATGGGTGGGTTTTCGATATACTTCGGTTTCAAGCTTATCCATTGCTCTAGTGACTCTAAAATCTAAAAATGGTAAACTCCCATTGATCTCCTCTTCCATTGTGAATGTTATCGTGGGCCTTAGATTATTACAGGTGTCTAGAAACTTCAATATGGTATCTTTTCCTCCATTCCATATGATGAATACGTCATCCACGTATCGTACCCACATTTTCGGTTTAAATCCGTCTCCATTCATTATCTCTTCTTCCATAGCTGCCAAATATATATCACTTAAGATACTTGATAAACAGCTACCCATAGCCAAGCCTGTTTTCTGCCTATAGAACTGGGCTCTTCGTATAGAACGAAGAGACCGGTATCGATTAGAGTAAAGGAGCATAAGGCTAACTGGAAAAAGAAGAGATCAAATCCACTTGAAAGCCAGATCAGTTCGCTACTTGTTGAACATTCTTTGGAATTGTTTCACAACATAGAATGGGGAAAAATAGGAAAGATATGGAAAGAAGAAAGGTGGGCTAGGAGAAGGTTTAAGGAGGCGGCTACGATGGAGGTATTGAGAAGAGAAGGAATCAAGACAATAAGCCAACCGAGCTACGAGTTCAACGTCATTTGGACAAGAACAGTTAAAGACCAGATAATGAGAAGATGGCAAAGTGTGAAAAGTAGTTAAGTGGAAGAAAAGTAATAGAACAAACAAAATTTTGATGTCAATTTTTAGAACGTATTAGTTTAGGATTAGAAATGTCAACCTATTTATTGGCTTATCTTTTGTTTGAAGTCTTTGGTTTTTGATAAGCCTAATGGATTGTGATTTGTTTGTCTTTTTTAATCATAATGTTTTATACCTGTCAATTTTTCAATAATTGTTACATACACTTGAAGAAGGCCGCAGACAGTGGCCGAAATATTGTGCAATTAATAATAAAAAATAAAGTTTGTGTCCTGTCCAAAGGAAAGTAATTCATTTAATACATTATCATTATCTTGTCTTGATCGTCTATGGTTGCAGCAATAGAAGATCAGAAAAATGTGAATGTATTAAATATTTTGTAATATTAATTATAATTGTGATTGTCGCCTCTTGAAGGAAAAATCAATAAAGATAAATTTAATGAAACTCAGTGTCTAGTGGAGCGGTCGTTCAACGCCAGCCCAGTCGTACGGTGTAGTACAGTCGTACAGTCGTACAGTCGTACGGTGGTCGTAGTCGTACTCTCACAGCATACAGTTAAAATGCTTTTAAAACCATTTCATGCAAAATAACCGCTCTTACTTCTAGGAGATCAAAATTTTCAAAAAAGTAATTAACAATACTAGTACTCCAGTAACTTGACTGAAAATGGGTCCAACCCGCAAACTATTTATTTCTAAAAATGCTTTTTGACGTTATTATTAAGGTCCACATACATAACTCATAAACGAAAGTTTACCAAATTTTGGGCCACCATTTTCCATTTTCCATATTCCATCGTTGAGATCCAGTAGGCCGAAAATGCCATGTTGTTACTTACAGTCAAAGTAAAAAGGTCTGCTCCTCAGTTTATATAGGCAGTAACGGTATGTTGAGTGAGTGTGAGTATACCTACAGTACGACTTGGCTGGGTGGAGCTGCCACTCCACTAGAATACAATGTTTTCTTTCACCTCGGCTAGTTATTGCCCCAGATAATAATGAATTACCGTTACGATTGTAAGAAACTGTTAGAAGAAAGTTATATTTTGTGTGACATTACGAAATATTCACAACCTTTTATTTCAATCCCATCTCGAGGAATTAACAACCACTACAGCTATGAGAGCAAACACTATCACCAGTCCCGCTGGGCCCGCACATGTCCCACCACCAAGATCAGTCCCACGTGCATACACCACAGCAATGTGCTTGATCCCTTCATTAATCTTCCCCACGACTGTGTAGTTGACGAAGTCGAAGCCGACCCCTCCAGCAGTGATGACTGGATACGCTCCAGTTCCATCCTCCAGGCGATCCAGGATCCTGACACAAGTGAACACGGAGTCTCTCCAGGGGAAGTTGGGATAGGCGGGGATGTAGGTCTGGATGGTGGTTTGGACTAGCGGATTCGGGGTATGACACTCTCGGCTGTACTTGGGTTTCTCGTTCTCTAAGAGATCTGTACATCCTTGCCAAGTATCGTGCTCGGAGTTCGATTCAAGTGGTGTCATCTGAAACATCGATTTTGTTATCAACCTATACTATAGAATCGATTTCTGTCTGTGAGTGTGTGTCCGTCTGTGTGTATGTGTTTACTCTACCAACTGAGCTACCCAGACGGTCGGAGAATGGATTGAAGATGGTCAATGGTCACTATTAACCTGTTATTATGTATTATTGCACATGCTTGCCCAACCCACTTATATCGTACTCGAATTAAAGAGTTGCGTTTCGGCTTTTCAAACATGAGGGTATGATAAGCCCTGACAGAACTTTGTTTTTATATTGGTCTCAATCTGACAACCATCTTGTTTTTCACTAGCCAGGGCCGTAACAAGGGGTGTGCGGTCGGTGCGGCAGCACAGGGCGTCGCCAACAAGGGAGCGCCAGGAAGCCAAATTTTGATGTAATTACTTTTTTGCACCCATAATAAATTATTTTTGCGTATTAAAAACACAAAAAAACTCCCCGCGGGGTATAGTTGATGTCGGTGATGATTTCAGTCAGACCCAATAGGTCTAAACCCCCCCCCCCCCCCTCCTTCACAAATTAATGCGCCCTTTAAAGAATTTTGAAATAAAGTTTTGAAATAAATGATTAAAAACCATTAAAATATATCAAAAAAAAATCAAAATTTTCCGTTTCAGGGCCCTGGACCTACATATGGTTAGGAGGTCCTCCCCCCCCCCCCCCCCCCCCCCCCGGCTCCTCATTGCTGTCATTGTATGGGGCCGTGGAAATGTTTGACCACTGTTTTTCATAATTATTTGTTGTGCACAACCAAAGTTTTGGTTTGTCCTAGTCTGAAACTATGGTTGGGTATAGCGTTTTCTGGGGTGGTGGGGTTGGGTAGGGGGGGGGCCAAAATGTAGCTTTGCACCGAGCGCCGAAATCCCTAGTTACGGCACTGTCATTAGCCTATCCATGCAGTTGTTTCCCGTCAAATTATAAAAATGTATACTTACTTGATCTACGTCCTGGACATGGTAGCTGTATTCTTCTATGACTACACTCAGTTTTGCCGCGTGTTTCGGCAAAATGTCGTCGCAATAGTTGGGATCAAAACTCAACACTTGTGCCAAGGAAATGGCACATAAGATGAACAATACAAGGAGGTGATGATGATAATTAAGTGGCATTTTACCAACTGTAGATTTTACTGGTCCAGATTGAGTAAGATAACTACATAATGGAGATAATGTGTCTGATAAAACTTTTAACACAAAATCATATCGACCACTTGTGACGATATAATCAGATATACTGGGTGTGGCAAAAAAAACATCCTGATTTAGAGGCCACTCGGAATAATAGATATCGAAACTATTATAGATAGGATTCTGAAATTTGTACACATGTTAGAAAACATACCAAAATTTAATGTGTGAAAGTTTCTAACATATATATTCATTTAAATGGAAACTCAAAATAAAGGAAATTAAATTAAATAATGTACTGATTTTTAATGTTTGAGTAGAATAAATAAACAAATTAATTCAGGAAAAGGACAATTTAGATTTTTTTTCAAAATTTCCTTCATCATGACGACGAAATTTAAACACGCGCTGCCAGCAACATCTTCGCAGTCAACCGCCAGAAGATGAAGGAAGTACATCCTTCGAAACGTCGCGAACTGCCCTTATCAGGGCCACCAGCACCTCCAACGGAACAAACCGTCACCACTGCCATGTCATTTCATTGTCATTCCAAACACTTCTTTGACACAAATTGACAACTTCAGCTTCCTAAAATTGTTTAAATTAATCTGAAAAAACGCCCTGCGACAGAGGAAATAATGCCCCCCCCCCCCCCCCCCCCCCTAGAAAAAATGTATGTACTTCAACACAAGTTTGGTCCCTCATGTTTGTCTCCTGAACCTATTTTCTTCAAGCTCAAGTCCACATTGGGAGCCACGTACGTCAAGTTCCATCACTTATTCACGACCACGCACGTCGACTTCACAGCTATTATTTAACTTCCGAACACTGACAGTCTTCTTCTATTCACACTCATTGATGTATTCCAAACAAACAATACATAACATGAACTTTGCGGAAGTTTCACATCGACGCAGTTTTCATGTCCAAGTAGACTTCTGTCACGTTATATTGTTTTATCTGGATGAATGACGTGTTAAAATCTCTCTCGGTACTACTTTTTGTATTTACTACCACCACCTTTCATAGAAACAGTTGAATTGACTGCAATTCTCGGGTTTTCTGAGAGCATATCGATGGCAAAGATCTCCAAGCTCTATTCTACAACATGTAAGTTCTTACCGGACGAAAAAATCTATGCCTATAAAGTAGAATGTCTGTATGCCTGTCTGTCTGTATGTATGTCTGTATGTTCTATACTCCTGCACCCTTCGACCGCTCAACCAAATTTGGTATGGAGTTTCTATGGAGTGCTGCGCACATCGTAGGGTACTTACCACATTACGCAAACAACCCCTAATTGAAAGAACACCCATAGTAGAAAATTAATACTGTTCTGCATAGAGGAGTGCGTGATGTTTTGCAAGTTTTTAAAATTGCGGTTCAGTCACGGTTGACCTTTAACTCGATTCGGGTAGACAAGTCACACACAAATTCCAAGAATTACTTTACGTAAACATTATTTATTTCAAGTAATTTGGGTTGCATATCTCACATGCGTAGTACATGGAACTCTATGGACAGGTTGCTGGCCGGGCAAAGGCAACCCGTCTCACATAGGTGTAAAGCGGGTTGCCTACATCACATGTACCTCTCCCCACCAGCACGAGCAACGCCGGGCGGGTCAGCTACTACTAAATAATTTTGTATACATTAAATCACGTATTCTCACAGGTATACAAAGGCCAATGCATCTTTTCAATTTTGTATAGTTCTTTTTTCTCGTTTACCATTTTCCCCTGCTATGCTGAACTGCCATTTTGTACATAGGATGTTGTGCCCATTAACTATCGACTTGCAAAAAAGGTCGAAGGGAAGAAAAATGTTTCAATCAACTTTTATCTGCATCGTAGTCTTTCACAGGAACTTTGGGAAATATATTAGTAATAGTTCGGTTCTTTTGAGTAATAAATAATCATTTATGCCCCTAGTTTTTTAATAGAAATGTGCGTTGAATTTTTTCAACTTGCTTCTAAATAAACGACCTATAATAAAATTGACTCAGAGAACTACCTAACCTACTTAACATCACGATAATTACAGGTCATTTTTCAATAAAAGCAACTGAAAGCGTATCTGCTGCTTTCATTTTATGCTAAATTAATAATTATTAACGTTGACTGCATATTCCCATCTCAATACGTTTGGCATAATTATAAAATAAATGCACTAATCGAATAAATTTCATTAATTATTTAAGTAATTCGTTTGAAGTCAGCCAAGTTGCATCAAAGCATCCTTCTGCTTTTCATGTCAAGTGAAGATGGGTGGGCGACATCATAAAATGAATTCAAATAAAGAGAATGTTTAATTGTTTCTCATCAGCATTCTAATCTAGGTATAATGAATCTCTTTCCTTATTCCGTAATTGAATAATGAAACACTCATTAGGTTTACATTAGTGCGCAGTAATTCAGTTATTTGAGACGTAATAAAAGCAGATGCTCACACCACCTGGTACCTGTTTACTTCCAGCAATGAAGAAGGTAATACGGCCCACAAATCGTCTCGAGATAATTCAAGAAGAAATCAGAATGAAGCCCAAATATCTAGCTCTGAATATCAAAATATTTAACTTAATTGGCATGTGGAATATTTGCACCACGAATAATTCTAGATATTGTTATCGGATGTGGACTTGCATCAGCATCTGTCCAATTTATCTCCACGTTCTGTTCCAACTTGTCAACGTCTTCACGTCAGCTAATTATATCGATGTGATAAACATGAACACTATGCTGTCACTGTCATGCTCAATATTCAAACATTCGTTGATAGTTCGAAAACGAGAGAAAATTCAAATGATCATTGACAACATCAATGACTTGTCCGGATCATCCGAAGAAGACTTGGAAATTCAAAATCGAAGTGAAAAGAAATGTCAGACCATAACACTTGGTTTTCTAATGTGTACTATAATATTTTGCAGCAATATTGTTCTTGAATCATTTCTACCCGCATATGTATTTGAAAACACAAGAAAAGTTCTTTATTTCGAAGCTTGGTATCCATTTAATAAGGTGGAATACTTTGGTCTAGCGTTATTTCTGCAAAGTTGTATGTTTCTGTCGTCCTGTTTTATAACTATCATGTCGGATACACTTCTCCCGTGTATTTTAATTCACATCACATGTCAGCTGGAAATATTGGCCTTGAAACTTGGCAAGATGGAATGTTCAGAAGATAAAAAGCTTGAAGAGGATGAGCCGGTGGCTGACTGTGATGAGAAATGGAAAGTTAAAGTAAAGAAGCTGTTGGTACAGAAGCAAGTGAAGCAAATTCGAAAAATCAAAACGAAAGATGCTCAAAATGAGGACATATTTGTAGTTGACCTTGAATATGACGAAGATGACGAGCTGAAGATAAACAAAACCGAGCATGAACAGAAGGTCCAAGATTCGAATGTTTCTTCATTACCGCAAAGTCAAACGCAGCAGTGTAAAACTAATGAACAATTCTGTGGTGATTTGATACGCTGTGTGAAACTGCATGAAGCTATACTCAGGTAAGAATTAGATATCTAGTGGAGCGGTCGCTCCACGCCAGCCAAGTCGTACGGCGCGCGCACACTCTCATATAAAGGCTGGAGCAAACCCACTTTTACTGTAAGCATCAAAGTGGCATTTTCGGCCTACTGGATCTTAAAATTGAGAAATCTCACATTGTTGCGAAATATCTTAATTTCGAGCTATGGCCCACCCTACAACATATACCAAATTTGGGAACAATAGGTTACGCCCTTTGCGCGCTAGAGGGCCGTGAAAACAGTGTTTTAGGGCGGTTTTCATAATCAGTAATCATAGTAGTAGGCTGGAGCTAAAATCCGGTAAACAGGCCACAGCCTAAACGGCTGAACCGATTGATCTCACATTTTTACCACGTGTGCACTTTTGGCGTCTGATTTAACCTTGTCCCCATGAATTTTTTGTGCCGCCATTTTGAAACCGGAAGTGACGTCATATCTCGTCAACGGTTGGACCGATCGGAACGAAATTTGCGCCAATCGTTTCAGACGGTCATCTATATGGATTATCAATATCAAAAGACTGAACATTATTTTAAATAAACCGGAAATGACGTCATGAAATTTAATATACATCGATTTGCATTTCAGCAACAACTGTTGATCCGATTGTCTTGATATTTATGTAACGTTTGTACTTTTGATATTTCATTTGACTTGTTATAAAACCAACCGGAAGCCGCCATTTTGAAACCGGAAGTGACATCATGTCTCAAAAACGGCTAAACAGATTAGAACAAAACCAGCGCTAAACGATTTAGACGGTCAACTTTATGTAATCAGTAATATTTGATGATTCAAATATCGAAACCGGAAATGACGTCACACATTTTATGACCTATACCGGAAATGACGTCATAAATATGCTAAATGACGCTAAATTCACCACTTTATACTTTAAAATAGATATAAGTAAACGTACTTTGTAAATAATTATAAATTCAAGGTTGCAGTGTTCTCGGCGGCCATTTTTAAAACCGGAAGTGACGTCATATATCGTAAACGGTTGTACCGATTGCAACCTAAGTTTGGAAATGTGTTGGACTAATAATTATGAATTCAAGACGACATTATTTTCGGCCGCCATTGTTAAAACCGGAAGTGACGTCAAATATCGAAAATGGCTGTACCGATTGCAATCAAATTTTGGAAATGTGTTGTACTAATAATTATGAATTCAAGACGACATTATTTTCGGCCGCCATTGTTAAAACCGGAAGTGACGTCATATATCGAAAATGGCTGTACCGATTGCAACCAAATTTTGGAAATGTGTTGTACTAATAATTATGAATTCAAGACGACATTATTTTCGGCCGCCATTGTTAAAACCGGAAGTGACGTCATATATCAAAAACGGCTGTACCGATTGCAACCAAATTTTGGAAATGTGTAGGAGTAATAATTATGAATTCAAGACGACATTATTTTCGGCCGCCATTGCTAAAACCGGAAGTGACGTCATATATCGAAAACGGCTGGACCGATTGTAACGAAACTTAAAGCTATTCTTCTTGGATAATTATTTTAATCTTATATACCAAACGCAACTTTTCTAAGTATCCAAATCGGCATAGGCGTATTTTTTTAAAGAAATAAGTTCTTGCACGGACACAAGCTGTGCTACAAGCTGTATGAATAAACTAACAAAAGAAGTGATATCCCAGAAAAAAACACTCCGTGTAAAAAAGGCAGCCAAGTCTCTTTACTTTAAAAAAATTCAACACCGAAAAGGAGTGATATCAAAAAAGGAGCCAAGTCAATGACATTTCCAAATATTTAATCGTATCTTTGAAATAAAAGTATAAACACCGAGAAATACTTTACAAAAGGACTTGGCGCATCGTTTTTTTAAAGACATTTTTCTATTCATAAGCATGTGCCATTTATATACAACCGTCATTTTGAATGTTTAGAATAATAGGGAAACATCTTTCAATTAGGTACATATTATACATACCTTCTGTAAAATATTTTCTATATGAATATATACGCTATGAAACTTGTTGTCTATGCTTTCTATAAATATACACAATAGTAATCTTCGTAATATTGTTTCGTGGTGAATATAATTAAGTCTCATGCGTTATACCTTCTCATCATGTAACAATTTCTATTAATACACATTTTATAAAAATACATTTCACAAAGAAGACAGTCATATTGAATTTCTATTAAAAAATTTAACTTTATACACTTGACACTTCAAAAATATATAATTGTGTTCCATTAGTTAGTAATTATTTGACAACGTTTCATGATTTCCTTCAGTCAAGATCAAATTATGAAAAGATACCAGTCTAATATCGCCATATTAACAGTACTGCAAGAATATGTATGAGCCCACTTCCAATTGATATGAAGGGATGTGTGTTGTGAAAAATATCCGACCGAACCGGGGCACGAACTTGGGACCTCTCACTTGCCGGGCGAGAGCTCTACCAACTGAGCTACCCGATCGGACGGGCGGACATTAGACACAACACACTGATGAGGATCCTGACTCCTGACTCCATGGAAGTTTTCCAAAGAAACCTACATTCTCACCACTTCCAATTGTTATGTAATTCTTTCACCCTTATATTACTTATATATTACAGCATAAAATCATGCTTCTATCGCCATTGACAAAACTATAAAATAGTCATTACTAAAAGTAGCTTGATTCATAGATTCTGGCTCTAATAGAAAGAGGAAAATGTACCTACTTGTAAATTTCTTTCCACTTTTAGGATAGAATGATGTCTTTAAAAAAACGATGCGCCAAGTCCTTTTGTAAAGTATTTCTCGGTGTTTATACTTTTATTTCAAAGATACGATTAAATATTTGGAAATGTCATTGACTTGGCTCCTTTTTTGATATCACTCCTTTTCGGTGTTGAATTTTTTTAAAGTAAAGAGACTTGGCTGCCTTTTTTACACGGAGTGTTTTTTTCTGGGATCAACAAATAAGTGAATTAAAATTACCTACATTTATCATTCGTGTCGATAATACATGATCGGTGAAACACTCTAAGTTAGTAAAGAAGCACAGTGGTGTTTCATTGCCAATTCAATAATAACAGGCTTGTAAAGAGGTTGGCATAATATTTCTTCATGACTGTGTGTGTCAAAAAGTCAACCCAATGCAGCTCAACTCTCAACTTTTTTGTATTTATTTATTTTATTGTTTTCAGCTCTTTCGCTGGGTTGCAATATATGTACTTAACATCCATTTCATCATAATATTGACAATAATAATAATACTATGACCATCAAGACATTTCGCACACACATAATGTTCTTGTCCTAGCATCGTGTACGAGGTGCAAGATGTGTTCAGCTCCATCATCTTCGCACAGATGTTGACCAACAACTTGGCTCTTGCTCTGTGCGCGGTGCAAATATCACAGGTGTGTTGAGATCAAGTTTATTCGTGTTCTAAACTCTTCTCCGAGATGTGATTCAAACATTTCGTTGTAATTGTTTCAGATCCAAGAGATGAACACAAGTCTCGTCGTTCCTCTGGGCATTTTTGGAATTTATGTTTCTCAGATCTGGCTGTTTTGTCGATTCGGGAACGAGCTCTCGGAGAAAGTTTGTTATTGTTTATTTGTTTCAATATTTATATAGTTTTTTAGAATAGCACATTTTAGAAATTGTACATACTCGTATTAATGATCATTATAAAACACAGATGAGGCAGATAATCAAATATCGTATATCAATCTTCTAACTATACCATTCGTCAGAATGATGTTGGTTTGCTATTTAGGGTAGGTTAGTTGATTAGATCTATACTGGCATGGCAACAGCCATTGCATTGAAAAACTATCCAAATTTTAATGTGGAAGAAAAAGCAACAACCGTTCAATTTGTAATTTATATTAGAAGAAATTTGTCGATCTGCGAAAATTACGTATAAGCAATTCAATCACTTTTTAATCTCCATTAAGTTGGTTAACGACGTTTAGTAATTGAAATATATTCGGTAAACCCTCCTTTCACCCCCCCCCCCCCCCCCCCCCCCCCGCCACATTCAAACAACTTTGCCAGTATTACGGGCAAAGGGGAGGGCATAGGTTACGGGGAGGGCATAGGTTACGGGAAGAAGTCTAAACTAAGGGAAAAGGAGGGTTTACCGAATATATTTCCATGACTGTACCTCCCAGTGTCTAAGACGAATATTTGACAGTAACTTGATTTCAGGGCTACAATGTGGCAGTCGCCGCTTACTGCACCGGTTGGTATCAAATGTCCGGAAGATTCTGCAGTTCTCTCATCATGATCATGCAACGAGCTCAACAACCCATCTTGTTGCACGGTCAACATTTCTACATCCTGTCTCTGGAGACGTTTTCAGAGGTTCGTTGATCATTCTTTTGTGCATGGCAGATAGTTGAAGCGACATGTGTTGGGAATTTACCGCTGGCGAACAAAATTCAACTGATTTCTGCTACAGTAAAGCGTAACAATGTGATTTTTTTCTCTCTCTGTCGCTCTGAAAAGCACATCTTGTTGTTTTGTTGAGATTACTGTCTTAGGCATAATTTCATCCGATCAGTAATGTAAAAAAAACGTAGTTGCTATTCGCATACAAAAGTATTTTTGCATACAGGTTAACCATAATTTTGGTTAACCAAAACCAAAGCGAAGCTAAGCAAGCGTCTCCTTTTGGTTTTTTTGGCACGGACCTCTGTTTTTTTTGTTTTTTTCCGTTACCTGACTGTATACAGGTCAGAGTTTTTCTTCGATCGAGCTGAAATTTTGCACACATGTGGAGACAACCTTTTCTGTTTGCAGACCCCACATTTTTTTGAAATCCATTCATTGGCCAAAATTTAAATAAATATCTCCTGATGGTAGGTTGAAAAATGAAACTGGTCTTCGATAAATCTGATCAAACTCATATTTTGGCTATACAGGTCAGAGTTTTTCTTTGATCGTGCTGAAATTTTGCACACATGTAAAACCATTAATTGGTTAAAATTTAAATAAATATCTCCTGATAGGCTGATAAATGAAAACGGTCTTCGATAATTCTGATCAAACTCATATTTTGCATGATCATTAAGACCCATATTGTCTCTTATTTTACAAAATTTCATCCCAATCAGTTAAGAACGTATGAACGTATTGACATTTTTAATATCTGTCAGTAATGAAGTATCGAAATGAATGTTTTCCAGTGCCAATTGAACTGATTCTGATTTGCTTTATGAACCAGGTGCTTAGATGCTATTTTAAAGTTTCGATGAAAAGCATATACTTTTAAGTTAATATCATAATCAATTCAATATGGATGTATATGTTTTCTGTGCGTTGTGTACGCATTTCCGGTTCGAGAATTTGCACGTACCCGTGCTCGCTCATCAACGCGTTACACTGAGCGTTTTCCTAGTATGTATTACAATTGACTGTTTCTAAACTATCAAAGTTCCAGTTCTTAGTTTGAAGATTTTAATTAATAAAATAAACTTTGTTGAACTTTCACACACTCTTATATTTTATAAAAATGCAATATTTCGTCTACTTTCAGTAAACTTCATCAGGCATTTGGCATAACAACTGATGAATGATGGTAGAAAACAATTTTTACAAAAAAAAAATGAAAAATTGTTTCCTTCAACCATCCATCTGTTGTTATGTCAAATGCCCGATGAAGTTTACTGAAAGTATACATAAGAGTTTGTGAAAGTCCAACAAAGTTTATTTTATTAATTATTTCTAAACTCTTCTCTAAATAAAAAGTGTTGGATACACTTTCGACTAATTTACAAGCGATATTCATGTCTCTTTCAGATCGTAAGAGCTTCCGTGTCTTACTTCACTGTCCTGAGAGAAGTCTTGAAAGAGTCTTAGGTGAAGGTTGAAGCAAACATCTTTGAAGTGGCACCGTTGTTGTTGACATTGTTCATGCGCTTGGAGCTTCATTTCAAGAAACAGTCTCAGACACAACTTGCGCTTCTATTTGACTTAGAATATGTAGAATTTCGCTATGCAATCGTCAAAGAATGCAGTCGTCTAGCTCGTTAATGTTCCCTCGTTGTTTAAGGAGTTCATTTGTGTGTAAGTTATAGTACTGTAAGTTATAGCGTGACATACATTTACATGCACACAAGTCTTCTAACGTATGTGAAACATGTGCAGTTATGGTAACATTTTGATGGCATGGAAATTAGAATATGATTCTGCATACCGATGTTCAGAGATGCTCTTCAGATTGCTGCGTCTCTAATACTGAGATTAGCATGGAAAAGTACATCATATGAAATACTTGTTTTATAAAGTTTTAATTTATTCGTGCAAACTATATAAATTTAAAAATATTTTTTTGGTCCCACATCTGCCACCATTTGTAAAATTTTGATATAAGTTTTATGTAACATTATTCATGTAAGTGTTTAGTGGTTTGAAGTACATAATGTGAAACACTGTATTTTATTAAGTTTTAATTTATTCGTCCAAACTATATAAATTTAAAAATATTTTTTTGGTCCCATATCTGTCACCACATGTAAAAATTTTATAAAAGGTTTATGTAACATTATTCATGTAAGTATTTAGTGGTTTGAAGTACATTATGTGAAATACTTTCTTTTATTAAGTTTTAATTTATTCGTCCAAACTATATAAATTTAAAAATATTTGTTGGTCCCACATCTGCCACCATTTGTAAAATTTTGATATAAGGTTTATGTAGCATTATTCATGTAAGTATTTAGTGGTTGAAGTACATCATGTGAAACACTTTATTTTAGTTAGTTTTCATTTATTCGTCCAAACTATATAAATTTAAAAATAAATTATCTTAGTCCCACGTCAGCCACCATTTGTAAAATTTGGATACGAGTTTTGTGTAACATTATTCATGTAAATATTTAGTGGTTTCAGTTTACATTTTATTACACGAGTTTTGAGCTGGAGAATGGAGATTTTAATACAGTTCATATACCATCGCTGCCACCCTACTTCAATTGCCCTACTGCAAACCTACTTATGCCTCTCCACATAGTTCTTGAGCCGGTAAAACAGTCTACCTGTAATCTTACATATTATAAATATAATCCTGTCCGATCGATTATGTTGCGTGAAGTAGTTCGCGGCCTGCCGATAGAGCGCATGAGAGTAGAACATCTCTAAAGACCTGTTGTTCTGATAGCATTTACGAAATTGTGAGAACGAAGTTGAAAATTGATAAAGTATTGATAATAATTATACACAGCATATAATGTGTCGTCAAAATAGGTTTGTTTAATGACAATTGAACTATCACAGCATATATACCTGACGGCAAAATGAATACTCTTAGCAGTACTATTACTGTTACGTTAGCTAGTAGAAGACCAGTGGTTCCCAAACTGTGGGCCGCAGCACCGGTGGCTTACGACCATTCCAAAAATTTCACAAATCTGTAATAAAATGTCACATATTCAAATCACGAGTCTAGTTCCAATTAAAATGTCAAAATACCGAAATTAAATTCCAAATGGCATAGCAATGGTCCAAATTCATTTCTAAATTCAAAATTTCCCGGGGTCTTAGCGGCCCAAACACGCATATAGCTGGAGAGCCCTTCGTTTTCGTGGGAAAACTTGAGGTTTACCCAAAAAAGGTTTTTGAGCACATTGTGGCTATTGGGCAGTATGTGGAAACAACATCTGCTCTTTTTACCCCAAATCCATTCCATTTGTTCACTGGAAACATTCCTACGCTAAGGGCACCGTGAACAGAAATTATTTTGAAACCAAAGAAGTAGACCACAAATTAAAAATCAAGTATGTTCAAATAAAAATGTATTTAAATAAATATTGATTTTGTGACTGACCATTAAACCAGTTGTTTATTGATATGGGCTATGTACTGACGTTTGAAGGTATTATTTATTATCAAATAGAGATGAACCAAATATCAATAAAAGTATATTTCATCAGCTTCAATTCTGTGGGGAGTCTGTTTCATTTCACGTTTAAACGGACAGTTTGCTTTTCATTCTGGGAAATATAGAATAATGTATTCGGCGAATGAGCATTACATGTTCACTCTATGCAGAATTAAATTCCAATATATGCATGTAATATTTCAAATAGTTGTAGAATGAAATAATATATTGACTGTTGATCTGTTTTAGAGCTACATTTAGAGGGCAATTATATATTTTCGTATAAGTCAAAATCCTATTGATTGCAACGAAAATAACTTTACTCAATATCATATTCCCTTAAGAGTTATAGAATAACAAATTATAAGTAAAAATAAGGTAGGTTACTAATAATATGTATCATTAGGTTGTATGTCTTTTCTCATGAAATTATAAGTGTTTTTAAACTGTCATGACTGTATTGGACAAAATTATCCAATAATTTTGTCATGTTTTAAAATTTGTCATGACGAAATATCCCTATAATATTAATTGACCAATGTAGATCTCCTCCCCCCACTACGTCATAAAACAAAAGTCAATGTTTGGTCACTGACAGCTGACCAAACAACTGTCAGTTAACTGCAAACAGCTGTTTCTTACAGAATTTAACAGTTTTACAATCTACAAATTGCCATTAATAATAGTAATGATTTAAACTATCTACTTGAATCTTGTTCAGTCTCAATTAACTTATCATATGAGAGCTAAGGCCTTTTTAAGTTGACGAAACAATCCAGTGACAGAAGCCATTAAAAAGTAAAACAATTTGGCAACATACCTGACAAAATATAATTTGTTTCGTTGTACCCCTGTAATAATTGTCCAGCAATCATCAAACATGATTTATATGAGTTTAAATATATTGATTGTACTATTTCAAGTGGTAAATTAAACTATTAAACATGTAACAAGTTGGCCTATCTAGGTTAGAAAATTAACTTTAAAAATAATAATGTTTGCTTGAAATAGGTTTAAAGAATGAACAAGCTTGTAGCATGGCATTCTTAGAGTCAAGGTTAACTGAACACAAAGTAATTAATTAGAATCATTATGTAAACTTACAATCTTTAAAATTCAACAGCAATCAAAATATAGACAAAAATATAACAAGCAATCAAATAAGTTTAACAATGTGCAATTATATCAAGAAAGTGAGTGAATCCATATAAAAAGTATGTGACCTTACCTAAATTGTGATGTCACCACGTAATAACAAGTGAACCAGTCATTGTGATAACGCTACAAAACCAGTCAGCCAGACTAGTTTTCAGTGATTCCAAGAAAAGCATGGGCCTACGTGCAGAAAGAAAGTCGTTTCGCGGGCTTTAGAAATGACAGAATGTCTAAAATTAGCTACCACGTGTACGAAACCAACCAATCAGATTCTTTGGAGGGAAAACGATGTCAGAGGGTATAAAACGTCAGGCTACCAGCCAAACATCATCAGTCGGAGTTTTCTCAGAGCAGTGAGACCTGCCTCGCGAACCGTGAAGCCTTGTGCACGCAACATAGTATAATTTCAGCGAGACAGTGCCGATGTGATCGAAGGTAAACATTAAAATAACATTTTTGTATAAACGTCAACCCAGTAAATTCAAACTTCAAGCCTAATGCTGAGGCAAATAATATCGCATTAAGACAATTTCAAGTTACAAGTGATCAACTGAACAGTTTCAACATTAAAGTCAGTAAATGTTAAAGTATAAAAGTTAGTGAATTGCAACTCCGGGAGAAACCGACGAGTCTGCAGCCACGAACGTCATCAGCCTGAGCCAACTTGATCCAACTGCTCGAGGAGGTCACTCCTTGTGCACGGACTGCTGGACGTCCTGGTAACCAAGGGGTTATTAGACAACATCATCGCATCGCAGCTGAAGGAGGTGACATATCCAGTCATTTCATTCTGCTGGTGGACTGGAGTTCACGGGACACACTACGCAAGAGTCAACGCCATCCACTTGTTTACGCGGAAGTAAACAAACCAGACGACATCATCACTACTGCCGACGTATCGAACGTAATATTGTTTCATAATTTTTGATTGCTCTTTTCACATCAATGAACATTTATTTTCTTTGTAATAAACAAATTATAATATTGCTGATTCTTTGTGTTCTACCCTCTGAGCCAAATCCCGCAGGTTTCAAACACATGTGAGCTAAATTATTTGATCTTTTTGAATTTCATTTGTTTCAATGAAAAATTGTTATTTTTCTAAGAACCCTGGAGTTACCATGGTAATACTTTTGTCTTTCATAAGGCAACGCCCACCTACATTGG
This sequence comes from Leuctra nigra, assembly GCA_934045905.1. Classification (NCBI taxonomy): domain Eukaryota; kingdom Metazoa; phylum Arthropoda; class Insecta; order Plecoptera; family Leuctridae; genus Leuctra; species Leuctra nigra. Next base: position 26,329,093 of record OW203764.1, read on the forward strand.
TCAATTGTGTAAAAGAAAAATAATATTAATAAACCAATATCAAAATATTAATAAAATAAGACTAAGTGACTTCACTTGTTTGGCTTCTGTGAGGCCTATTTAATAAAATATATCGATGAAAACATAACTTTTAAAAAATATAATGTGTATCAAAAATTATTTTATTTGAATAAAAAGTACCGTCAGCATGCATACTGAGGCATACTGTTTCCACAAATCACAGATTGCAACGCTCGCTTCGCTCTGAGTTCCACGCGACCCCGCAAGTGTGGCTGACGTCACACCCACGCGCAACAGCTGAGCTCAGCGCGGAGTTTGACAAATGATCTCTCGACAAGAGAATCCCGATCATCCGCAAAATAAAAAATAAGCCTTGTGGCTGTGAGATTGATGTGGGCGTGGGAGTGGTAGGGGGTGGGGGAGGGGGGAGAAGTGGTTATTTTTTGTCTGCGGGATTCTTAACAGTTCCATTTTGTTTTCAACCCCCAAGCAACTAATTCATCTTGCTCAAAATTGATGGTTAAATCATGGTTCTACAAGAAGCTGCTAGTCAAAGTTAAAATGTAAATCTCGATTTGTGAGGCATTCGAGCGTAAGCAATGTCGCTCTGATGTGACATGATTTTTAAATCCCAGACTGTCTCATATCCATGATGTCGAGCATGTTCGTGATCACACGTTATTTGATCAATTTGTGTGCCTCTTTCACATGGAATTCGTTTTTTAAGCGAGCGCAGCGAGCGTCATCACGATACTGTTATGGCACTTTCTCAGTGTGTTTGTTTGTTTGTTGTTTTTGTTTTGTTTTTTGTTTTGTTGTTTATTTTTTTTTGTTTGTTATTTTTTTTTGTTTGTTGCCTGCACTGCCCAGGTCAACCGCACAACCAATCGGTCTGAAATTTGGAACACATACTAACGTAATCTAAGCAGTCTCTGGGATCATTTTTGAATGGGATCCTGTGATTGGTTCAAATTAAAAAGAAAATCTCTCGATTGCTTGGTCCGATCAATTTGAAATTTTGCACAGTCATTGCAACCAACATTTTCCACAATATATTACAAAGTTTCAGCCAAATCCTCCAATTGGTTAAAATTATGTATACTAATTTTTCATCCCTGCTTTCTTGATGCTACAGTTCCAAGGATTGTAGAGCAGCTGATACTTGCAAACG